>CM052245.1:17261310-17411966 GCA_028455795.1 Lasioglossum marginatum | reverse complement strand
TAAAAGCAAACATGTTGTACCTGGTCCTCTTTTCACACGTGTTAAAAGACGATTCTAGAAAATGCTGGTCCAATCTCTTGCGAAATTCCTCCCAACATCGTGCACTGTAACGCGCTCGAAAACCCTATTATTCTATCGCTCCAACATATCCGTGTATCGTACTCCGAGTGCTATCACTGTAAGTACGTGAACAGAACTGTTTACACAGAATTCTATTCCGAGATTATTCGGAACCCTGTGGTCTACGAAACGTGTGTTTCACAAACGAAAAAAATTAATATGTAATGCAAATCAGAAGTATACAAGTCGGACAACGGAATTATACTAATTTATTAAGGCTGAGAGCAAGCAGCTTCCATTGAATTTTAATGAAAATTCCAAAGTTGAAGAAAAATGAAGAAGAAAAAAAAGAAAAACGGACCAATATTGATCACTATGAGACTATTATCAAAATTATCAAAAAGACATTTGCGCTTCTGTTGACAAGGAGTTTAATGAGTAAAAGCTATTTCATTGAAAATAGTGGGGAGCAAAAAAGCATTTTTGTTAGAGCACACTATTTTTTAACGTCCTTTGTTAACACTAGGTTTACGGAGCTCTAGAAATAACTATTTCACATTATTGTATAAACATAACAAGAATGTGTCTATCCAAATTTTTGGTCATTTCTCCAATAATGTATTCCAAAAGAAATAAATTTGATAAATAATTCCTCAGGGAAACATCTTTACAATCTCAATAATCGCACATTAAGAATATTAGAAGCCGTCATTTTGACGGGTCCCGTAAACCTAGTGTTAAATGCGCAAAGAATTGATATAAAAAAGAATCTATTATTTCCAAAAATGGGAAAGAAAGATCCAGTGTTTAAATTAATTTTGTTTCGAGGATTCGACCTGCGGCCGCATCTTTTGATCGACGCTGTAGGCTTGTCGATAGGAGGAATTAATTAAAAATGCTAGGTGGGATACTAATGGTTTACGGAATTTTAATAGATAATCGCATCAATAAATTCCTCCGGGGAGTGATGCTATCTGCCCGTTCGATTCGTATGCAAATCGGCCGCGGCTGTTGTGTAAACAATCATAAGTACTGATATTATTTTCATCGCTCACATGCCATCGCTCATTTGCTCGCACGCTCTCTCGCGCGCGCGCAATTATTATTAGACAATCCTATCTAATCTCGCCGAACGCAATTTCATTTTCTCGAATCTCGTTTCTACAACGGAGCGGTGTACATCGGCTCGCTGCGTAGATTCTGTTTGTCAAGTTTTCAGCGGATTAAAGAGGGAAAAGAAATTTCTTATCAGCCCCTGAGAAAATGTTCCCAGAAACGCTCGCGAAAGCGCTGTGTATGAATTACAGTGAAAGCTTCTGCAAAATTAAACTCGCGGAATTACGTGAAACGCTAACATTTACGGAAAGTGTATCGTCTCGCAATTCATTCATTTATGAAGAAATTCGTTCGGTGAAATATAAAACGGTAAAAGATTAGAAAAAATCAAGAATATTATAATGTTGTTTTTAACGTAACAAAGTTATTACTCTTGCTCCCTACAACCAATGCAGAACATTTTAATTTTTGCATAAAGATCCGCAGTCTATTAATAATAAAAATGAATAGATCAAATACAGAATAGTGAGAACGTTTAAAGAATATAAAATTGCTGCTGTATTATTTTTATTCGACTGCAATTATTAATCCCCTCCACTATCGAGACAGCCTCAAAGTCTTTAATATCATTAGTAGACTGCGGATCTTTATGCAAACTAAAAATTGTCTGCATCGATTGCAAGGAATAAAAACTAAATTGAATGTTATTTCTTCCCGTAATGATTTGAATACAAGAGAAATTATATATATTGACATCTTCAATTTTAAAAATTTTCCAACAACTTTGAATTTCATCTACTCAATTTTGCTATAAATGCATAAAGATCCGCAGTCTAATCATTAGTAACATTGTTAAATAAATAAAAAAAATTATGTATATCTTTCTTTTAAGTTGAAATTCTTGCAATGAATAATTAAGCACTGAAGTGAATGTAGACCAAGTATATAATTTTCTAATTATTAAAGACAAAGAATTTCTAATTATTCTAACGAAAATCTGGCAATAGTCTATGCAGCTTCTATGTCTCGCAATTAACGCAATTTTCACGTTGCATAAAAATCTACGGTCTAATAATAACAACGATGCTAATCGTACAGTCGCTGGCAAAACGTCGATAAAGCGAAACAAACGGGGTAACAGCGAAATAAGGAGAACAAGCGGCGTTAAAGGGTACCGCGATCAATTTAGTAAATAAATGAAGCAAATGAGGCTCGCGTAGTGCAGCAAGCGTGGCGTGCAAGGGCGGCGCTGCTATTAAACCTAACCCAGATCTCGTTGTAATAAAAACGTTACACAAGTTTCAATATTCCATCCCCGCTCGAACGAAAAAAAACCTTCACCGGGAACGTAAACTTCTATTTAGTCACCGGTCTCTTATCTCCGAATCGATAAAATTGTAATTCCGTCTAAACGGCCGGGGAGATCTATTAACATGAAACTTTTAATTAATTCAACGTTGACCCGAGAGCACCGACATCGTTTGCATTATTTCTACGCGGAAGCGATATTCCGAAATAACGATGAACAACCGACCTACAGGAGCCGAAATTCTCGACAATTTTCAAAAATGCTGAAGTTCTACTCTGTTGCAGATTTAATGAAATTCTCGGAACAAATTGCGAACAATTTTTCTGGAACAACGACGAACAACGAAATTCTCAGGAATCAATTAAAAAAATTTTTTAAAACAGCTTGTAGCCTGAAATTCTACTTTCTCGAGATTTAATGAAATTCTGGAATAAATTTCGAACAAATTCCCCAATTATTTCTGTGCTACAACGAGCGATTTTTCGAAACAACGACGAACAACCGATTTTCAAAGCGACCCGAAATTCTCAACAATCAATTTTTAAAAAATTTTAAAAATGGTCTATAGCCTGAAATGATACTTTTTCCAGGAAATTCTTTGCTTCTTCCCCGGGAATGCGGGCCAGAAATTTTAATGAAACTCCACGTTGTGTTTCAGTTAGCGAATTTAATGTATCGCCGAAGTTATTCGATACCCACGGCGCGGCGCGGCACCCGTAAACTCCTTTGCAGGAATGCAGATTTGCATAAACCTCCATGGTCTACTCGTCGCTGATCTAAAATATTAATTTCAGGGTCAAACCTCTGCGGCCCGCGATCTTCTTCCTCTCACGCGGCGTCGTCATACGCGAACGGAATATCTAATTCCCTGTATAATTTAATTGGACGATGCCCGGCAATTGAAGGGCCCGCTGCTATAACGAGGCGGCTACACGTTTTTGCGCAATTCCTCCTGTATATCCCATTGCGCTCGGTAATATTTCACTCGGCGCAAAAAGAGGAACGAGAAGCAATTAAAAAGCACTGCTTCGAACGCGCTACAAATTGATGGTCGACTAATATTTTTACAACGGACGTGAAACCTACCGTCGACTGTTTAAATAAATGCGTTCCAAGTGCTGGAGCCGCCCCCTTCCTGTATCGAGGCAGAACAAAAATAGTAACTACCCATTAACTGAACTTCCTTTTTTACTTTCGTAATACCAAAACAAAAATATAGCATTGAAAGACCATGAACAGTTGAAGATACAAAAATTTGTTTATCCCAGTAATACGTAAAAAATTACGATAAGAAGTTCTAACATCTTTGGCCTATCACCTGCCGTTTAGTAAATAGGTCTGCCCCGCCCCCAAGCTACACCCGTTAAAGAAATAGGCGGGGAAAACAGAGTGGAGGGAAGAAGTTCGTGTTCGGAGAAATGCAACAGTAAATTTAGAAAAATCGTTCCACGTCAGAGACCAACACATTTTTAAAAAAACACCATTTCGGTGAAAGCTTTCGATTCCCAGAGCGAAAATAGAACCGAAGGGGCGGGGGCACGGCGGCAGAGGCGTGGCGGACGAGCAGTGGGCGGGGGATCGAATTTCCAGTCGAGTTTCTTTCGCAGAGAAGCCCTCGTCAGTTTCTATCTCGAAGAAATTTCAGCAACAGGATAACTAAGTAAACACGCATCAAAAGATAAGTTAACGTGAAAGGAACTGGATTATATTAGATCATCGGAGCTGACGCGAGCCAGTTTTATTCGCGGAAAATATGCGCGCGCTCCTCGCGATCCGTTTCTAGCTTTCCATCGATTTTTCGTTATTCTATTTCGCGTCCGAATCGCCTCTTTTTATTTTCTTTATCGTTCATTTTTTATTTAGCTGCATTTGGTCTTCGATTTCCCGTGGACTCGACTCTTTTTGCAATTTGTAGCGTTTTAATGATTGATTCAACGACCTTCCGACTTTTCCGAGTAAACCAATTTTTGTTTCCATTTTACCGACAAAATATTGATTGCAACCCGAATAGAACGTACCTACCGCGTGTACTCTGGCTTTCGGTTATATTTTCCGAAACAGCGAAGGCAAACGGGAACGTCAATAACAATCTGTGCAACGAAAATATTCGCAAGTTGTAAAACGGTTAAGCGAACAAACGCGTCGGTGAACCTTGACCTTCGGTTACTGTTCCAATAAATCGTATTGACTTTGTCAGCAGGCTTTTATGATCGTTGAAGTGCCAGTTAATGCGTTAAGGACACAATGAATTTCTTAAATGTTTCTAAAGTGGACTGACACCATGATGAATGTGATTAGAGTAATAAAACGTTCTTTGCTGTGAAAGCGAATCACTTCCAACAGCTTCGGTTTCGGAAATGGGTGTGACCTCGTCGTTCCTGACTACTAGAGAGCCAGAGAGCCCGGACTCTGCGCAGAAATATTGAAAACTCGAAATGTATCAATAATACGGAAAATATGAAAGGTACAATAATTGTACTGTGTCTACAGTCTACTTTCAGTTTCCACTTCTCCGCACAGAATCTTAGAGCTTCGGTTTTGGGCAAACGGGGCGGAGTGCTGAAAGTGGGCGTGGCATCGTCACTCTTGGCGCCTAGAGAATCAAGACTCTGCGTAACAATATTGAAAACTCGAAATGTATCAATAATACGGAAAGTTTGGAAGGTACAGTAATTGTACTGTGTCTACAGTCTACTTTCAGTTTCCACTTTTCCGCACAGAATTTTGGAGCTTCTGTTGGGCAAACTGGGCGGAGTGCTGAAAGTGGGCGTGGTCTTGTCGCTCCTGACGCCTAGGGAGCCAGGAGTCTGCGGAGCAATATTGAAAAATCGGAATGTATCAATAATACCGAAAATATGAAAGGTACAGTAATTGTACTCTGTGCAGTCTACTTTCAGTTTCCACTTTTCAGCAGCATAAGAATTCTAGTTGTTCATAGAACGGAGAGAGAGGGGGAGAGAGTTAATATGGACGCAAGCATCGCGGCGTATCGAATTGCAAATGCGACGTCCCGAGCTTTCACGGCAATGAAAAAGATTGCCATCGTAATTCAGAATATCCAATAGCCGACTGAAAGGGAGTAGGGAGAGCGAGAGACAGGAAGAAAGAGCAGAAAAGCGAGCTGCCAGTGATCTCTGTGTTCGTTTAAACTCGGACTTGACGGACGTGGTCGTCTACTTTTGCAGAGCTGAGAGCTTGCCTGTCTTGTTTCCGTTGCTTTATTTCCGCGGTCGATCCGAAACTGATCGGGTTTCGTGTGTGCAGCTATAATTGAAAATAATATTTCCATCGTAATCAAATCGCTCGAACCTGCACCTGAATACTTCTCTCTTTACAAGCAAACGATTAAATCCCATTTGTTAGTCGTTCTTTGTTAATTTCATTCGTCCCGCAGGACTATTCCCGCAAAACCCGGTGTAAAGTAATTAGCAATTAGCCCGCTGCAACCTCCACCACTACTACGCGGCAGTTCTTCGTTACATGGAACGAGATTATTTTATGCCGCCGTGGAAACTGATCTTGTAAACATTATTTTCAAAGCCGGCTAAGAGGACTTTAATTTCGGGCATAATGAAACCGTAATCAGATCAGACTGTTGTTTATCCTGTTCGTAGAACGCTTGGCAAGTTTACAGCACCCCGTCAAGGGTATTCAATTCTCGCGTAGAATGTTGCTCGCGAAAATTTGAGCTTCCGAGGTCGGAGTTGCGACAAGTTGAGAAATAAATGTCACGAGAAGAAAAAAATGAAAATGGTGCATGCGCGCGCGCGAATTAATTCGTGACCCTGTTTTCATAAATTAGTTCTCCATTTACAAACAAACCAAAACGTACCTGGAAAATAACCCTCATCATTTTATTTTAACCCTGCAGTAAAATATTTGAATAAATATCAAAATTGCAACTGATCAATTATGAGGGCTACGAATTAATTTATCCACCTAGCAATAGTTTATCCCCAAATAGTGTTCAAGAAGAGACAATAATATTGAACCAAGAAGAATTGGAAGTACAATTTGGACATTATAGAATATGTTTAAAAAGAAGTCAGCACTTTAATAATAGCACATTTTTATCATAAATGCATAAAATCTAGTAATGAAACGTTAACGAGAACACGTTTATTGTATTGTTTGTATATGAAACGTGCTGCCGAATAAACTTCTCGAACAACCGCATACATGCTTAATCGACAACAAAATGCATTCGAGATATCCTGGTTGTTTAATTCCGATTCGGGATGGTACTGGAACATTACGAACAGCGCTGTAAAAACGCACAATTACTTCGTTAACTCTAATACTTCAATGGCACAGCTATTTCCTGCTGCGATTGCATGGAGTTTAATTGCCCCCGGAGTCAACCTATAATCTATTCTCGAGACCGTGGCTGCCGTCGACTACCGAGCAAACATTATCCACGCTTTTTACCCGTCCGAGTGCATAATAATGGGACGCGTGAACCATTTCGCAGCGATCCACCATCTCACTCCGTGCCCGCCAAATTATTAACGATACAATCGCCCTTCGCTCGCCGAGCACAATGCACGCGGAACTTTTTTCTTCTCTCTCTCTCTCTCTTGCTCCCTCCATACGCAATTACCGTTAAATGAATGAACAAGCTCCGTTTGATTAGAACTCCCCCCACGGATAACAGAAAAGATCGAATTCACTCTAGGGATCCTGCATAAAATTCCATCGTTTCCCATTTGCTGCCAATTACTTCTCCGTATTCTCCAAAACGATTTATCTAAATCTAATATATTTAAATAAGAATATTACGCAACAATTGTGGGCAGCAGAAGTTAAATAAAAATTCACTTCAACCCTTAATAGATTGTTTACATTGAAAACATCATAACGATATTCTTAAATTTTTCTAATCTTTCACTATATCAAATATATTAATGCTATCGGCGCACTGGTTCAATCAATTGTTACTTAAAAGCAATTTTGCAAATTACCACATTAACTTCCGCGTTTCGATCTTAATTTAGATCATTTTCAAGAAATAATTGCGGCTGTAAATTATTATAAACTAAATAAGATCGAAACGTTGAAGTTAATGTGGTAATTTGCAAAATTGCTTTTAAATAACAATTGATCGAACCAGTGGCGCCGATAGCATTAATATAGTTTTTATTAATAACTCTACGATCGATATAAGGAAATATTTTTCACTATATCATAACGATATTCTTAGATTTTTCTAATCTTTCACTGTATCATAACGATATTCTTAGATTTTCCTAATCTTCCACTGTTTTATATTTCGCTCAGCCAATTTCTTTATGAACGCATACAAATCCGCAGTCCAATAATGCCAGAAAAAAGAATATTCCATATATTGTCTTATTTATAGTGGGCACGTAATTTTATTGTTGTAAATATTAAAAATTCACTGAAAAAAATTGTCCATAGAATAAAATTATCCATCGAAATCAACCTGCGGATTTTATGCATTCAAAAAAACAAAATGATCAAACGGACCGGAGAATGCAAATATTGTAACTCGCTATAGTTGCGAGTACCATAAACAGTCCGCCATAATCGAGCGTGCGTTGCATGTGATTGTCTGTCGATGCAGCGGAGAAATATTTGGCATGTTTGTTGCACGCGCGAGCGGGTAATTGGCGTAGGCTCTCTCGCTCGCGCGCTCGTATACACGCGCGAGTAGATAAATAATGAAGCCGGGAGCGCGCTCCACGAAAATCCATGCACACACAATAGTTGACTCGATGGGACACGTGGTGGTCGGTATGGTGGGGGTAGCGAGAGGGCGGTGATCGAACGGTGGGGGCGGTGCTGGGGCGAGAGGAGAAAAAGAAGGGAAGAAGAGTGGAGAGGAAGAAGGGGGTGTGCAAAAATGAAAAAATAAAAGGAAGAAGATGACTAGTAGATGCAATTGCGATATCAATGGCGCTGGGGGTTTCGCAGACGATGCAGCTGTGGCAGAGAAACGAGATTAACGCTATAAATACCATTGGTGGTCGAGCCAGGCCGTGTCTCTCGGCTGGCTGCAGAAACTGTTGGCGCGGACTGTACTCTTAAAACATTGGAAATAGTTATGGCAGCGGTGCTCATCGCGCGGCTACCATACTTCCACTCTTTTTCTTCGCTTTCTCCCTGTCGTCGTTTCGTTCCGTCCCCCCTCCAAGCCACGTGTTATCGATTCAATTATGTAAGCGGCCTCTCTCTTTCTCTCCCTTTCTCCGTCTCTCACCCTCGCTCTCTCTTTCTCTCTCTCTCGATTGACAAGCGTACGCAGGCGGCACGGTCATTAGCGAACTTTCATTCAAACGATCAGCTCCGTTTTTCCTGCTCGTTTTTTCCCCTCCGCGCCCGTTTCTCGTCCTCTTCGTCGTCCTCTTCGTCGTCGTCTTCTTCTTCTTCTTTCTCGTCCCCTGCATCTTTATTTTTCAATCGTACCTCAGGCTATTCGTACCCCTTCACACCCCCACCCCCATGGTGATTTGTCGTTATCGCTGTTATCCTTGTTCACAGAAACCCCCCTTGGTAAAACGTGACGAGCGATTCTAGCGGGTTTGTTTATTACCTCTCTGTCTATTATGGATCGCTATGTACTCGGTTTATCACGTTCATTTTCTCATCGATTTTTTAATTGAAATTGACTGCGAGCGCCTCTGTTGTTATTCTTCTTCTCACACGCTTTTAATGATTCAATAGACTTCAGTATATTCTAATGCGTATGTGTGTATTCTAATGAGAACGAAATCTAAATAAAATTTGTCTTCTCACCTTTAGAATTCTGCGCACAGTCACGGTCCGTGCTTGGTGGGTTCGGCGCAAGCGTTGCTAATTCACGTAACTGGTAATTCAGGATTCATTTTATTTTAGTAGCACTGTACAGTTGTGGTTATTGCAACGGTATAAATTGCTATATCACCGACCACAATTACACAACATTAATTATTAGATTCGACTGAAAGTATTTTTGTATTATGTATAATTATATTTTTATGTATATATGTATATTTTCGTGTATAATTATATTTTTATATCTATATGTACATTTTTATGTATATATATATATATTTTTATATGTATATGTATATATATTTTTATGTATATATGTATATATATCTTTATGTATATATGTATATATATATTATGTATATTTCTATGTACACATGTATGTATTTTGATTGTATATGTATATATTTTTATGTATATATGTATATTTTATGTACACATGTATATATTTTGATTGTATATGTATATATTTTTATGTATATATGTATATTTTTGTTTATTATTTGTGTTTTGTATAATTGAATGTATTTCTATTTGTGTTTTCTAGTTCGATCGTCTCTCGTCAAAAATTTTCTACCACAATACGGTTCTCCAAAAAAGCTTTCACTGTAGTGCAAAAAAATTGAGAATGAATTGAGAAGACAATATCAATTTTGAAATTACGTTAACGATCAAATACTTTGTTACTAACAGCAATAATTAAATAACCGTAAGAAGTGACGACTAGACGGAGTGACTAGAATAATATTTTCAAGGACGACGGTCGATCGTCTCACGGAACAAACATTTTTCTAAGCATAATCGTTGAATTAATAGCTTGTTGGCAATGCAACATTCGCCTCGTTCCAATGCATTTTATTCGTTTATAGTTTCGCAGAGAGAAGCACGCGGCCGTGTGCCGATCGGCTTATTATTTATGCTCGATTGTCAGTGGTTGGCCGGCGGTGCTCAACCGAGTAACATTGTAATTCCGTATACTACACAAGCATCCGAATTCGGTCGTAGCTTCTTACTCTAACTGTACACGGTTAGAGGTTACAAACGCGTGTACGGGTTAACGCGTCCCGGCTCACCGTTCTCTCTCTTTCTCGTTCGTGAATAAAGAATCGGAGGAGAGGACGCGTGGGAATGGGAAACCCGATGGACCCAGTGGCCGAGGCGAATCTTTTTACTCGGATTTATAAATATTGATTGTGCCGTTCCGTTGCCTTATCTTATCTCCGATTTTATCTCACCGGCGAGAATTGATGGATCGCTCACGGAATTTTAATAGTTTCACCAATAAATTTCCATTCGTGTCGATACGACTGGACACGAAAAAATAACTGGCTAGTAAATTCCTCTTCATATTGCGACGTTTCTAATTTCGTGTAGATTTCAATAGACGATTTAGGCTCTAATGCACCGGATGGCACAAATTTAATGCGACGAGCTCCTCCAAAATTTCAGCTGTCGATTTAATCTTCTCGAGTGGACACTATATTGATTGTTCTAGAACCACAGGGTGGCTCAAAAATCACTTTTATCATTTTAAAATGAAAGACAATTTAATTATGTATTGGGTTGGAACAAAAGTTCGTAGCGTTTTTAAATTAAAACTCAAAAATAAAATTAGGATATTTATATTAGGTTGGCAACTAAGTTCGCGGCCATATTTTCTTAAACGAAGTCATTTATATATTCTTGTTAAGCACGAGTATTTTATATCAAATTAATCGCAAAATTCAGAGCTTCCCAATGATATACAGTTCAAAAGAAATGGTCACTGAATGAGGTTATACATATAATGATTAGACTGCGAATGTTTATGCAATTTGCAATTTTTGTAGACGAATTTGAAGAAACTCGAATCTGAATCTGTAGATCTGAAATAAATCGTACTAAATTCTGTCGTATTTTATGATATAATAAAAAAAATTATGAAACAAAAGGTCGCGAATTTAGTTGTAATACATAGATTTGTTCAATAACATATTTTCCATTCTCTTCTATTACTTTTTGCCATTTTTTAGATGAGTTATCATGTTATTCAATAAATCTATGAATAAATATCTTAATTTTATCTTTGAATTTTGATTTCCCACCTAATACATACAACAATGAAACACTACAAAAGCTGTTAAAACGGAATATAATTACGGTGGTGTTCCATTTTTAAAAATCAAGGAGGATTATTATTGTTAGAAAATATTCTAAAGATTCTCAATAATATTTTCTTTAACATTCGCACACATTAATCGCAAACACGATTGTAACATATTTGTGACCAGCTGAGTACGCGAGATCTGTTTGCGAGACAAGAAACTGTGCCAATTACAATTTCTAATTACATTAAAGTGTCAGCTGGGTCACGCGAACTGGATCAATTTCACAAGAAAGGAAGAAGAAGACGCAATTAACGACATATAATAACTTATCTTTTTACATACTCGCAAATGCCAGATCTTATCCGTTTTGCTTACCCTGTATACGTCCAAGTGGACGCTGAAAATAGAAATACACGAGAGTCGGCGCAAGTGGGGACGCGGTTTAATAAAATGATGCAGCGACCAAAATATATTAAATATAATCGCCGTACTATTTATCTCCCTTGTGACAAGAAATGAGTTTCATTTGAAACAGCAAACACAGAGGGATTTAAAAATAGTTTTATATTATTTCAAACCTATTAAAGACATTAATTATTTAACTGCGGATTTTATTCATTTATCACAAAAATAGGTGCGTACAATTTAAAGCAGTGAACATATTAAAAAGATTTAAGGACATCAGTGTATTAATTTCAACTGTATAAGATAATTAGAAGAAAAAAATTTCCCCTGATTTTGAAATTGATGTAGAAATTTTTTGTTTCGCATAAAGATCCGCAGTCTATTAATTACGTACCATGATGTCCATTTCGATGATCATGCACATAGATTCCCAAAATGGGGATATTTCTTCAATTGATCACAACAATGATTAATTTTTGAAATTTAATTCAACATTTGACGTGAAATCGTCTTAACCTTCGCAAGGTAATGTGGGGTCTCAGGGACCCCAGCTTCAGATTTTTGAAAAAAATTTTTATATGAATAAAATTACATCTGTTCGTTTGCTTTTCATCCTGTGTCATTCTTTATCCCAAATTTATTAAAAACGAGGCTTTTTTGAAATTCATTTGTCGGGGTCTAAGAGACCCCACCTTACTATTTAAATTATTATTAATTTTAATATAAATTTAAAGAAAGAAATTTATTTTCTTAAGTACCACATTTTTATTTTAAAATTTTTTGCTACATATATTTATATATTTAACCCTCGCAAGGTAAGGTCTAATAACACATAAATAAATACTATGTAGCAAAAATTTTAAAATAAAAATTTGGTACTTAAGAAAATAAATTTCTTTCTTAAAAACTGGAACGAGTATCCAAGCGTAATCTGTTGAAAAATTCCAGGGCCTGTGAATTTCGCTGGGAGGAAGAGCAGACTAACCTGACTAGCTGATAGTCCGAAGCGCTTGGTAGTTTCGCCTAATAGTTTCCCAAGAAACGGCTTGTAACAGTTTACGTGGCTCGCACACGTTGCAAGAGTTTAGGAGCGTTTGGAGTGGGGGCGCTGGAGGGAGTAGTCACGTCAGTGCTGATTATATCAGTGTGCCACGACAGACACGTATTACATTAAACGGCTGACAGTGTTTACCGAATGAATCATGTAAAGTGCAACAATAAAACGATGTCGGCGGACAGCGACAGGAAAATAACGAGAGAGACGCGAGACGAAGAAACAAGATAGCCACCAAAGGAAGAATCGAATGTTTTTTCGACTACTTTTTGGTGGATCGATACGTCCGATGAATGTTCGATCGGAGAATGTTTGGTATTAATTGGGTACCGGCGCAAACCGACGCAACGTTGCAAAGTGACGCCAATGAATTATTAATCGATACACTCGGAACGCCGTCGACTGCAAATTTACTTCCGCTTGTACAAACACAGTCGGCCGGCGCGGTGCTCTGACGGCGGATTAAATTTGATAGCGAGGTTGGGGGTGGCAGAAACAGACAGTAGCAACTCTATTTTAATTTATACGGGCCCCGTGGACGTCTGGGCCCTTTAAAGACGGTGAGAAACACGAATCTCGCCAGGGAAACGTGTCTTCTACGAAAATAGGTCGAGCAAATGACTTTATGAACTTAATGAGCAGAAGAACCGCCCCATCCGCACCCCCACCGAGCGACAACCACCCTCTTTATCGAAATAGAACGGCCGAAACCCTCACAGCAAAGCAGCAGCGCGTGTCATACTCGGTCGTTGAAAATTTCTAACAAAATCGAGGCTCATTTTTACCATTCAAGACCTTGATCCAATTAGCTGATTTTGAAAATTGTTCAATTCTTGCAGTGTGCATCGTGAATTCACCAATCCCCATCGATGTAAATGCATCGGCCTCGAATATCACCTATTTTCCCACGTCATTATTAATTATGTTAATTATTAATTAGGTCGTCTAGAAATTAATATTTGATATTTGGGAGTGTTGAGTGGGTCGTTTAGAAATTTCAATTTAAATCAGAAATTAATATTTAATATTTGTGAGTGTTGAGTGTGTCTTTTAGGAATCAAAACTTAAATTAGAAATTAATATTTGATATTTGGGAGTGTTGAGTGGGTCGTTTAGAAATTTCGATTTAAATCAGAAATTAATATTTAATATTTGTGAGTGTTGAGTGTGACTTTTAGAAATCGATACTTAAATTAGAAATTAATATTTGACATTCGTGTTAACACAGACGAAGATTGCCTAAATGTAAAAATTGGTCGTTGCGTAATTAAGCAAATATATTTGTTTACAATTCCATGAACTTCGACGATGGACTTGCCCGGTTTTTACAGCAAGTCGTTCAATTATGCTTGAGAGGACCGACCGGTTTCCTCTGTGAACGGCATCCGGGGAACTCATAAGCGTTGATCCTTTAACTGCGAGTAATTAGGCTCGCGGGAAAGGTGTAATACATACCGTGAAGCGGGATGGTTAAAAGTGGCTAAACTCCCATGCGTTACCTCTGGCTATCAGGATCGATATCATTCCGCATACACTAACTATTGTGCGAAAGAAAGAAGCGCCCAGTATAATTATATGATATAATGACAAACAATATGTTTATGTAGAAATTGTATTATATAACGATTGATTTATTGCATTTAAAGTATTAGATAATCCGCAATAACACATAATATATTCTCAGAACTATTCAATTAAACAGCGGAATCCTTTTTCTAAACTTTCTGTGTTCTTATTTGATTTTTTACGCTTTTCTATTAAATATGACCGGGTGCTTCTTTCTTTTGCACAGTAGTGTAATGGAGTACAGCAGAGAAAGTTTAAACAATATCGAGTTAAAAATCGGTGATCGGGACATCAAGAAGCACGTGGATTCGGATAAAAATCCACGACTTCGTGTGCATGTATTGCAGTGCGATCACTCGCGGTGAAACGACCCACATATGTATTTTACGAGGCAGTAAATGTACAGTAGGTCCCCTATACACACACTGCGGTATAAAAAATTGTTTAAAAAGACTGTACATTTACTGCCACGTGAGATGCACGTGTACAGACTTTCCATGCTTTTTATAACCTTTTGATTGTATTATGTCTTTCGTAATTCGATAACAATCGACGAAGAATCTACAATAGTTTTCTCCTTTTTTAAAAAAATACAGTTGAACAGTTCCGCAATCAACATTTACTACTCCAGTCGGTTAACGCTAAAATTACCGAGCACTGAAAGCGATTCAAATGTTTTAGCTGATAAAAATGACAAGGCTCTATTTATTTAGATGCAATTTTTATTGCGATGTGTGCTTGGATACAGAAATTTATCGAATCATTTCCCATGTAAGCAACGTCATAATTTCAATAATTATAAAATTAAAAATGTAGGACCGGTCATTTGACCGGCAGTGGTAGGTTTAATGTTAAAATAATTCGACGAGTGGCTCTATAAACTCTCGACTGCTAAGAGTTTGAAGATAAGCCTCTTATCTGCTTCTCTTGTTTCTTTTTATTGTGGCCCATTCTTTAGCTATATTTCGTCGTGGAGGAACTAGAAGCTAGATGCACGACCTCAAGATAAAGTAATAAAGAATATTTTCAATTTGTTAGCTGCATTATTGAAATAAGTAGTGCGATCAAAATGTAATTTGTTGCAGGAATGTATACCCTGTTAGTTTAGCTATAGTATGGGTTAAGTTCGCGAACTGCCTGTGGCTATGCCCCGTCATTGTACGAGACTCTAGATTGTACTTGCAACCCTCGAATACACGATGTTGCTACCAAATGTTATTCCTGAAATATAAATACAATTCACTCGACTGTGAATTTTCTAAACTTGTTATTAGTTTCTCTCCATGTTTCTCCTGTTTGTAGGAATTTATATTTGATGGACACTCTTAACTTAATTACTACTAGACTGCGGATTTTATGCATTTTTGACGAAAATGGACACGTGCAATTTAAAGCAGTGGACGAATTAAAAAGGACATCAATGTATTAATTTCAGCTTAATAAGAGAATTAAAAGAAGAAAGAAATTTCTATTTGGCTCCAGTATCTTGCGATCAATGCAAACATTTTTCATTTTCCATAAAAATCCGCATCTATCTATTACATTGTGGATTTAACCGTAGAAATTTCTGAATCTGTTCTTATTTTTAAATTATCTCTCTACGACGTTTATTATAGGAAATTGAATAAAAATTATGAAAAGTGAATAAAAATTCTTCCTTTCAAAAGTAATATCATCGAAAAATTTCAATCTTTATGTCTCTGTTAATAAATTCCACATCTCTTGGTCTGTTGCACTCTAAAAAAAAAATGTTCGTGCATTTTAAAAATTTTTTGGAGGAAGTTTAATGGAAACCGAGCGAAGTATATTATGTTTATTGGTTTAGTCGGTGAGATAGTATAGCGTTCCACGTTGTTTTATCTGCGCTAATGTAAAAGCATGCAGGTGATACAAGGGCCACCTGGATTTCATCGTGTGTTGCCATATGCCTTCAAACCCCTGCGTTCCGTACAGCGTGGATACGATTACCATAAGCATTTAGGGTAAATAATAAGGTATAAAAACCAGACGGTAATTGAATTTGCAGCACACACACACACACTTCGTCTGGCTCTACTCCCGTAATCTTATCGTATCGAATAAATCCTGGTTACGTAATTGACTAACGTAGATCGTCGATGGAGCTGTGAAGTTCGCAGATTAGAAAAAAGACCCGAAGAATCGCGCACAAAAGTCAGAAATCCTAGCCGCGGCTCTTGCGTAATCCGTTATCTCGCATCATGAGAATAAACTGTATTAATTGGCGAATGAGCGCAGAATTATACATTCTATTGCGATTTGCATCATTCGTAGCAATTCTATCGTAAGAAGCAACATTTACATATCGGTGTCTTTGCGAAAAGTTGCAGATTCCAGTCGAACTTGTATTCCATCGAAACGTTGCAGTTAATTCGTGTCGTAATTGTTCATTTACATCGTAAGAGAAATTTTTTATGAATTCAGACAAGAGGCTATCTTTTAAACGATTGCACAACATAGTTTATGCTTCAATTCAGATCGGAAAAGGAAATGTTTACACGTTCGAGTCAATGCTTATTTATCAATTCAACATTACACGAGGAAGTCTATCAAGTCAAACAGAATTTAGTAGATTAGATAAAGTCCAGTAAAATTCGCTCCATGGATCGATAAAAAGAAAAAGTTACAAGTTCACTGTACGGACCAATTAAAGCGGAACGAGTTCAGAAAAAGAATCACAAGTTAATCAAAATGGAAGAGCAATTAAATAAAATTCGCTGTATAGATCAATTAGAACGGAACGAGCTCGGAAAAAGAATTACAAGTTGATCGAAATGGGAGAGTAATTAAATAAAATTCACTGTATCAATTAAGGTGAAACGAGTTCGGAGAAATATTACCGCAACAAATAAAAATGAAAGAGCGAATAAAAACGAATCGGTAAAAATCGCTCTGCGGGATGAAGAAAATTAAATGACTTTCAAATGAGAACGGTAAAGGACGAAATAAATGCAGAAGGAAAATTACAACAAAAATGAAAGAGTTAAGTCTCGAATAAAAATTGTGAATTAATTAAAAAATGATTTTAAAAAATGATAAAAATCGCTGCAGAGAGAGAAACGGTCCGGAACAAGTCCGCCAAAAAATAACAAATTAATCAAAGCGACCATTTGGTTTTCACAAAAGAAAAGGGTGGTGGCGGAGTTTGTAATCGCCGGTGTGCCCGATACAATTTCAGGGGTGAAAGCGGTCATCTGTGGGGTTGATTTCGCGGAGGGTGGCTAGTAATTTCTGTGCAACGACGGTGGCTGAAAAATTCGTAATCCGATGTTATGAGGATATCGTGTCCGTGGCCTAAAACGTAGCGCGCGCGCACAACTTCCCCTGTTTTCGTTGTTGGCTTTCGGCTCGGAGGTTCTGCTGTTCGTTTTTCTCGTGTTGTCGACGTGGTCCCCCTTACGCCCCTTCGCTGCGGGGGCGTACAGGGGGCCTGCCCAGAGGAAAAACAGCCCGGGACTATTACATAAAATCCCGAAGAGGCGCAACGGCCGGAATGTTACGGTACTACGAGGCACAGCCGCCAGATTAAGACTTGTACAGTAGAACTCCACGCTTCCGCCCGGGCCCGGTCACGTGACGCATCTCGTGTATGTGTCACAATGTCACGTGACTAATCCGGCAGAGAAAGGGTAAGTCGCTTTTACCCTGATCTGACGACTTGTGTTACAGTTTTCTTTATTTTTTATACTGCATTTTAGAATATCCACGCGGCGAATAAAGCAGCGAAAATATTTAAAATTAATGAAGTGCCACCCCTAAAAACATTTTGCTGCTAGAAAAATGTCTAATGGATTTGTGTTACAATTTTCTTAGTTTTTCTACTGCATTTTAGAATATCCACGCGGCGAATAAAGTAGCGAAAATATTTAAAAGTATGCTCGACAATGAAGTGCCACCCCTAAAAATGTTTTGCTGCTAGAAAAATGTCTAATGGATTTGTGTTACAATTTTCTTAATTTTTCTACTGTATTTTAGAATATCCACGCGGCGAATAAAGTAGCGAAAATATTGAAAATTATACTCGACAATGAAGTGCCACCGCTAAAAATATTTGGCTGCTAGGAAAATGTCTAATGGATTTTTGAAATCGAATGGAAGAGCATGAAAGCGAGAACCAGTTCCATTTTGCACGCGGATTCGCGGCGAAACAAAGAACATTCGACTTCGCGGAATCGGGCGCGGCGTTTAAAATTAAAACGATCGAACGGGGTGTTGGTCCCGGGGGGTGATGCGGGGGTGAGAACGAGGGGATGGCGAAGGGCTCGAGAAACAAACAGGCGAGTGAGTTTGTTTCGGAGAGAGAGCTGGCTGCTGTTTCAGTTTCGCTCATTATCATCCAGATGTACGGGTAGGGATGCGAAAATATCGATCGAACAGCCGCAACGCTCTCTCGCGGATCCTGCACTTTATTCCGTGATTAATCGCGGCCGCCGATTATAAATAAAACTAACATGCAAATTGGCGAGGGTGTGCAAGCGAGTACGTTCGCGCGAGCGGGAGCACGAAAAGTGAACGAGAACTGTTTAATAGTCATGAGCGCGAAATGTGTGCCGGCTCTCTCCGGTATCCTTGACTCGACGCGCCGATTGATAAAACTATAGACGAAAATAGATTGTTTACTTTGCTTATCGATCAATTAGAACGCGGCGAGGAAAAAAGAAGACACCCAGCAGCCGCACCGAAAAACTGATCGCCTATTTCGCTCCCTCTATTTCTCGTATCACTCTTTTTCGTAAACAACGCGAGGCTAGAACAACGGAGAGATTTGATAACAAAGCTCTTTTTCTCTTTTCGGCACAGCATCCGCCGAATTTTAATCTCGTAATTTCTGTCTCTTTTTACTCGCGGAATATTCCCATCGCCCGGAATCGAATTTTTTATTAACTTGACTACAAGCTTCTTCTTTCTGGCTCGGGTTTGCTTTATTATTAGCGGGAATTGAATTGTTTGCATTTGCGATTTTTTGAAGCGATGCTGCTTTTTTGAATGCACCCCGAATAACGGGAAAATTATGCTTTATTTTTGGGAGCCAAGAAAAATGCATTCTGCATTCATTGTTTGGGTTTCTATTGTTACCGATGGTCATTCAATTGCATTTCATTTGAACGATTAATTAAATTGCTGTGGACAATAGTATCTTGTTCTTTTCAACCTCTCGGTAATAATTAATAAAATGATGATTATTTTTATCGTATGTGCTCAAATCATGAACTTTGTTCAAAAGTTTCTCTTGAGAACATTTTTACGACTAATAATCGTGGAAGAAAAATCAGAAACGAATTTTTTGTGCATTTCAATTTACCCACGAATTTAGTAAAATACAGTAGCACAATAAATCGCAGCAAGTTCAGAAATTGATTTTTATTACGATATGTCAAATGATAAGGTTTGACGTTATTTTGGTCAAAATATTTCGAACTCCGATAATAAAGTTCTTTTCGACTGTTCAGTTTCGTTTAGCATAAAATTTGCACAACGAAACCTCCATTGTTTGCTTCTGTTTACCATTCGACAATGCTGGAAATTATTTTCGAAGATATCGAGTAATATTCGAAGCTCGACCGGACAGAATAAACATAACCGTGTACAGTTGTATATAAATGCGTATTGTTAAAACGAATATTGTTTGGAGACAATGGTTTCATTCGACTAGGAATCGCGGGCACGGCGAGCCGGCAATTATACGCCGGACAAAGAATAAATTGTTTAAGCGGGCACGGACGACTATTCATAAATATTGAACGGCGCGCAGCAGTTATTATAAATAATGCATAGGCGGGAGGGGGTAGAAGAATACCTGCTCCGGTGTTCTCCGTTTAATCGCGGGCCACATTATGTAATTGATTGCCAATAAAACGACGAAATTAACTTATTTCTCGTGTAATCGCAGTCTCCGCTAAGTAATTCCGCTTGTTCGAGTTCGTTTACGTAAGAGAGCGGAAAACGTTAACATTTTCGTCTAGAATCGCAAACTGTAAGAACAAACGAAGTAAAAGAAGAAGAAGAAGAAGAGGAACACCGAGAGGGGAAAAAAGAGGTACCGTGCCTGCAACGTGTTTAATTGCAACTATCGATCTGTTACATAATTAATGAACTTGCTCGTTCTTTGTCGACTGCAAGAGCCGGGGATTAAAAACAAGGTAGGACAATAATAGCCGAGCTGTAGCAGATTACGTTTTTACGGTCCCGGAGCTTAGGAAAAGTAAATTGCAGCGATCAAGACCGAGTAGAACGATCCGATTTTCTATAAATGGTTCAGTCTCTTTTTCTTGCGTCTCTCTTGCTCGTCTCATAAAATATTCAACAACTCGCGCAACTCGCAATACACTTTAATATTATTATTGGCAACAACGACGTAAACCGTGTAATACACTGTGCAACAGCGCACTCTCTGTTTGTTTAATTAAATTCCCGCTCGACATGTTTCCATTCATGGAAACCGTTGCAACAGATTCACCCAGGCGGAAAATATTGGATCGAATTAAACGCACAATCGATTATCAACGCCGCGGGGCCGATTTTTGCGCATAATATGGAAATGCGGATTTTGTGCCAATAAAATAATGTCCTTTTGTGCCGTTTGAATAAATGGAAAATGTGCGATTGTATTTTAATTGTTTCTGGAATTTCTTGGGTAAAAATTCATTTATAGGAAATTCATATGCATATTTCTTGAAACATATATCGCGGTAAAAATCGCTGAAAATCTGACTAAACATATTTTTGGGAAAATAATTTTTAGAAAAATAAAATAGTCAAATAGTTCAAAATAAAGATAAAATAAAACGAGCATATAGAATGGAAATATTCTAGGCCGAAAGGGTTTGGTTTCTGAATGAAAATAGCTCCGTGTGCAAATATTTAATTTGTCGTGGTTTTTCTAGTTTCTACAGTTAGAAATAATAATTTTCGACCGGCGAAAAAACGACGGAAAAATCTGTATACGTCGAAGCGAATATTTCTACAAGGCATTGTGTGTCTCGATATCGAACGAGGCGGCGCCAATGCGCGTGGGCGTGACTAAAGGAATCTCCGAATGCTTTCGATCGACGTATTTCGTCATTTAACTTTCCAGCGGGATCAAGCAATTCCACAAAATATATGAGAGGAAAACTGGCTCTCTCGAGCGCACACCATCGATACGAGAACTAACGGTCGTTTCCCCTGCGCTAAATTGTCTAATATCAAAACCTCTCGAAAATTCCCCAACAAGTAAAAACTATGTTTTCCTGTTAACAACAATTTCGCGGCTCACTATTTAAACGATACTACCTTGAATTCTTTGACCGTCATTCTCTATCATTTGTTGTAATAAATTGAAGGAGCGCCATACCTGCAAGCAAAAACAGAAAATTGTTAGTTACAGCGTCGTGATCGTGGCTGCGGATTTTTATGGAAAATAAATATCTATTTTAATTGAAAGTAAAGTCATTTCTAAATTCGTCTTTAAATTCAGGCAATCAATAGTACACTATTTTTGATAAATCGATTGTTTCGAGGTACCGATAATTCAAATCGAGCAGACTCTGTGATAAATAAATGAACGGTATTTATAAACCATTTTTGTTCCCGCTACACCGAAGGACAGACATAAACACGTAAATATGCAGAAAGGAGCATAAAGCGAAGAATCTCGGCTCAGCCGTTTTTATACGGTTCTCAGGAATTTAATAAGCAATATAAAACGATGCATTTCGAAATTGTTCCGCGGCTAGGTGAAACAGTAAAAAGAATATCTAATAAACGATAAGGCATTCCGAATCTTATTTTAAAACATTTCACCGCCTGGGAAGACCGCGGCTCATGCAAAAAAAGACCCGGCGGACGTGCAATATCAGGCGAATACGTACGCCACATTTATTTTCCATTTTACTCGTCTTTCCTTTTTCGGTTCATTTTAGTTGCATCATTTTATTATTCGCGTAACATCGTTACTTCTATCTCATTTTATTTCCATTTTACTCTTGCTTTATTTTCGCTCTGACTTCATGGCGCGCGTTCTGCTCGCTGCCTGCATAAATACGATATTATTATTATTATTTTAGTTGTTAGAAATAAACTGCCACGACCGAAATGCATATTCCGCGCGCGGGATATTGTTTAATTTTGATAGGACGACGGCTTTCATTATTCACGGCGAATAACAAACAGCATTCGAAAGAACAATAATGTGAAAACGTGATAGTGTGCGTTTGGAATATACAATCGACTCGTAACTGCGAATATCGCCTAATTTTGATACGGTGATAAATCCCGTAATTTCTGGCGATAACAACATCAATAATAATAATAGGAACAGTAATAATATTTCCATTATACACGCATTAGCAGATGCAATAGAGATCGTACGAACGATAAACGCGGAATAACATTCGTGTATTATGCGAGGTTCAGCTTAATTGCTGTTTAAACACCTAACCTTCCTGCTGTGTTCTATTAAGTGGATACTCTCGGCTGTCTGACGGATCACCTGGTTCACGCAACTTTTTTTTTTATTCCACGAGAGGAAGATGGATACCGCGGTGTTACGACGGGGAAGAAACCGCGTTAAAGAAATCATTTATTTCTAAATGGAGCGGACGATCAAGAACTTCGGACCGTAATATCTCTCGGAAGTGAAATCATCTAGCATCTCGTCCCGCTTCAGAGATACTCTCGAACAAAGTAGATCACGTAAATAATATCGAATAATTATCTCTCAGGAATCCGCGCGAGCTAAAATATTTATTATTATTATTATTTATTTGTTTAATGTTGCTTCAACGTCAATTAGCAACACGGTATATTTTCTTACAATATTTTGTACATATTTGTATCCTTGATATACTGGGCAAGACCGACGATATGTTCCTCAGAACCTAACAGAATAGGTAAGGATTCAGGCAACTTAGCATTTTTCCTTTCATTTTCGTATTTTTTGCATTCTATTATTAGATGCTTCATATTAATTGGTACTTTATATATATCGCGAGTTTTCTTTTTTATTTAATAAAAATGAATTTCTGAGTGTCCAATTCTGATTCTAGAAATTGAGGTTTGAATTTGACGACCTACTGGACTTGGAAACTTTTGCCACTCAAGATCCGCTCCTTCGTTATGATATTTTTGTCTTTTAATAAAAATAATCAATTTAAGAATTTCTAGTAATCAATTTAAGAACATTCCTAAGAAAACTTTGGAGATTTTTGATTCCGTAAACGTAATTTTTCATGTACGTTTTTATTAGTCTTTCCTTAGTCTTAGCTAGTCTTAGATTTATTTTTCAATTTGGTTGCCAACGATTCACTACTATTTTAAGTGTTTCATTTACTTCAAAGTATAGTTTCTTGACTCCTATTTTAAACAATTTTGTTTACTAATTATATTAAATATAGCTTTCTCAAACTTTGTTGTAATTTATACTTGTGGAGCTTATATTTGTTTCTAACTAAAAAGTACGACTTAAATAAATAAAGGAAGAAACAAATACATAAAAAAACACGTTTCATTTACATTTTCCTTTCTCCGGGGCCGAGCCAGACTCGACAAATGAGAGTGCGAAGGGTTAATTTGTACGTCCCTCAGATGAAAATCCTTAATTAACCTATTCACCCATTTTCCCAGTGTGATCGATACTGGAAAAACAATTAAGCCAATAAAATTCATTGGAGGCCGTTCACCTCGTGCACCACGAGCACATATGATTTAAGTTACGCTGGCAGGAATAATGTCGGCATTAAAGAATTTCCGGCAGCTAAATAAGAAAACCGAGAAACGGCCGAGGAATGCTGGCGAGTATAAAGGACGAGTTAACTCGTCTTACCCGATAGCGATAGAGAGATAAAGAGAGAACCCAACCCTTGTGAAACGTTTTGAAAACGGTACTTTTTACTGTTCCCTGGGCGTCTAAAATTAGAGGCCTTTCTTTTCCTGTTCTGGTGAAAACACCTCCACATTGTTACTTAATTGTGCGCTCCCGAACTAACAGCCTGTGCGGTAAATTATAAATAACAAAGTATGTCTTATACAACGAAATACATAATGATCGAATAAATTAATGAGGAACGTTGAATCGAGACTAAAAGTGTATATTGTAGAAATATTTGGACATTTTCATTGCAGATTTTTATGCAAAATAAACAATGCCGAAGTCGATCTCAAAAGCTACACGTACATTTATTTCTCTTCCTAAATATCAAATGGTTGTATAAGTTCGTCCCCTTAAATTAAAATTAAAAAATGGTTAAATTTTCTACAATTAGAAAAGAATGGTGGCTATATGTATAATTGATTAATGAAGTTGTATTCTTTAAAGTTTAACCATTGAATTTTACTTCCAAATCGGGCACGAACTTATGCAATCGTCTAATAATTTTAATAAATAACTAATTTCTCTTACCAAAATTATTTCTTAGCGATTTGAACATCGTACAACAACGTGTTTTAATTCTTTATCGCGTTAAATTGCGGAATCGCTTTCTTTGTCGCGTTAAATTGCGGAAAATAAATTAATGAACATCATTAACATTGCAACCCTAAAAACAGTATTGACTCGGGCGTTCGAAATGGAGAAACAGCTGTAGAATAATTAATACCGGAAAGGCTCTAAACCCGAGTTTTTCGTGGACTGCACGAGGCGTTTCCTAAGAGATCAGGTTCGGGTCCGAGCCGAAAGTCGTTCCGAAGTAACTAGAATCGAACAATTTCGGAAACGGGCCGGGACAGGTCGGGCCGGGCCGAGACGAATCTCCGGGCTAGCTTTCGGAAAAGAAAAACGAGTGGTGTGCACCCGAGGGATCGAAAAAAAGATGGGATATGGGGCAATGGCCCCCGAAGTTCTCCCCTGGCCACCAAAGCCCCCCCACCCCTAACCCCCTTGTCTCATTGTATACGCCGTGTGTAATCGCATATACATATACCGAGCTGTCCAAGCCCTCCCTCTCTCTCCCTCTGTTTCACTCTGTTCTTCTCTCTTTTTCCCTCTGTTTCACTCTGTTTTACTCTGTTTTACTCTGATCTTCTCCCTCTTTCCCTCCATTTCCCTCTGTCTCACTCCATCTTACTCTGTTTCTCTCTCTTTCCCTCAGATTCACTCTATTCTCCTCCACTCCTCTCCATTCGACTCTCTCTCTCTCACATCAGTTTCCCCTCGCAACACCACGTGTGTCCACGTACCCTCTCTCTCCTGTTGCTCGTTCTCTCTTTCTCTCCCGCAGCTTCTCCTCCCTCGTTCCTCTCCTTCTCCTCCAGATGCTCGAACCCTGTCCTTGTTCCGCTTCAACCCACTTCTATCCGTCCCTCTCCCACCCTCTTCGGAATGAGTTTTACTAAGCACTTTAAAGCTACCGTCACACCGAGAGTGACTCACCACGGGACATAAAGGACCGATGCATAACCGAGATGAACGATACACGAGAACTCGTGTGACTTTCTCCGTCCCCGGGACACTATTCATTCTGCTGCGGGACTAGCATTTGCTGCTGTGGTTTCTTTTCCTTCGCTACTTCCGCCAGCATCCAAATGTCGTGAGTTGAACGCTCGACATTTTTGGGAATTTTTCGAGACCGTTTCTGCAGAGATTTACAAGCTGAGGATTTGTCAATTTTTTGATAGAATTTTTTTTAATTTTGTTGCGTCGTTGTTCATACCTTGGAAAATCATTTAAAGGCAAGTTTCCTGCTTTCTTGGCTTTATCGGGATAATTTGATTAGAGCGTTTCTGCAGATATTTACAAGCAGAAGATTTGTCAATTTTTTGATAGAATTTCTTTTAATTTTGTTGCTTCGTTGTTCATGCTTTGGAAAATCATTTAAAGGCAAGTTTCCTGCTTTCTTGGCTTTATCGGAATAATTTGATTAGAGCGTTTCTGCAGAGATTTACAAGCTGAAGATTTGTCAATTTTTTGATAGAAGTGTTTCTAATTTTGTTGCTGCGTTGCTCATATCTTGGAAAATAATTTAAACATACTGCTAGGTAAAACAAGAATAATATACAGATTTTTAAGCATTCTTAAAAATGTTCAAGCCACAGAAAAATGAAATGTTCAATGAAATTTAATGCAGTTCTCCACTATTTATCTCCACGCAATTTGCACAAAAATAGATCCACTTCAAAATTAAATTGCTCCGCGAATCGATAAAAAGTTCTACGGAAATTGTACCGAAAAGAAAGCACAATAATAAAATATTCAATCCATCATGTCTCAGCGTGGCGAAAGGTGTTCGAAAATTGTAGTGCAACGTCGATCAAGAAATATTCGCGGCTTGCCGATGGAATATTGAAAAGCGACTTCCCCGTCGCGCCCCGGTGAAAAGAAAATAGAAATAGCCGATCGGTGTTTGCATGAATAAAATATTA
This sequence comes from Lasioglossum marginatum, assembly GCA_028455795.1. Taxonomy (NCBI): domain Eukaryota; kingdom Metazoa; phylum Arthropoda; class Insecta; order Hymenoptera; family Halictidae; genus Lasioglossum; species Lasioglossum marginatum. The sequence goes on along the minus strand of CM052245.1, from coordinate 17,385,304 downwards.
ACATAGAAATCGAGTATCCGTGTTTGCAGCAAAATGCGATACAAGAAAGTTGTTCGGATAGTTGCTCACGCGCCGGTTGCATAGTTCTCGTGATTAACTTCACGTTCCAGCGAGCAGCTTATTTTATCTCCCCGGTCGCGGAATGTTTATTATTTAATATTTCCCCTCGGTGATTAAATATTATAGTTGACGAAATTGCTATAATCCCATTCAGTTTCGAGAGAGAAAAAAAGAGAGAGAGAGAGCACTTTGTCGCTATGGGGGTAGTTCTGTTAATATTCGAAGGGAACAATGATCGTTTTGTATCGAACGATGCCTGGCTGGCACTTGGTTTTAGGAGAGGGAATTAAGAAACTGCCTTTAACGGGCGAGTTTCCTGCTTTCTTGGCTTTATCGGGATAATTTGATTAGAGTTGTAAATGGGACTCGGTTGGCTCGGTGTTTAACGACTCTCCGGCCAGTGGTTCTCCTCGTTTCGTTCCTCACGATAGAAAACCATCCTCGGCTATGCTCAACCAATCCCCGCCTCTTTATGCCGCGTGTCCAAGTGTCCACTTCGGGGCTTTTACACAAGATAGTAAACCCCGATAGTTGACTATCCCCGCCGCGATTACGACTGGTTTATTTCAATGTAGAACACCGCAGACGCGGTTCCAACCGAGCGGAATTACCGCGACTCGTTCTAATGAAGTCTAGCCTCACAATTAACCCGACGAAACAAATTAACTGGTCGTTAACGCTCAACCTAGCAACCTCGGTTTTTCCGCCGATCCATCCGCCGATATTTTTACGGCTAAGTCGATTTTAATTGCCACTCCGACGGGAAATGGGGGATCTCGAATTCCTGTCGCTGGAAGTCGAAGATTTCACGGAAATTATTATCAACCCTCGAACGGAGGGGCATGGGTCTGTTTTGACCCCGAAATTTTTATTTTCTACCGGCTAATTTGATTGAAAGCAGCGTGAGGGTTAATCTAAGTTTTGAGAGTGTTATTATATGGTTGATTGAGTTGAATTTTTAGTGGGGTTAATGTTTAATTAGAAATAAATTGGTCGGATCTACAGTAGAGTTTGGAACTTTGGAACTAGTATTTGACTGCTCGATATTTTCTACATGAATCTTCTTCAATTTATGCCACCGGCGACGAAGGTTCGATAAAATCAAGTCTTTGGCAGCTCGCCAAGTTAATGATTAATAGAACGAAGCAAAATATGTAACCAGATTCAAGTTTTGTAATAATGTGATGTCACTCGATGGGAATCTCTAATTCTCCGATTTATAGACGCTCAAATATTGTGGATAACTTCAAAAATTTCTTCGATCTATAATGAAAAGCTTACGATTTTAATCAAAAATAACAAGGAAGTATTTCAAGGGTTTTATTCTTTTTTGTATTTCCCTGATTCACACTGTAAAATTAGATTTCTGGAAGATTGCCAGGCTAATGATGAAGAGAGCAAATAAAACAGTTGAATTCCAGTTCTGTGATAACTTGTACATTTTCTTGATTTGTAGACAATGAAATTATGAAGATGCTTCTGTCGAAGAGATCTAGCCACTATTTCCGACTTTAATTTTGTATTCAGATTTACGATTGTTGGAAGATTGTCAGGTTAATACGTAACAAAACAAGATAATTGAGATCTGCATCGGATTAAAATTTTCCTAGTTCACAGAAATTATTCGAAAGCTGCCATAAAAGATGGATGCGGTTTAAAATGAAGCTTCTAATTTTAATACCACATTGCTGATATTCATTTTGTATCAATTGACGCCGTAAAATCCGGTCTACCGCGCGGCCCGGTGGGTTAACGATGAAAGGAACGAAACAAAATAATTGGATTCGAGTTCTGCGATAATTTGACGCCGCTGGATGACGGAGTGTCTGACACCCGGCCAGACCGAGTCTCGGTTTAAATATCGGGTTCGTTGAATGCAGAGTCTTCGCACAGACAGTGGTATAGAGGAAGTTCTTGATGGGTTTATTACATAGCCATAGCCACACGATTTTCCCGAGCAAATATTCCTCCGACTCAAAACGAAACGATTTATTCGGCGGAGTCTCTCGGTCGATATCCCAGGTTCGAATGGCTCGGGATCGGCTCCTTCGTGTGCCAATTGTCGAAAGCTAACCTTTCGAACACCTTCCCCTTCCCTGGATAATCCAATTGGTTAAATTGGTGAGGAACTCCAAAATAATTTAAAGCAAATTGGTACAAATTTAATTCATTGACCTCACTCACTCCTGCACTGGAAAATCAAGAATTAAAAATCAATCAAAATTAAAAATCAGATATCAAGGAACATTTTCCACCCCTGTTTCTCTAATTGATTAAATTGGGGGTTTAAAATCATTGAGGAACTCCAAAATAATTTACAACAAGTTGAAACAGTACAAAGTCAATTCATTGATCTCACAGATTCAACCTTTGCACCGGAAAATTAAAAATCAGATTTGGTGGGACTTTTTCCACCCTTGTTTCTCTAATTAGTTAGAATGGATATTTAAATTCATTGAAGAATTCCAAAATAATTTAAAGCACATTGAAGCAAATTCAATATTCATCGACCTCATGGACTGCTGTAGTGGAAAATGACAAATCGGATATCAAGAAATCGTTCCTACCCTTGTCCCCCAATTAAAGTGGGTGTTTAGCATGAAAATACTAGACACATTGAGTACAGAGAATGCACTCAGTTTTGCGCATGTATTCGTTACGCGGTCTTCCAGGTTGGGTCCGAAGATTTATTCGGATCTCGCCGGTATATTACAGGCGAAATCGATACACAAACACGTTCTCGCACGGCTGTTCCTATTTTCCCTCGGATTTAGATGGCCGTCGCAGGCGGCTGTTTGTGAGACAGCCTTTAGGTTACACGTGCGCGCACACGTCGACGCGGAGGGTCTCTTGAATAGCGATGGGCGCGCGGTCCGTCCCTCTGTTTCGCCTTTGCAATCAATTCTTTTTTTAAAGAAGCCCCTAATCCTTTTAAACATCACGCTGACTACGGGAGAAAAACGCTAAGCCTCCTCGACACTTCTGTCAACCGTCGATATCCTTCAATTCTTAAAACGAAATTACCGCCGGGCTCCCGTCGAGCGAACGGCTTCATCCAGAAAATTACCGGGCTGCTTCCAAGCATCGAAAAATGACGGGAATCGAATCGTGATATTTTTAATAATTGAAAAACGCGAAAGTCTTCGTTAAAAAAAATCGAAATTACCCCTTTTGGGAACTAATCATACTATTATCCAAAATATTTTTTACATTATTGACCTGATTTATTATTTCCCCATTTTCTAATGCTAACACATTAATATACAGGAGAAATAAATGGTTAACACTAAACCTACCGAGCTTTAAGAGTAACTAGTACATGTTCCCTTATAAAAATGACAAAATTGATTTTATTTAGACTTCGTGCGGCTTCTATTGTAATACGTGCCCTACTAAAGATATCACTACAATAATTTCGTATGAAATCATTTTTATCATTTCAATAATTGTGAAATAAAAATCCTGTATCCGGTCATTTTGACCGGTGGCGGTAGGTTTAGTTTACTTGTTAAGCTTCACTTGCACAAAATAGAAAAGTCATACAGAAATTGAAATATATCGAAGAAGAAATGTCGTAGACTGCAAAAGGTTAAAAATATTAAATGTTTATGAATTGATGTGAATTACAAGATGTTAACCCTCATACATTCCTCAGGGTGAAAATTCACCCATTTACTTTCTTCACATATTGTAAAACGATTGATTTCTTTTCGTCTGTGTTGAGAAAATCTATTTCTTTGAAATGCCACACTATAATTAAAGCACAATTCGTAGATTTGAAATGTGATGTAAGAAGGGGTGAAATATTATTCTAGGGTCTTTTAACTATATCTATGTTAGAGTCTCTACGAGAAGTGAAAATTTGATTTCCTCTTGATCTGATCGCGAGAGGTTCGAGTCCCTCGCTACCCGGAGCTCACCTACGCGACGGGGCACGAGTGTATGCGTGTATACACGAGTGAATCAACACAGGGGAACGCACACAAGGCCAGATACACGTGTATGCAGTCTCGATACACGATATACGGGGAATTTGACTGAGGTACGTTACACGCACACCCCTCCTCGCCTCTCTGTAACACGAATCAGCGAATAGGCACACTTGACTCGTCAGCGCATCGCCTCACGCTACACTTGCGAAGGCATTTAACCCTTTGCGGTCCCAGCTTCTTTCTCTGTTTGCAGTCTTTGTCAATCGTTCGAGAAATATGCGCCGCTAAATAATTCTCCATCGCTCTGCGGCTCTTTGCATTCGAAACACGCGATTGGTTGAAACCGAACCGATACACTACCGCACGTATACTACACCGTCGCCATCATACTAAACGTTCAAACAATATACACTGCTTACGATCTATGTACATTCTCCATGTGATTTATAACGAGACCGATCTTTTTTTCAAAATTATTTTAACTCGCTCCGTTCCCAATTATCTCGCACATTTTTCCCTCGGGTTTCAGTAACTCGACACACAGGAACGCCGAATTTTCGGAATTTTCGCGAGTGCATAAGTATGACGTTAGTTAAAAGATCCTGCGGTTCGAAATTTATTTTTAACGTACGTATAATTTTAAATCACAAAGTACGGCGGTCTGAAAATGTATTTTAAATTCCTGCGGATTCTACTCTGTTCCTCTTATACATATAAATTTTGGAATTTTTTTAACGAGCTTTATGGACAATGTTATGAAATTCTGATTCAGAATTCGTATAATTCGCACAATCTCTCTTATAAAATTTATTTCAACTATTCTTTTATTTTGTTAATTCAATAATTTCACGGTTTCAATTTTATGCAGAATTTCTGTCATTTGTAATTACAGAATACTGTTCTTTGTGTTGTTCGTATTATTTAATTTTTTCATGATGAATCGTAATTCCATAAATTTTCCATTTCCTGTCCGATCCGATGAATAATTTCTTTCGCGCGATTGCGTCGCGATATGCACAATGGTAGAAACCGTTGCATCGATTGCTGGAAAATTTTTGCTTTGCAACACGTCCGATAAAAAAGCGTTTGGATTGAAAGGTTGGTGTTTCCGCGTTCCTCGCAAGAAAACTAATATTTATTATTGAATATAGCATCGACTGCCAAAAGTGCAGTTGCAATCCAGGTCAGCCGGACTCCCGGAGGACATAGGATGGTCAATAAGTTCGCAAAACGTCCCCTTGTCAGGGGATTTGTCGAGAGAGTGTGCGCGCACGTGTATGTGTGGGTCGTCCATCGAGCAGAGAGAATCGTTTATAATAATTTCCGAGGACATTTTCGACGCAGAATAAACAGATGAACACGGCAAGAAAGGAATTGTATTTTTAACGGTCGCGCAAAAGCTCCGCGCGATCGAAATACGGCCGGTTAATTGCACGCATTATTTGTCAGGCTTTTTCATCGCATTGGTGGCGACTAAATTCTCCTCGAGGGTCATTCGTTTCGATTAAACCGAGTGGAACGCATTTTACTGCTATTCACCGCGAGATCCGTGCTGCGAAAGTAATTCATACAGAGCAGACATTGTGTGTATAATGCGCGGAAACATTCCCGGCCATCATTTTTCTCTTCTTTTGCTTTTTTAACTAGCACGGAGAAAGCAATTACACGTTCGAAATGAGCGCAAGAGCGCGCGCGCGCGCCAGCGACTGTTAATACCATTTTTTTCGGATGCCGGAGAAATTAGAGTTCAAATGTAAATTTCAACGTAGAAACCGCCGCGCGATTTATTTGCACGCGCGCGAGCAAAAACGCTTTTAGGCGACCGAGAAATAAATACGGACTGCCGTGTTTAAACAATGACGCGGCTGGAATATTCAAACACAATTTTTATCTAATTTTTCTGCGCAGATTTCACTGAAATTTTAATCGGTTTTCGGACTGATTTATTTACCGGTGTTTGCCGACTGTAATGGTTCAAGAATTTATTTATGTTCTCTTCTATATATTAAAATTTTTTAAATTCATTTCGAAAGTCTTAGAGAAAACTTACGCGCTTCTTGAACTGAAGTGAAAAGTAAAATGAAGTGTCGGTCCGTCCGGCTGCTCATTACAATAAACTACCGGTACAGTTATGAATATTTATTTGAATTCAACTATCCGGGGCAATAAGAAGCGATATTACGGCGTAATTTTACTTTCAAATTATGAAAATGTCGAGGAGGGGTTGCTTATATTTACGACAGACAGAGCAGTATATTAGAAGAGTGGATAGATTAAATTCATGCTCGGGGCCCGGTGGAACGGAGTCTGCCGAAACGAAAACGAACGTGGCCGTCATTATCGTTCCGAAGGCTCGATGACGCGAGACAACGGAAGTTTATAGGTTATAAAGGATATTTGAGAGGGAGCGAAAGAGTAGGGGCCAGTGATTCTCCTTGCTGTCGACGATAGCGAATAGGGCCCTAACACGGGATCAGAAGTCACCTTGGAAGATGGCTCCGAAAATGGAACCGGTTCTCAGCATCGGTATAATTGGGTCCCAAGCTCGGAGCTGGCCCTCTTTGGGAATAATCAACGTTTATATCGACGTTTAGCGCGGACCGAGTGTCATCCGGCTTCCCTACGTCATCATAAAATCGATGACGATCGATGACGCTCAACGTTCGCGATCAATTTTCGATTTCGTCATCGCTCTGGGTCTTTAAAAAATGTTTTCTGCGAATATTGATTATTAATTAACCTTAAATATTGATCTACGATTATTTTTTGGCTCTTCACGTATCAAAAAAACATTTTAAAAACCACGCTTATATTAAAATGCACTAAAAAGGAGAAAATAATTTTTTTCCTGGTTCTCCATAAAATACCGAATCCAGTTAAATGATTAATAATATTTTTCCCCAAAATTTTAAAATCCGATTACAAGATTTTACGCATACAACAACACGGCCAGTTAATATAAGCGTGGTAAAAAATGAGCAAGAACAAAAATGATGTGTCAGGTGCACCATCCTCCATTAAGGGGTTAGGGCACAGTAATATTTTGAAAAGATCGAAAAATATTTTTTTTTTGCAGAAAAATTATATTCGTAAAACGGTGTACAAGATATCTCGAGTTCTACCTTAGCAATTGCATTAAAATTTTACAGTTATCTCCATTATATAATAATATCTATTAGGCATTGACAATCGATTTTTTTTCATTTTCATAAATAAAAAATTAACAAATTTTCTACCGAAATTCAGTCATTAAATTTAAAATATCTGCCGTTTTGTTAATTTTCAGAAAAATTGAAATGTGAGTCAATGCCTAGAGAATATCTCACAGTTTATGAAATTTTTGAGATTTCTGATATAGTTAATACGATTTATAGGAACCCTGTACACCAGTTGGCCATCTGGATGAAAAGATATTCCGAGCAAAGACGACGAAAGGCACAAGAAAAAATTATTTTTTAAATATTATAAGCATTTTTTCATAGTTCATAATATAGCAAACCGAAATACAAAATCTTATATTAATCGATCATTCACTTTTCTCTGAACTGTTGTTTAAAAATCTTATATTTTCCCCACTTGTTACTGTGTCCCAACTCCTTAAAAGCTGAATAACTCCGCTAAAAAAAATCTTGCATCAATTTTTATGACATCGTTGGAAAGAGGAAGTTTCGAACTTCAAATCCGCGGTGGATTCGTCTACGAGAAACATTTTTCCATGTTTTTACAGACGTTGAAAGTTGCAGTGTTTTCGATAAAAGTTGTCTTCAGTTTCCCATCCTCCGCAACATGAAAAATCGTTTCAGAAGAAATTTTCGCTTCTTCTTGGACGCGTTTTCTCCACCGTTGTTTCGACGCTGGCCTCCCTTTGATTTTCGCGCTGCGTCCCCCCGCGACTCATGGTTTAATGCAAAAATGTGAAACGCGATAACGTGGCCCCCGAAATCCCCGGGCCTCGGTCGCACAACGAATTCTTTTATCGCGTGGAGAATTCCGCGAGAGCCTCAGAATGAATGGTAATCAAGATATACGAGGAACGCGCGCGGCCGAGACTCCATTCAGAGAGGGAGAGAGCCTCTTACCATGATACAACGTGGACCATCAAATATCCAGTAAAAGGATACTTTTATTTCCATGTTATACGCTTCCCGTGTTCCCTTCTACTTTATTCGTGCCAGTCGATAGATAAATATTGGAGCGACCGATCTCGCGAGCTCGTTCGATCGATTCCACGGCTGCTTGATTTTCGCCGCTGATCCCGGGGCTTCCCTGATTTTTTATTAACGCTCCCAGCGACACTGCGAGTGCGCTCATAGCCCCAGAAATTGTCACTGAATTGTTTACAATTTTCTGAACGCGTTCTCTGCGAAAAATGGACAAAAATATATCTCAACGCTTTTCGGAACATTGTGTACATTTAAAGTGTTGTAACTTCGTTTTCAAAAATCATACGGTAATATACCTACACTCGTTTTGAAGCTTCTACTTGCGCAATACATTATTCATTTTTGTTAAAAATATTTTTGCATTTCACTGCAGTGAAATCGAGGACTCGATTTGTGTCAAAAGTACTACAACTTTAAACGTCTGTAGAAACTTGGAAAAATTTTTCCCGTAAATGAATCCACCACCGATTTGAAGATTAAAGCTTCCCCTTTACAACGAGTCCTCGAAAATTGATGTATGATTTTTTTTCACCGAATTATCGAGCTTTGAATGACGAGTGTACCGTAACTTCACAATCATATGAAGGTACACCACTTGTTCCTCATTTTTATTCCGTAAAACAGAAAAAAATCGTAGATAAATTTTTAATCTTCAAACGAATCGCGACGAATGACGCCCAGTTGATAAACGAGTTCAAGTACCTATGTCTTCGTAATTAAGGGCCATATGTTCCAGCTGAAAGGCTTAGGAATAAAATGGTGGGACTGGGTGCTCTCGAAATTCTTATCGGCGCAGCAGGAATTTTGGATTTGGAGCTTATCGGGCAGGTCAATTAAAATAACCGGAGTCTCGGTAAAGCGGGGGCACGAGAGGACTCTCACGTAATAACACCATCGAGTTCGAAAACCATAAATTACCGTCTTTACAAAGGTTTATCGTCTCGGCTTCGTCCAGGGTACACGGAATTGATTGCGTTTCAAACTAATTTCAAATAATTTACGCGCGCGCGTCTCGTTAAGAGGCGCAGCGATTTCGCTTCTCTCTATCCTCCTTCTGGCCGATTTGTTCCGCCCCTATCTCCTCTCTCACTCTCTCATCCGCCGGGTTCTTTTCGACACGGTTAATTACACGCGCGCGACCGAAAAAAGCTCTACTCGAATTATTGTGTGCTCCGAATGTAAGCGGGTTTCCGCGCTCTTTCTCGACCTGTTTATTCGCCCCCGCCCCTAATTTTTCCTGTTCCATTTTCCGCGGCTGGGAAACCCGCGAGACATGAAATTACCAGTCGGATTGAAACGCCTCTTTAACGAGTCTTTTTGATGTCTCGTTCGCGGCTCGACACTCTGTCCCCCGTCATTTCTATTAATGTAATAAACTGCGAGAGCGGAAGCGTCCTATGCTTTAATTAGAGACTTTCTCGCGTGTTTTTGCATCCCCCGGCTGCGAACGCGAGAATTTCATCGCTTTAAGAACTCGCTCTCGTCTCCTACCCCTGGAAATGTTGTCACAACTGTTTTTGTAAAGCTGTTGAAAAGTTTATGGTCACAGTCTCAGGAAGAAGATCGAGCATTCTGTGATATAATTACGGAGGTCTTACGGAGGACAATCGCTCGTCGAGCGAGTGGACTAATCCTAATTAGTTTATCACCTAAGAGGTTCCAACATGTTCTGCATCCAGTTTTCAGACACTAGAAATTCATTATTTTAAGACGGGACGTACACCAGAGTTGGGCAGAAATTTAATCAACGATTGACGAATAAATTTCTATTTCAATCGTTTTAATCGCAATTAACAATTAGACTCCTACTTTAGTCGTTAATTGCGGTTAACGATTACATTCTTTTCAATTGTAATCGCCAATCGGATAATTGATTAATGATTAACTGCTGAAATTTTGAAATGAAATACGGAATCAAAACTGTATGCATACTGAAAAAAATGTAATTTGAATTTTTGTTGAAATATATTTCTGTCAATTCTCCATCTCCGCACTCCGTCTCTCTCTTTCTAGATAAACCGTGTGGCGATTAACTTCAACAATTGATTAAATCAGTCTCCGATTTTTCGATGATTTCTTTTTTTAATCAACGATTGAATCAATCGTCGATTTTTCAATGATTACTTGTTTAATCGTGCACATTAATCAATCAATCTTGGTTAAAATTTTAGTCGATTAATGCTCAACTGCGACGTACATACATAGCTGGTCGAAAAATGAGACTTCCGAATTTTTTTCATTTCAACGAACGGTTATATCCAAAAAGAATTTAGTAGATCAATGTGTCACACTTTTATCTACAGAATAATAAATTTTCATTATGCAACCATGTTTGGTGGCATACATTACTCGGGAAACAATTGTCCGATTTCCCTGGAACGTACGAGGGAAAAAAGCAGCCGCATAAAATCGAAAGAGAAAGGGAAAAATGATAGGTTTCATCGGGGCGAAAGAAATTTGTTTTATTTTCGGCTCGCGAGCGTCGATAAACGTCGATTCCGCCGGCACTAGTTGATAAACGATTATCAGCTAAACGAGATCATATCGGCTAGATTAGAGGCGAGTGCGCGAGACTGTTTTGCAATTAATCACGATCGCTATTATTGCACGACACCGAAAATGAATTATTCAGGAGGACGGGGGCCGATCCACAATACGCTAGAATCGTAGTGAGTCCGATACCGAGGAATGCGGGAACGAGGTCCACCTTTCTCACTGTTCCTCTCTCATTCTCTCTGCCGTTCTCTCTTTCTCTCCAGAAACTTTCCAGGTAATTAATTTTAAACGGCGTACGAGTCTCGTAGAAGGCATGGGGAATCGCGGACTCGGTTAAATAATATCTTAACGATGCAATTGTGCGAGCAATAATGCGCGATGGAAACAGGCAATGCCGCGACGTAACGCGAACCTGCAACAATAATCGCGCTTTGCCATTGTTTATATGGTAATAACGCGACGTCACCGATTATTTGACAACGGGGATTGAATCTGCATTGAAACCGATACAACGGTCCCGTTTCGACGAATAAGACGAATTGAAATTTCAATCGGACGCGTTTCGAAGTATTTAAAATATTAGGCTAATTTCGGGATAGATGCACCAGTTTTTATTGTGAAAATACTGGACGATTTTTAACTGTTTTCCGCGTGTCATTTACATCGTATTAACCTATGCAAATAACCTCGTTTCGAAGAACACATGTACCACATCATTTACGTGTGACAGAAGCATAAAAACTTCTTAGTGCTCCGAACTCCTGACGAAATATTTTTGTAAGTGGTAAGTACAAATGTTATTACGTTCCTATTGTATGGTTTTAACTATCAGTGGTTTCTCCTTTACGATTTTTCACCGTGTTATGACAAAATTTTTTGTACAATTTAGGGATATACGCACCAGTGATTCATGTAAGTATACTAGGCAGTCGTTTTCGTCAGGAGCATCCCTTTTTCAATGAATTACAAAGCGATAAATTGAAACTGAGACTTGTTGTTTGACACACTATTTGTTAACAAAAATAAAACAATAAGTAATTATTTAGAAAGAGTTCCGATTTTGATGAAATTTAAATTTGTTATAGATTTCGAGATTTTGAACAACTTTTTCCTGTTCATATACGAGGTGGTCTCTTTTAGTTTCCGAAATATTCGCAAAAAACTATTGCTAGTACTGAATTGAAGTTTCCCTATAATTATAATAAAAATTATTATAATTTCTAAAGTATGTTAATATGTAACATTTTACCTACCGGTAGCCTATTAACCCCTTGCCGTATTTTAACGAGTCACACTCGTGATGAAGATTTTAAACAAAGTCTAAAAAATATGAACGTTACGCCTTTTTTTAAATGAAATCAAATTTGATTCGTTTGTAATCAATATTTAAGCATCCGAAAAATATAAATTTTCTTTTCTCTTCTACGATATTTTTGGGGATAAAGACGTTTTAATCACTGCAACTGTAAAGAAAATGATACGGTAACGCATTAATAGGATTTTCAATAATTGTGCTGTACCAAAAGAAAGCATAGAAATTTTCTTTCAGATTGCAATCTTAAACGAAACTATTAGATGACGTTGTTGAGGGTGACTTGTTAGTTCACAATAAATTGAATAAAAAAAAGAAATTTTTTTTAAATTCCACGTTTTTAAAACGGACTAAAAAGTATAAAATAATTTTTTCTAGCCCCATTCAGATTCCTAACCCCATACAGATAGTCCTGGAAATTTGTGATTGTGAATTTTTAATGGCTATGAAAATACTTGTATAATTTAAAACGAAAAACCTGGGGCATAAGACCTAGGTGAACTATTCATGCATCAATTATCTATTGCATGCGCCCCACGTTTTTCGTTTTAAATCTTACAAGTATTTTCATAGTGCAATGAAATAAATGTTGTTTCTACGTGTACGAATTGACAAACACACAGACAAGAAAGCGAGCTAATAAAAACGTGGCAAAATTGCTGTTGCTATTGAAGGTTCCATTAAAAAGTTGTATTGAAAAGTATTAAAAGTGTTGTATTGAAAAGTATTAAAAGTGTTGTATTAAAAAATATTAAAAGTGTTCTATGTACCATAGATTTTTCAAAATTATGCAATAATCACCGGTCGCTAATGTGTTAAGATGGATTTTGAACCAGTATTATTTTATTATCCACATTAATTGAGTAAATACCGAGAAACTGATATGCAGTATCACAGAGCTGCTACGATACCGAAATCAGAGTGATTACCAGCTTGTTTATGATACCATGTGCACTGTGTCTGCGAGTGAAAAAGAATGCGATATAATAACTTACAATAGTTAATATCAATTTTTGGAGACAAAGGGAAAACCGAAAAAATATATTTTTTTTAGTCCAAGTTTCAGTGTCGTATACGATGATCAAATGAAAAATTTCCGTTTTAGATAACGATGTAACCGGAATTTACCTCCTGCGTTATGAATCGCGAGTCTGTAGTCGGTCGTGAATTTTTTCTGGGGACTATTGATAATTAATAAGCATTATCGATCACCATAATCGGAGTCAATCGATTCGATGAATAATTTATCGGCGAGAGCGTTCTCTCCGGTATTCGAAACGACGGAAGCATCATTTTAATTCGCTGACTAAACAGCGAACAACAGGATCTATTTAAATCATTGGTGCAATCAAATTCAATTTCGAATTGAATCGGTCCGTCGAATAAATTATGCTCGAACAAATTACAGGAACGTACCGGAGCAGCGCTCTAGAAACAAAAGAAATTCCTCTGCAAAAAGAACGAATATTATTGCGCGTTCGCACGAATCTAGGTTATTCGGTTCTAATTTATTCACTAGCCTGTAACAAAACATATTTGCTTTCCATGCGTTATTTACAAAGCCGTTGGGACTTGTAAATATTTAGCTGTGCCGCAACGCGGCTCGACTGAAATCGAACAATTTTTACAAATTCAGAAGTTATTTCATCGTTTTTTAACATTTCTTTCGCAGATATAACGGCGGAAATCGTGGATAAACAGCGAGCGGTATACTATTATCATTTAGTGCGCGCGGTTATTATTTTTGCATTGAAAAGAGGGTTTTATCCCTTTCGGAGAATCGATTGTTGTTATTATTTTTCTTGCTTCCCTCGGCGTCGGCCATTTTACTCTTCGCCTCGCCAAACAATGGCCACCGGATGAGCATTACAGTCCTTTTATTATTCTTCCTTTCCTCTGCAAATCGACCGGTAGTTACAGTCTTCTCTTCTCTCTATCTTTGTCTCCCTCCTTGGCGAAGGAAGCGAGCCCAGCGGCGCGGCGATCTGAATTTTCATGAAAGGCCTCGAGCACCTGTTTCATTCGTGTAATCTCTTCACGGAAACACACGTGAACGTTTCATTTAAAATTAACCCTCCGTTGGTTTTCCGTCGGCTAATTACCCCGGACTTCGACTGAATGAACCATAATTGAATGAAGACAGCTGATGCTCTTCGATTCATGAAACCACCATCTTCACGCGATCGGTAAAACGTCTTCCACCAACGCTTTGTTACCTTTATCAGCAGAATCATCATTATGCAAAACAAAAATTATCTACACCGACCGCACAACGTCGGAGTCAACTACAAACTTCTACCTTTCTTTAAACCTTCGCTTCAGAATTTCATTTTAGCTTCAGATTCACACGTACTATTTAGACCCCTTCAAAATCTACTTTAGAAATGCAATAATTCAACTAAATTGCATAAACCAGACATTTTCTTCTTTAACCCCTTGCATTACAATTTAATTCCGAGGTTCCAGATTAAAATATTCTATTCTCCACACAAGTACTTCAAAATGTATTTTAAAAATGAAATAATTCAACTAAATCACGTAAAGCAGAAATTTGCTTCTTTAACCACTTGCATTACGATTTAATTCCGAGGTTTCAGATTAAAATATATATTAAAAATGCAATGATTCAATTACATAGATCACATAGGAGACAAGCAGAAATTTTCTTCTTCAACCACTTGTATTACAATTTAATTCCAAGGTTCCAGATTAAAATATTCTATTCTCCACACAAGTACTTCAAAATGTATTTTAAAAATGAAATAATTCAACTAAATCACGTAAAGCAGAAATTTGCTTCTTTAACCACTTGCATTACGATTTAATTCCGAGGTTCCAGATTAAAATATATATTAAAAATGCAATGATTCAACTACATAAATCACATAGGAGACAAGCAGAAATTTTTTTCTTCAACCACTTGCATTACAATTTAATTCCAAGGTTCCAGATTAAAATATTCTATTAACCACGTAAGTACTTCCAAATGTATTTTAAAAATGCAATGATTCGAATAAATCACACAGAGCAGAAATGTTCTTCTTTCTTTAAATCCTTGTATTGCTTTAAAATCAGTATTAAATAGCTAAATTGCTATTCTCATATGTTATTTTACGATATAAATTTAAAAATAAAGAAAGTGTTCCCCCATCTCTCAACCATTTCAAATAAAATTCGAAATTATTAGCGTGGGTTTGGCTAAATAACTTGCACACACCCACGGACCTCATCAGAATCCATGATGCGTCATACACGTGCTCGATAAAGGATCTCGTTATCAGCGAGGAAAAGACGAATTCGACAACAGAAATTAGCATGGAGAGATTATTGTTTGCCAATTCGAAATTTTCGTCGAGCGCTCCTAATTGCATTACCCTCTCCCTCTTCCCGGGAACGATAATTGTATTAATTAATAGCGACATTCGAGGATGGGTACCGAAATTGTATTTCTAAATTTCGAAACGATCCACAAACCATATTAGGAAGTTACGCAGTAAAACATAGTTAGAGTTAATTTAAACACGTACAATCAGTTCTGGAGAACTCGGAGCTCTCGAGTAATTAGACTCGATTAATTATAACTCTGTAGATTTCATTAGCGTAGGTACTCGGTTCCCTTCGTTTTGTTCTGTCGTGGAAAGAAGCCGGCAAGAGAGGAGAGGATTGAAAACAAGAATGGCAGGAGGGAAAAGAGAGAATAAAAGAAGGGAGACATTGTAATAAGCAGGGTCAGTTGAATGGAACGCAGAAACGGCAAGAAACAAATCAACGTTTTGCAAGAAACATTGTGTTCCGCGACGCGACGTCGCGAGAGCTACTCGAGTTACACTGCAGCTGTTTGCGACATCGCGATCGTAATTGTTATCAACTCTTAATGGGCCGCGTGGGCTAGTTTCCACAGGGAAATTGAAATTCTGGCTGCTCCTCTTTCTGTTGCTCTATCTGTCTCTGTCTGTCGCGCTTGTTTTACAGCCGCTATCTCCACTCTATTTCGCTGTGTCTGTTTAGTTGTTATTAAATCGCGAACGAAAGGAATACACGCATAAGAACCCGGTGTGTACCAACGCGCTCCAAGAATCTAGGTTATTCCGTGACGCGCAACTTCAATGCATTCGTTCCGTTTATTTACAAGCATTTTCGGTATTGCATACTACCATGAGCTACGGTAATGCGCTTTTACAGGCGACGTTATGGCGAACCGATACTCGAAATTCGCATAAAAGACTCGTACGCGGTTCGCGTTTTTAATTAAAACTTTGACAGAATCTGAAAACTTTAGGTAATAATTAAATTCAAACTTTGTAAACGATTTTAGGTTTCAATTAGAATGGGATATCAACGTTGAAGTAAAATTGAAATTCCCAGTAAAAATCAAATTGCGTTGATTTTTAGATGAAATTGAAATTTCCAGGATATGGGTTTTATTCTGTGATCTAACATGTGCAACTTGAATGCATTTTCTGCGTTTATTTCCGAGCATTTACAGCGTTATATACTGTTATAGGAACGCGATGTCGTTTTTGTAGAAGATGAAAAGTGGAAGATGTAGAAGATGAAAGTTATATTGAATAGGTACTAGAACTTGATATAAAAGCCTCGCACGCAAATTTAAAGTTAATTAAAACTTGGGCACCAACTCACGCTCTCGCGTTCCTGTGAAAATGAAAACTCAAAACTCCAGGTAATAATTAAACGACTTCTGGTTTAAACTAGAGTTCTAATTAGAGCGGGAAATCAATGTTAAGATCTAATTGAAATTGATACTAAAATTTACATTCGAGTTCGATTCTGACATTCATTTTCTAATTAAAATTGAAATTCAAACGCGCGTTCCAATTAAAGGTGAAAGTCAAGACTAACTTCAAATTGAGATCTAAATTCAAGATCTAGTTAAACTCGAAACTGAAAGTCTCTTGCACGTTTCAATTAAATCAGAAGACCAAGATCAACTTCAAATTCGAATTTGGGATTCAATGAAAACAGTTCAAAATGAAATTCAAATCAAACGCGCAGAGCGTGTTTGAAATGGAAAATCGAAAGCCAACATCGAAAATACTGTTATAAATTTCAATTTAAAATCAGGTTCGAACGCTAATTGATCAGTGAGGCACAATATTAAATTCTAACTCCAATTAAATCTAAATTTGGAAATCAACCTTGGATTTAATTGCAAACTCGTACTCCCTAGCAGGTTCTAATTAACACTAAATGTACCAATCGTTAAAAGCGATTGCCACATGTTGCTTTGAACAAACAACAACATTTATAAAATAACATATAAAATTTCAAAAATTTCCTCATTTGTAAGAGCATCCAACCCAGACCAAATAAAAAATCTAGAATCGGTTTTTTGACCAGGAATAGTCACCATCAAATTAAAATTACGTCCAGAAATTCCGATTGTGCACGAACGGTATCCTGCTATAATTTCGCATTACATAAACGTAATCCCGGCTAATGTTGTTAAAGCGTCGCAAAGTTTCCGATTCCTAAGGAAATCAATACTGAATCCGGGCGAAAGAGAATAGCCCCATTCAACGGAGAGCTAGTCCAAGGTACTTACGCTATACTGTGCGCAACGGACGTCTACGTCGTCGTCTTCATCGAGATCAGGCAGTTTCGCTTTTTAAAGCAGCTCGAAACGAGTTTTTACCTATTATCGGCCGCGGACGGCTGAGCGCAACATTACTTTGTGTTCGAATTACACCGCGAATTGTCCCGCGAGATTGTTTGAATCGCATGAATTCAACTTCCTGCAGGCAACGCTCGCCTATTATTGCGCAATCGACGATGATTTCATTCGTCCATTTCAGTCCCTTCATCCGTTGTTGTCGAGCTTAATTTATATAATCGTTCGTTATTTTTCATTCTTTCGTTTGCCTCTGTCTCTCTCTCTCTCTCTTCCTTTCGCCAGCGCGCCCACCCTCTCACTCTATCTCCCTCACTCTATTTTCTCTCTGCCTATTCTCTTCCTCTTTTTCTCTGTTGTGCACAGATTAATCCGTCCCGCATCCCGCGAACCCCGATTCAGCATCTCTCCGCCACCCACGTGTATCGCATTCTGTTCGTTTCTCTTTCGAGGTACTGTTCACAACCATTATTTCCATCGTTCCCTCTAAACGCGCCGCCGGAATCCGGTTGATTTTAAATCGCATGAGCCGCGGATAATGCCGCCATTGCTCACGATCAATTTTTCGTTTAACCTCCGGCCAGATTTTCCCACAATTTTTTTACCCCCACCCTGCTCGGTCTCCCTTTATCTACCTTTTGTTGCGCCACCTTCTGTTGTAACCTGTCAGTATTGTTTTTATGTTTTGTTTTACGTCCGCACAAGGTCACCGGGGAAATGTTAACAACAATTGATCCGACTTTCGAAATTTTTTGGAAAATAACGTCTGTCTTGGGCACCAGTCATCCATTAAAAGTCTGTTTCGCTTTTGTTAAACAATTTTGATGCGTACAGTCGATTCCAGGTATTTTTTAAATTGTGCAGAATAGTGACATAGATATCTCCTTCTATTTAACCCTCCGAGTACTGTGCCGGAGTCATTTTTGACCGGGAACATCCAAATTGTCGTTCGAGTACTCAATTTGTGGCAATTAAACTAACTGAATAGCTGCTTCATTAAGCATATCGGAAAGACTAATGTGTCTACACGAGATATCATCAAAAGCAAATTTTTAAAAATCATTAATTAGAGCTGTGAACGGTCCTAAGCATTGCCAATTATACATCGTCCGTTGTCCGAGAGTTAAAGCTGTATAAATATTGCTTTCTATTTAAAATTACTATTATAAATGTTGTAACGTATTTGATTAACACGATGCGTTAAATATTTATTGAACCATGTAATCGAAGAGTTCGGTTCGTCTCAGCGTAGGAGTACCAAGCGATTAAACTTTAATCTTTTACTGTCGGCTATAGTCCGAAGATTAAGAATTTATGATGTAAGGAATATCGATTGACGATAAATTTTTCATAAAATTAATATTTTCTAACAGCTTTCGCGTAGCCCAGGGCACAGGTAGTGCCCGACACGGTAGTACTTCAATTTGAAGATATCTGCGAAAGGTTCATTTTATAAATAATAAACGATAACCCCCACACGGCTACTTAAGGGTTGAAGGGGCGAGATGTTATATTTAGCGTCCAGACGTCAGTATTTTTCTTCTGACGCTCTGGAGACCGTTTCGAGATTATCCTAGATTTCCGGAACTCGCAAGACTAAGTCATACAATCACGGAAAACGTTAATTTTATTTTGGATACCTTCAAACATTCCAACATTTAACCCTTTGCACTCCTTTGGCGAGTGCGACTCGACATTAGAGAAAGAAAAATGTAAATGAAACGAGTTTTTATTGTCTTATATTCTAGTTAAAAACAAATATAAGTTCGAGCAATATAAATTCCAACAAAGTTCGAGAGCTACATTTAATGTAATTAGTCAAAGAACTGTCCTTTGAAGTAAATTTCAAATAAAAAAAGCTTGAAATAGTAGGGAATTGTTGGCAACAAAATTGAAAAATAATTCGACGTTGCAAAGGCTCGGAATTAACCGATAATTCGACTGATAAAAAATACTCGGTGCCGTTCTGCGCGCATAATTATTTGATTGGTTTTCAAAGGGGTTGAAATCGAGTTTTATAATCCCGATTACGATGCGTGCTTCGCCCTCGATTTTTATACACCGAAACGATTCGTCGAACCGTAATGACAATATAATTGTCCCGCGCACGGTCCGGCTCAAAATCGCGTTTATATTTCGCTGCTCGATGAAAATCACGCCGCGGGCGAGCCAGCCGATAATTATTCACTTCTTCGCGGGTCGAATGACCGGACATCCGATTATTAATCGATCGTGCAACATTTACGGAACCGGGAGTAAATAGAACGAAACTTTCATCTATTCGCAGAACGCGCGTTAAATTAATTAAAATTAACGCTCAGGCAAACACGTAAAGAGCATAAAATTACATTTCCAACGCCGTCCTTTCTGAAACCCTGTAACGTTTCGACGGAATAAAATTCACCGTAGAAATGAATAATAAAATTACAAAGAACTTTGCAGTACGTTAAAATTCCTCGATGAAATTATTCATCATCGTATAAACGTATTTTCAGAAAATAATATGTAGTGCAAAAATTAGTATAATAAGAATGGTACATATAGATTTTTCAATTCATATTGTATATTCTTTAATATATTCTGCGAGCGAGTTTGAATAAAATAAAATTTAAATGCTTTCCAGTAAGTTAAAATTCGCGAATGAAATTATTCAGCACCGTGTTGCAATGAACGTATTTAAATAAAATAATGTTCAGTAGAAAATTTAATAATAAAATCAATTGTTTTATAATCTCTGATAAGATAAAGTTCAAACTATTTTCTGTATGTTTCTTTTTCGAGAAAATTATTGTATCCGGTATTGCTGAACAGTTTTAGTATAAAATTGAAGTTGAGGATGTTGTAACATTTTAATAAATAATATAAAAGTCGCGGGGACTATTCGGTAATAAACCGGTGGAAATTTTTAGCACATTTTCCGATAAAGTAATTCGATACAGCGTTGCGGAAAAGATATAAAGAACTACCCTTTCGGTTGGCACTGCGTTCAAACTGGCCGCACGGGTGCTTACGATAAAAAAATCACCCATTTAACGGTTAAACGGCTCGCCGGAGCCGGTAACGTTAATTTAGCCCTCCAGTTCAATATTTTCCCCCGTTTTCGGCCGGTTTTTTGAAATTACGAGAGGGAATCCACGGTGTGCTCTTTCTCTCTCTCTCTCTCTCTTTCGTGAAACGTGCTTTTCAAACTGCCTTATAAAGTGAAAGTAACTGGACTCCCTTGCCGGATCGATCGGCCCGTGGATTTTAGTCGGATATACTCATGCACGCCGTTGATAAACATTCTGCTACGGCGGGGTTCTCTTATTTTTCATCGGCCCTTTATTCCCTGGAAATTCAACGAATCCGCTCGTCTTAAATTCTCAACGAAATAGCTACCGTTTCCCGTTGAAATTTTCCTGGAAATTTAACACCGCGCCCTTCGAGCACAAAAAGTTTCGCCATTTTTATCATAATGTACGGTTGCATAACGAAATTGAGTCTTTATAATTTCACCAATTTTATGATAAAAAAATCTGTCTAGTCAGTAATTATTTCGTAATATTTGAAGGTCTATGACTGAGGATTTTTTATGGATTTTTCAACAGCGATATAGGTCCACCACATAATATAATCTAATATTTTCGTTTTATTGTATATATTATTTCATTTTAATTCATTTTATTATATTCATTATATATTTTTTTATTATATGTACATATAAGGATTATGATTAATAACTAGACTGCGGATCTTTATGCAAAATAAAAATTGTCTGCATCGATTGCAAGAAATAGAAACTAAATTGAATGTTATTTATTCCCTTAATGATTTTAGTAGAGGAGAAATCATATATTGACAGCTTCAGTTTTTTAAATTTCTCAACAATTTTGAATTTCATCTTCTTAATTTTGCTGTAAATGCATAAAGATCCGCAGTTTATTAATAGCCTATTACAAATCTTTTATATAATAATCCAAAGTGAAATTATTCAATTACGTTACTGGGAGTGAATTATTCGTCTACGATTGAATTCGCCATTGCCGTTCAAAGACCTATTAAGAAATCCTGATGGACCATAGTCTTTCAGAAAATTATGCAATAATTACCGATGGATGTGTTAATTGATTCAAACGATCATTAAAAGATGTCGACCCATTCAGACAGTTCAGTGGTCTATACACTTTCCTCAAGAAAAATTAATCACTCCAACCTTTCTCGTCCCGTTGACATCGCCTCGGAGATGTTACGTCATCCTTGTTTGACCATGTACAAAAGATTTATCATTCGCAGATTTATTTATCGACGACAGGAGAAGCGTTTGCGAGAGGAGAACGATAAAGCCGTACTCGACAAGAATAAACAGATTTATACAGCGGCGAATTGTTATTCTTTTATTCGAAACGGGGCAAGAAATCACGGGGAATCTTGGGGGCGATCGATATCCTATGGAATTGCAAATTTCCGCGGACGTCCAGATTGTATCAGTGACCTCAAACTGCAATTACTCGACCACAAGGCAAGGAAGGAGGTTGGGGGAGAGGAGTAGGAGGTGGAGGGAGGAGAAAAATCATATCATTGGCAAAGCAAAAACAAAACCGCGAGAGCGAAACGGTGCAGGGTGAAAAATCAATGCTTCGAAAAGTTGCCAAACTCTCGAAATGATCTGTAAAAGGGAAATAATGGCGGAAAATGGGGCGAGACGCCCCCTCCCTACCCGGCCGCCTAAATCCTGCCAGTGACCCTATTACCCCTTTATCCGAATGCGCAATACTAGAGAGAGGGAAAGAGAGACGAGCAGAGAGAGAGAGAGAGATAAAGGGTGAGAGAGCTTGATACGAAGATCGCCGGTGTTTGATAGAACGCGGTCGGAATTCATCCCCAATGATATGTCCGGGAAACCCGGTTAACGTTTATGTTCCTAGTAGCTCAGAACCTGAAAAGAAGAAGACGAAGAAGAGGCACAAAGTGATGCGGAATAACCGTACTGTATTTATCTCACCACCCCTTCTTCTTCTTCATTGCGTTCTTGATCTATCCCCTTTTATTTACCCCCTTGCATTCTATGATTTAGTTAGAGCAGTGGTTAAAATTATTTTGACGTTCATAATTTCCTACAAGAAAAAGAAAATGCGTTCTGCAATGAAGTATCGACAACAGCGAAATAGAATTTTATTTCAATGGAAGTTAACACTAGGTTTACGGGACCCGTCAAAATGACGGTTTCTAATATTCTTAATGTGCGATTATTGAGATTGTAAAGATGTTTCCCTGAGGAATTATTTACCAAATTTATTTCTTTTGGAATACATTATTGGAGAAATGGCCAAAAATTTGGATAGACACATTCTTGTTATGTTTATACAATAATGTGAAATAGTTATTTCTAGAGCTCCGTAAACCTAGTGTTAATAATCTTTAACTTAATAAATTAATAATATTCTCTGAATTTATTGAGCGAATCAGATCTCGAAAATATATATATATATTGTTATTATTTTTAGAGGTACTATATTTATAGCAGGTTTAATAGCAAATTATGAATATAATTTAAAGAAAATTATTGCTTTATCAACATTTACGGCTCCCATAACGTTTAGTGTAAACTATTCTGACGTCCATAATTTTCTACAAGAAAAACAGTGAAAGAAAAATTTATTTCAAAAGAAGTTAATATTCTTTAACTCAAGAGATTAATGATAATCTTCAGCGACTCTGGTTCAAAACGACACTCTTGTTATCCTCCGAGTTGATTAGCGAATCAGATCTCGGGAAAAGACGGCTCCCATAATGTTTGGTGTAAATTTAACCGTGCACTACGGCATTACAAACGTGCCAGCGATATTCAGGCAACCGGACCATGAATATTCAAGACGGCCTGAGGGGTCGAACGATTTCGGACGGACGTGGAAGCGTCTGCGAGGCTTTCCCCAGCAGCTTCGAAAACGTCTGAGGCAACCTGGCCACGAGGAGCGCCCCTGAATGAAAAAGGTAGAAAAACCCGTGACGGCAAGCCGAGAGCCGAGCGTTTTCAGACAAAAAGACGTTCCTCCCTCTGTGTTAGCAAGATGGCTCGCGCGACCGAGCTCTCTGTTAAATAAGCTGACACTCAAAAAGTGACCGGATGACAGTCCGAAGGGAGTCGCGTCGAATCAGCCCTTCGGACGATTTTCTAATAACTTCAGCGCGCGGTTTTGCTCGAAATTTGACGTTCGAATGATTGAACCCTTCGACGAGTTCGCAGCGAGAGAATCGGCACTGTTCGCCATCATTTTTGTTTGCCAATCCGAGGGGCAACAGTGAAAGTTCCCGGTCAGTTTTGCATCGAAAAATTCCCCTAAGAATGGGAGTTGGGAATTTTAAAGATGAATAAATTTTCTAGTGCCATACTGCCGGTCCTGAACCTCGCTTTATGGCCTTGGCGAGTTTGCTACCCGGCAAAGCAAAGTGGATGGTTTCAGGAACCGGCAAAGGAAACAGCATATGTGTGCAGGGACAAGAATGTTTCGATAGACAGAGAATCGTATATGAGTGGGAAGAGAGAGAGAAAGAGAGAAGCATATGAGTAAAATGGGAGAGGCGTAATGTATCAGTGAAGAGCGCATGCGACTTAGAGACGGCTGTTCCGGCGATAGATGATCTGTTTCTACATCTTTGAACTCTGTTTTACCTATTCTTTACTGTATTGATACCAGTTTAATGAAATATACTGGTTTGTAGATCAGTGGAAGGAATTTTGGATTTGTGGGCGGAGCTGAGAGCGTGTGGTGGCCGAGTGAGGTATTTTAACGCTTAAAGCTTTCAGATTGATCAATTTGTATCGTAATTGTTATCGTAGTCCTTTTAGAGCCGTGAGAGACGACGATCTGTGAATGTAGCGAGTGAATTTGATTGTGAATTAATTGACCAATTAGACAATCCATCAATCTGTTTCTACATCTTTGAACTCGGTTTTACCATGGGTATTAGTACCAATTTAGTGAAATATACTGGTTTGTAGATCAGTGGGAGAAGTTTTGGACTTGTGGGCGGAGTTGAGAGCGTGTGGTGGGGAGAGAGGCGTGGCCGAGTGAGGTTTTTTAACGCTTAAGCTTTCAGATCGATCAATTTATATTGTAATAGTTATCGTAGTTCTTTTAGAGTCGTGAGAGACGACGATAATTGTAATTCTGTGAATGTAGCGAGTGAATTTGATTGAGAATTGATTGACCAATTATCCATCCATCTAGAATCAAGTAGCATTGAAAACAATATTGGGCGTGTCGAGCGAATATATGAAAAAGGCGTGTCTAAGTGAAGTCTTTAATCTACGATTAAACAGTAACAATGAAAATAAAATTGAGCGTATCTTGAGCGAACGTGGAGCTCGTGGGCGAAGCCAAGAGCGCGTAATAAGAAAATGGGAGTGGGTATTTATGAAATCTTGGAGAATGCAGGAAAGCTCTCCTAATACGGAGGTATTACGTTGGTCTCGCGCGGCTTTTCGGAAAAATAGAGGGCAAAATTGTTTTTCAATTAGTCCGGCCATACATTACACGACGCATCGCGACAAGTCATTTAGAAATGTTTATGCGCGAGAATAATCGCTTGGCGATAAATCTCTCGAAGCCTCGTCTGGTTTCGTAAGAGGCGTGCGGGAGAAAAATGGCTACGAAAATCGAGGGGAGAGTGTACGCGCACGATTCGTCAAATACAGTCGGCAGCAAGCTATAAAGTAACAAATAGCCGACATCCATCGCATTATTAATTCCCTGGATAACGCGTTATTCTTTATTCACAGCGTCTGTCGATGAAGCATGCTGACTATTGATGCGGTCTCTGCATCTAATTATCGTCCTAATCGAATAAATAGGGTATTCTCGTAACAATGAGTACTTAAGAATATAACCGTCGCGTTACTGGAACGATAAAACATTTTATTCCGTGTTTTATCGCTGGCGAAGTGGTGATTATTGAAGGAAATCAAATTGGATTGTGCAATTAAACAGAACGAACTTTCCGAATGTTAATGTACAGTAGCTTGTATTCGATTCGGTTGAAAAACTGATTCGCATAAACGCAGTTACCTTCGTTCAGAAAGCCTGTGCAGTACTACTCTGTTATCTAGAGTTAATTAAATTTAATTTTGTTCCGTGACAAAGTACTTGAAATTGTTCAAAACGATCAAATGTGAGGTGGAGCGAGAAAGAAAGAGAAAGATGAAAGCACGAAGAGCAAAAACAACTATCAAGAGATGATATTCTAATGATTTTGTTCGTGCACGGCGAATATCGACTCTCGACGAGCCGAATACATCGGGGAACGAGTGAAGTTGCATTTCGGTGAGTGCATTCACTCGTCGATGCATTATATTTCTTGCAGCAGCACGAGCTGCATAATCGATGGAACGTCATACAAACGCCGAGACACAGTTACTTTCCTCCTTCGTTCCCAGTGGCTGTTAAGGGCAATTTTGAAATAGTGCTGCGGGAAAAATTGAATTCAACTACATCAAAAGACTTCGAAAATATGATGCTCGCCGTCTGAACTTCCAGGATTTCAATATCAAAGTACATATTCGCAAATACTTTATTCCGAAAACTTTAGCACAAACTTTAACGTTCAGAAATTTCGGAATCTTTAAGACTAAATATTTCATAAATTCAACGATTTTGTTTGCAAATTTACCCTCTATTGCATTCCGTTCCCAATTGGGAACTTAAATTTCAAATGTTCTATAGTAAATTAACTAGACAATACTGAAGACTCTGAGCATGTTGGTTCCGGTTCAAAGTGGGAACATTGCGCTTATACATTGCGAACAGTCATAAAATACAACAGATAACATTTTTTAATAAAATTTTATTATTTATTTCATGACCACACTCATTTTTAAGTAGACTAGCAGCCATATATATCTTTTCCAACTCGTCATAAAAATTCATGCAATATAGGGTTAAACACTGGTTAAACTCGAAAGCTTTGAAAATTGAGAGGTTCGAATATTCAAAGTTTGCGAGCTGCAGGTTTGAATTTGAATCGACAGGTAGGCAGCGCAAACATAATCAATGATGCCCCGTACAAACGTTTCTGCCAGGTGTTTTCCTCTCTTTTCCCTGGCGGTTTGAGCCGGTCAATATAACTTTCGATATTTCACCGGTTGGAAAAAGGCAATTACTTTTGATATGTGTCAGTATGGAAGGTAATCACATCTGTCATAAGCATACGGAGAAGATAAGTTATCGCTGTTAACTCGATTCGCTGGCTCGCTCACATGTACACGCACGCGAATCTCATCTTTAACGATTAGTACCAATGGGAAATAGCGATCCTTCTATTTATTTGTGCGTTCTATTTTTTTCTTCAAAGCCAGATCGTGTCGATGGTATCGATTAAATGATCGGTAGACTGCGGATTTTATGCATCTATGACAAAAATGGGCACAATTTAAAGCAGTGAACGAATTGAGAAGATTTAAGGACGTCTGTGTATTAATTTCAGCTTAATGAGACGATTAAAAGAAGAAAGAAATTTTTATTTGACTCCTGTGTCTTGCAATCAATGCAAACATTTTTTATTTTGCATAAAGATCCGCAGTCTAATGATCGGTAACCGCTTCGTTTGTGGATCCTAAATTGAAATTACAGTTAGGGGTAGCAGCATGAACTCCGGTTGAATGAAATCCTGGTGAAAGATTAACCACGCCACGATTCATAAAACCTAATCAAAAGTTAAACGCGTCTAATGTTCAGACGTGCTTTTATTTCCCCGCGGAACTTTCAAAAGAATACGCGCGGCTGACCTAAATCCACAAGTTATGGGTTGTTCCGCAGCGTGCTAAAAATTTCAACGAACCAAAGTGAGCCTGCCCGCTTCCCGTCGAAATAGAATTTACGATAAAATATGGCGACGCCGAGAGCCGCACCGGCCGTGTAATGAGCCGCTTTTCAGTTTTCGATTCGAGGAATCGCGGAATTAAAACGGCCGAACCAGTCACGATAACTCCGGTTCTCAAGAATTCAATACACCGCGTGAATATTGTTCTCTCGACTCGATAAACTGCACGAAAGATAAAGTGGATAAAGTGCAACATTATTTGGCCGTTATCAATATTTAATCGCCGTGTGTGCACACCCAGAGCGCGCGCGCGCTCGCGCGAGCAAATTATTATTCCTGCGTCGTAATGCTCGCGATAAAGCAAGCCTAGAATGTAATCGCGAGCCGAGGATTTCGACGAATGATTTATTTGTTTATTTGTTTGTTCTGGAAAGGCCTCTTCGAGCATCGATTTCTGTACGCAAATGCAGACCCCATTTTTTTCAGAATGCGAGTAAAGATGGAATTCTACTCGTTCTTATAAAGAGAAAAATAAATTATTTTTTCAATTTTGTTCGACTCCTTTGATCGAGTATTTCTCTTTATTATTTTTTTTATTGATTACATTGTTGTTTTGTAGAACCGATTATATTATTTTTGCTCTTCAACACGGATGATTTTCGATAAGATAAAATGCGTGTCTATTACAGTGTATTTTATTTTTAATTATGGAGGAAGAATGATTTTACTATTGCTCCTCGACAGATATGATTTTCGATAAGATAAAACAAGTGTCTAACACTTTTTCAAACAATTATCAATTTATCATTGCTCATCCACACGAACGTTTTCCGATAAGAAATCCGAAAAGCGACTACAAATAATTTAACATTTTCCGGGGAGTTTAAAAATCAGTTACAGCGAACAACGAAACAGTAAACGGAAATTTTTTCTGTCACATAAACTATAGGACAGACGTCAAGCGTCGATGAAACAATTTTGCGAAACGTCGCAGTCACCGACCGGTGCGAAAAAGCCGTGTTGTTAACTAAATAGAACTGAAAAAAAATTCGAGTAACACCGTGAAAGAGTAATAAAAGCGTATACAAAGTTCCAATTAGTTTTAGTCGTTTTCCCAGTTCTATAAAAACAAAAATGCTAAACAAATAGTTTCAGAAGACAATTCGAAAAATTCGTTAAAATTCCAATTTGTTAGAAAGGTGGTAGAGCGATCACTTTAGCACTGTTTGTTAATAATAAACCGTTCGAGTAGGTATCGAGGCGTGATTTAACGATGGGGAGTGGCCGTGATGCGAATTCTCTTCTTTTTTCTCTGTGATCGGTTCGACGCATCGATTGTTCCTATCGATCCACCTGCCCCGCTCGATCGTTGGATCGTGATCCTCGGATACCGGAGCAGAAGAGTATTATTTAAAGAACCTGTATATATCTGGGATAGAGAGCGTGTGTCTCGACCTCTAGCATAATCGCGAGACAGCTGGGGATCATTGCTGCGCGAGCCTGTGTGTGTGTGTGTGTGTGTGTTTGTGCGTGGAAAGTTTTTGTTTGTGTGCACGAGAGACTCGGCTGCCGAGAGAAACCGGTTTCCACTAAGCGACCATCGAAAAGAAAATTTCAATGATGGTTATTACGCGTCTATTCAGCCGTTTTCTAGGGAAGTCCTGTTTGTTCGATTAATTAGAAATTCCACGGGACTCGGAGCGACCGGGCCTATAGATTTATCGATCGGTAATTCGATGGTGTCTCGGCGATTGTTGAAATCGATGCCGATATCGCGGTTTAACCCCAGGAAAAACCACATATTCTGTAACGTTTGTGTATCTATACCATTATATTATATTAATTAACCCCTTCGTTTAGATTAGATCATTCTAGTAATTTCTCAGGGGAAAAATTGGGTAAAATCAAACCAATTTGTTTAAATTACCGAACCAACGTGTTCTAATATTTTTAATTTATGATCATTGTAAAGATGCATTTATGAGGAATTTTTTATTCAACAAATTTATTTCTTCGAATATATATTATTTTAAAAAGGCTAGAAATGTGGAATCAAAGCGATTTATTTAACTGGCGCGTTCTAATATTTTTAATTCGCGATTATTGAGATGAAAACATCTATGAGGAAGAATTTTATTCAACAAATTTATTTCTTCGGATATATATTATTTTAAAAAGGCTGAAAATGTGGAATCAAAGCAATTTATTTAACTGGCGCGTTCTAATATTTTTAATTCAGAATTATTGAGATTGAAAACATCTATGAGGAATTATTCAACAACGTTATTGAATTCAACTTCGTTATTGAATTGAACATCAACGAACATCAACGAACGTTCTCTCGTAACAATAATTTTTATACTCACGCCCTCGGATAACGCCTGAATCATACTCGCAATAAATCGAAGGAGCACCATACCTGCAAGCAAAACAGAAAATTACAAGATACCGATCGCGATCAATAATCAGAGTTATACTTTAATTAACAACGTTATGTAAATCCCTGGTAACGCGACCTTCATGTACGAAAAGGAAAAGGAGGAAAATGTTATCGATCTCCTTGAGGGAGAGTTCGATTAATTGATTGAAGAGGAATCTATCTCGGCGTCGATCGATCAATTCCCGCGCGAAATCGACAATATAGATTTAATTAAGTCTTAAATCATATGGAAATGAGACGGTCGGCGACACGTCCAATTTATCTCGATAAATAGTTCCGCGTAATTAGGAGAGCATCGAGGCCACGCCCTCTGTATCCCCCCTACTCCGAAGAACGACAACGAAATATAAACGCGAAAAATCACAATTTATACAATGCGGGTCAATTAAAAGTTCCTCGGGGATTCCGATGCTCGGGTACGCGTATTCCTCGTGGAAAAATCGTGCGGAATAACTCGACGAAGAAAACGGAATTCGGCGAGCAGCGATGATTATTAACAACTCATTAATATTAATTCGACTCGCCGGTTTTCAGGGATTTCCACGGACAAGGACGTCGACGTTCCGGTTTACTAATGACTCGGACTACAAACTCTCGGAAAAGAGAACGTCGATAATCGACTTCTGCTGAACGGCAAAGCAAATTTTTAACAAGTCCTCCCTCGCAAGAATAACTTCTCTTATTTTGTTTCCATACCAATTAAAAAAGAAAGGCTCCCTTCTTCCCGGAGATTGGGGGACTTCATCCCGCCCGCAATAAAAAGTATTACGAATCCACGTCAGATTTTT
Source organism: Lasioglossum marginatum (assembly GCA_028455795.1). NCBI lineage: Eukaryota > Metazoa > Arthropoda > Insecta > Hymenoptera > Halictidae > Lasioglossum > Lasioglossum marginatum. The sequence goes on along the minus strand of CM052245.1, from coordinate 17,354,689 downwards.
AACGAAGGAAAATTTATTGTTCACCGCGGAGTTCGATTGGGAAGCCGCTCGTTGGAACGTTTGATTAATGCAGAAGTCGCGAGCCTTGAATCCATTAATAATAAATCGAGTCCCGGGATATATTTACACAATTACAGATTTACATGGACTAATTTGGGAGGCCTCGAGTCGAGCTATGCACACTGTGTTCACTTTGTTTGGCCTTTCGTTCGATGCTTGGTAAAAAGGAAATCGTGTTAAGCCTCGTTAAAATTTGAACACTCTGAATATTAGATGATGCTGCTCGCTATAAATGTATTAAGTGTACCGATCGATGATAAACTGACACATTTGTATTACCCTTCCCCCCCTCCCCCACGATTAGATGGGAATTAATTTTGCGCGGTGACGAACCAATTCTATCACCGAAAATAAAACGGAGAATTTCTTATTTTTAAACTTCATTATCTCGCATATAGCATTTTTGAGAGGTGCATTCATTTTTAGAAGTGACACCAGATTGGAAAATTAACTTTAATAAATTGCAACTAAAAAAATTTTAGATTATACCTTCTAATTTGCATATAAAAGGCTTGTTCAAAAACCGCGAATAACTCCGCCATTTTTTAATATATCGTTATGAAAAAAATGGAGATTACAATTAAGTATTACGTTAATATCACTGTAAAATACCGGAATTTATCAATAATTAAGTATCCTTTAAAACATTCCGGAAAACAGAGTAACAGGACTACACTCTGATAATAAGCAACATATGTCTTGGTATAAATAAAATTGTCGTACACCTTCTGAAAAATTCACGGGTCCAGAATTTACGCGGCAACCTAATATCTTCGAAACGAATCTCGGCTGGCGAAAAAAAAACCGAACGAAAAACAGGCTGTCCTTCGAGACACGCAATCCCGGAATAATGTAAATTTTATAACTCCATCGATGCAGCCCCGAGACCCTGTCCAAAGCGTGCGCAGACAGTATGGGGAATAGACGATAGAAAGAAAGTAGTGGAGACAACTAACGAAAGGAAAAAGCAAAATACGAGAGAGCGTTCCCCGTTCGCAGGATGTCACAATAATAGAATGCATTCTCCATTTGTCCAATTCCCAGCAGTAATTACGCCGAGACCTCACTATCAGGTTTGTACCCCGGCTTTTCTCGTCTTATCGGGTTTCCCCTCACGCGACCAACATCGACGAACCGATATATCCGAATCAGAATTGCTTTGGCACACGTTTTTTCGTCTAATTTTCTCGTTTGAACCAAGGACAACGTCGCGAATGCTTCTGAAAGCTCTCGCAGTTCAGTAAGAGGATTGAAAACAGACTTAGAACCCGGCGGGACCTGTTAATCCGCGATTCCGAGGACGCGGTGCAAACACGCGATTTTTATTCGATAAGCTCGCCGAAGTGTCGTGGACGCTGTTAGACATTTTTGTTGCGTCACTTACATTATATATTGGGTCGTTAAAACAACATCAAGCAGATTTTCCTGTTGATTTTTCCTCGTCGCGTTATTTCATTGCTTGATTTACTGTGAATTAATCTTAGAACCCTTTTTAATTTTCTTTTTTTCGATCGGGGGAATTACATTGAATTGTATTGTAATTTTCAATATTCGTGTTTCCATATCGTTATTTCACTGCTTGATTTATTATGAATTAATCTTAGAACCTTTTTAATTTTCTTTTTTGCAATCGGGGGAATTACATTGAATTGCGTAATTTTCAATATTCGTGTTTCCATATCGTTATTTCATTGCTTGATTTATTGTGAATTAATCTTAGAACGCTTTCTAATTTTTTTTTTTCAATCGGGGGAATTACATTGAATTGTATTGTAATTTTCAATATTCGTGTTTCCATATCGTTATTTCATTGCTTGATTTATTATGAATTAATCTTAGAACCTTTTTAATTTTCTTTTTTTCAATCGGATTAGACCATTCAATTGTAATTTCCAATATTCGTGTTTCCATATCGTTGCATAGTGTTTTCTAAATTACACTGCGAATATTTGCAACTCTTTTCTGGTCAGTTGATATCGCTGAATCGTGTTTCTACGTTTCGCCGATATCTAAATTAATATTGAAAAATTGCATGATTTTTATTACCGCTCGACAACGCAATAGAATTGATCGACGTATTTAATTTGAGCCCGATAAAATAAATATTCCCGATACACGATCGCTGCATGGTCTCGATAGTATTAAAATACGATTTTTCAAATTGCGAATAGAGATCGCTGTGTCGACCGATTGTTTAACGAGGATTAATTCCTCCTCGAATAATATTTCGTTTATTATCGGTCCGGCGGATGTTTCTTCGCAATTCCGTGGGAACAGGATTTAAATGGAAATTGATTTTCGTTCCTCTCAACGATTCCGCCGAGTTAAAAGTAATATCGAGCACGGTACTTCGCTCGCACACTTTACGAACACAATAAAACTATTCAATGTGTTCCCAACTTTATATTACAGGACTATAGAATATAAAAACTTTCTGAAACGTCAATAAAGTTTCACAATTTATCGTGTTCCCTGCATAAAAGCTGCGGTCCTACGACTCCGTGGAGCGCGCGCACATACGCGTACAGAGACGTTTATACACACTCGTCTCTCTCTGCCGTCCCTCTTATTAATTTTAATATTCTTTTCTATTTGTGTCGCATCTGATTCCCGGGTGTTGTACTGCATCTCACGCGTCACGTAATTGGATGGATATACCGGTGACTGGCGAACCCATTCGAACGGTAGATCTATTCCCACGTTTACATTGTCGTAATCAAACTTTTTTATAATTCATACTTCTCCATTGTTTCCCTCAAATTTGTTGCCGAGGCGGGGCATGAAAATGGCGGGGTATAAATATCCCCGCTGTTTATGGAAACATGAAAGAGCCGTTCGAACAACAACGTTAATCAAAGGGGCGAACGAACTAGTAAAAAGAGAAATTCGAAGTCCTATCGCAGTTTAACTTTGCGCGTAAACGCACGCTTAAATATTTATAAATACGACACCGCCAGCTTTTAACTAGATCGAGAGAGAACCATTTTTATATACAATTATTTTGATATGACATTGTTAATCAAAGGGGCGCGCAAACTAGTAAAAAGAAACATTCAAATCGATGTTTGGCGTGTTCAAAAATTTATTACATTTTTATATACAATTATTTTGATATGACATTGTTAATCAAAGGGGCGAACGAACTAGTAAAAAGGAAAATTCCTTATCGCAGTTTAATTCCATGTACTTCCATGCTTGGCGTGTTTAAAAATTTATAACGACGCCAACAGAGCCAGCAAAATTAAACTAAAACCCGACGCGAGGGGACAATTTTGATATACAATTCTTTTGATATGACATTGTTAATCAAAGGGGCGCGCAAACTAAAAAAGAAACATCACTTCAAATCGATGTTTGGCGTGTTTAAAAATTTATTACATTTTTATATACAATTATCTTGATATGACATTGTTAATTAAAGGGGCGAACGAACTAGTAAAAAGAAAAATTTCTTATCGCAGTTTAATTCTATGTACTTCCATGTTTGGCGTGTTTAAAAATTTATAACAACGACGCCAACAGAGCCAGCAAAATTAAACTAAAACGCGACGCGAGGGGACAATTTTGATATACAATTCTTTTGATATGACATTGTTAATCAAAGGGGCGTGCAAACTAAAAAAGAAACATCATTTCAAATCGATGTTTGGCGTGTTTAAAAATTTATTATATTTTTATACACAATTATTTTGATATGACATTGTTAATCAAAGGGGTGAACGAATTAGTAAAAAGAGAAATTCAAAGTCCTTTCACACTTTACCGGGGAGATACAGTGAAGAGACAAGTCTCAATCTGACGACATCGGCTTGAAATTAACGATTGATAAAAAGATTAAAATAAAACTAGAGAGGGAGCAATTTTTTTCTACCCACGATTAATTTGACGTGTTTTAAAAATGACACCAGAGGAAATTGAATGGCGGAGAACCGGTGGGTTTGAGCCAATTAATATGTCTATCATTTTTATGGGGACTATAAAACTTTGAAAACCGAGCTGAATTGAATCGTCAATTTTTTTTTGTTGCAGCGGTGCGTTCAATACAGTTTGCTTTAGCGATTTTTATAAGCAGAGCCTCCGATTCCCGCTGAAACAATGCGTGGACGTCAAATCGAGCTCGGACAAGTTTGAGCACGCGTCCGAACCGTTCGCTGACCGATCAGATTGAAAAAGGATGACCGAGCGCCGCTCATAATTGTAAACCTTTCGCCGGAAGATCGATAATCGGTTCTCCTGCAGGTGTGGACCTCGCGATAAAAAACATGAGAGAGAAAAAAAACACAATTCAGTCGAACAGTAATCTTTGGTTCTGCACGGCTGTCGATTTGTCGCGCGGTCGATCGACACTTCCGATTTCGTCCTCCCGAATTCAAAATCGACGAGGAGGAGGGCCGAAAAGAATTTTCGCACGTCCAAGGATAAATTCTCGATTTTCTGCTGGGTTCGCCTCGATTGGAAATTTTTTCGTTTTGCGAGGAACTTGGTAGCTGCGATTGCCAGCAAGTGGAACACTTGTTCCAATTTTGTTTTTTACCGAGAGCCAGAGGATCACGGGAATTACGTTCTTTCTACATTCTTTTTGGTCAGTTTTGATCACAGTTTTCTATTATTTTAGAAATGTCTGGGGAATTGTATCATTGAATACAGTTTTTCAAACTGTCGCTAGTTATTTCATAAATTAAGCTGAGAACTGAATTCTGAATTTGTTCCTGGCTCGATTGGAAATATTTTTATTGCTCCATTTTATTTTTCAGATTAAAACAGAGGATCACGCGGATTAAGCTCGTCCTTTTTGGTCAGTTTTTACCACAGAATTTTTATTATTTTATAAACGTCTGTTTTTTAAAGATTTCGTGGAAAACAATTTTCGGGTATTTTAACTTGGTAATTTATAAATAAATAGCGGATCTTTATGCAAAATAAAAAATGTTCGTATCGATTGCACGACACAGGTGTCAAATAAAAATTGTATTCTTCTTTTAATTATCCTATTAAGCTGAAACTAATACATTGACGTTCTTGAATATTTTTAACATGTCCACTGTTTTAAAATGTACGTACCCATTTTTATTGTGAATGCATAAAATCCGCAGTCTATTTATAAATTAACCTGAGAGAGAGAGAGAAAATGTATAGCTTGTCCCTGGCTCGACTAGAAATTTTTTCCTTTTGCGGGGAGTGGGTTAGTTTCTATTACAAGCAAGTGGAACGTTTTGATTTTACGTTTTGAATAAGAGGTGGAGGCTCGTGTGCGAAATCAAAATCGTCCTTTCATGTTCGGAACGGTCCACGCGTGGGAAATCGAAGCGCAAATTGCTATAATCTTCCTGTGATTAGCGGCGATACGAACCCATCGCTGCTGACCCTCGTGCCGCACGCTAGTTGCCTTCTAATAAAACCTTGTCTGCTGTGAAATCGCGTTATCCTGGACCGAAAGGAGTCCAAATCGGCCCATTTTGTCGGCAGAAACTGTTTGAAAACTGTCCTCGTCCGCGGCAATATTAATAAGCGCGACAATAGTCTCTCTCGCTATAGGCATTGCGGCCGACCTTATAGTTTCATTGTTTCCGCGGTGTATAATAGCGACAGCTAAAGAAAATAGTGACAAACAGAGGACTTTATTCTTAAACTATCGTAGAAACTGGAAGAAAAACATTTTCTCCATTCGATGAAGCTTCTGGCCAATCACGGATAAAATTAAATCAACCATTTCAATGTACGATTAAATATTTAATATGAGTACGTTTAATTTTGTAAATGTGTTCGCGTAGGAATTTAGTTGCGAGTCACTGCAAAAATGATGAACTCAGTGGAAACCTGCCATGAGTCATGAGTAGACTCCGGATTTTATGCATTTGTAACAAAAATGAACAAGTGCAATTTAAAACAGCGAAAATATTGAAAGATTTTGAGAGTATTAATACATTATTTTCATCACATTTAAATTATTAATGAAGAATATAAATTTATATTTAGCTGATGCACCTTGCAATTGATGCACAAACTTTTAATTTTGCATAAACATCTGGAGTCTAGTCATGAGCAATAATCCATCATTTATGCTTGTACTTTATATTGACATTCAATAATAATAAAATTCTTGTTTTAATGATTTTAATAAGTCGACAATGTGTAATCTTTGCTGCTTTATGTTTTATCTACCTATTATGTTACGATATTATATAATTTTCTTAATAAAAAATATACTGATTCCTCGAAGAGCTACGTAATCGCGACCACCTGTCGCTATAATCGCGTCCCAAGTCCCAAACGAAGTCCTCACAGAGAGGCAACTCTGTAATCGACAGTGGCGTAGAAAAATGCAGAAAAATGGCACTAGTGGATAAAATTCAATCTGTATCAATTGACTCGTAGATAAACTGTGTTATAACTGTATTTATAATCAAAAAAACAGCCCTTACTATAGCCCCCACTCCGAAAATGGAAACATAGTAAATTCCCTTGTCACTTCCAGCATCAGATTCGTGTCCATTTCTCGCAGTAATTAAGAGATCTCTTAGATGAATATGTTAACACGTTTCACGAGTGTTTCAATCGGGAGAACATGCTGTGACACGAAGTTTTCATTTACATATATGATGTTTTACTCGACCGCGGAAATATTGAAATAATACCGATGTTGGTACGTCACAGCTGGTCTGCGGAAATTACAATACAATATTGGTGTTTTCGATCGTAGAAAACAGACGAAATCGTTCGGCCCAGCCTCGAAAACGGGGAATATTTGTTCAAAGAAACATCAGAGGCGGACGCGCGTCGTAAACAAAGCATAAATAAAGCATTCAGAAAACGCTTTTATGAAGGTTCGACGAGCGGCTCGTGATTCACCGGCTCGAAAAGCGATAAAAAAGAAGTGACGCGGTTGAAGCTCGATGGCAGACACGTTGGACGCGACACGTCACACTCAAACTGCAAAAGCAAATATTTCGTTGCATAATGAATATATAAGGAGATTAAATTCCCCTGGATTGCGTCTCTGCCGTGATTAATCCCACTCCGATCGAAATACTTCATTATTCCCATTGATATTCTCGGGTCCCATGAAAATCACCGACACAAATTTCCCCGACACGATTTTCACCGACAACATTTCACCGACTCCAGATTTGACCGACAATAACTTTGGCCGACAACACCTTTAACCGAAAACGACTTTGATCGACAACGATTTTGACCGACAACGAATTTGATCGACAACGAATTTGTCCGGCAACGATTTTAGCCGACGTAACATAATACTGTCGTCGACTAAAGTCGTTGCCGGTCGAAATCGTTGCCGGACAAATTCGTGGTCGGCCAAATTCGTTGTCGGTCAAAATCGTTGTCGATTAAAGTCGTTTTCGGTTAAAGGCGTTGTCGGTCAAATCTGGAGTCGGTGAAATGTTGTCGGTGAAAACCGTGTCGGGGAAATTTGTGTCGGTGATTTCCATGGGACCCGATATTCTCTTGGTGGCATTACACAACGATTCGTGGCAATTAGCGCTAATAAATTTTACTTTACAATATTACAAAAATTCTATCCGAGCAATATATCATTCAGACTTGTGGTACATTTCTCGCAAGACAAGAAAATATTTCTTCACCAATCGACACGTAAAATCATATAAAAATAAAAATCGTTAGCATTAATTACAAGACATAGAGACCCAATAAGAAATTTATTTCCTTCTTTAGTGGGTTTATTAAGTTGTGAGGAATGTATTCTTAAATTCTTGTAATATTTTTATTATTTGAAATTACATCCACCCATTTTTCCTATAAATGCGAGCTGCAGTCACTAATAGGATTTTCAATAATTGTATTATTATACCAAAAGAACACTTGAAAATAATTGGTTCAGAATTAAAATTGCTATTACCGTTGGTTTATTGAAAAGTCCTCGTATAGTCTTTAAAAAAATTATGGAATAATCGCCGAACGTTGCGACAAAAATTGAAGACATTATCTTCCTAGTGAGAGAATAAATATATTTTCGAACGTAGCGATTTCCATCGATTTAAATGCACTGTGCATCATCGATTCGTCACCGAGCCCGTCTACATTCATAAACACGACTGCAGTATAGAAGGACAAACGTTTGTGGCCCCGTAGACCACGAATTCCACTGGCAGGCTGGTGGTATCTTATCAGCTCGCCCGTATCCGAGCATTCAAACACTCAAACGTTCGAATCCCCAATGCATTTTCACCTGCGTGCTCGAACGACGGCGCAGGAAACGCTCTAACGAGCCTCTATCTGCTGGGAACGGCCACTTAAAATAATTATTGTAAATTTTAACTCTTTTACGCTCGCCGGAGAAAACGCCGAACGTCTGAAAATATGCCGACTTTTGAAGTCGTTGGATGGATACATTCGAATCTTTATGCGTCGGTCTCCTCTAATCAATTTTTTAAGAGACCACTGTTGGTCTTGGAATTAATATGAATACTTGATAATTTGTTAGAAGTTCATGGTTATTTTAGTGTACTAGTGTAATTATTTTAATCTCTTCAAAGAGGGGTGTATTCTCTGAATTATTTCTAGAGTGCTCAGAATGATAGAAATATTTTTTGCATTTACAAGATGCTTCTATCTTACATTTGCATCGTTAAAAAATATATAGTCGTGTAATTTGGTGAAATATAATAAGGAGACTGCGGATCTTTATGCATTTATGGCAACAAAATTGAGAAGATGAAATTGGAAATTGTTGGAAAATTTTTATATATGATTTCTCTTCTATTAAAATCATTAAGGGAAGAAATAACATTCGATTTAGTTTCTATTTCTTGCAATCGATGCAGACAATTTTTATTTTGCATAAAGATCCGCAGTCTAATAATAATTATGACGAGCAGTATCTATGCAGTAAAAAATTTTGATTCTGCATGAAGCTCCTTAATGAAAAAGTCCAAGAAAATTGATTTCGCCGCGGCGATTCGAAAAAATGATTAATTCCGCGCGATGGAAATTAATATGCAGGTACTCCGTGAGCAGCAAGCTTGCTAATTATACGTCGAGTCTGCGCCGTTAAAATTAACGAGCCTCTGCGAACATGCGTATACGCGTTATTGAAAGCATTACGCGTCAAGAGAGAACGCGGATTCATCTGCTTGTATCCTATTGCGAATGTCCTGAGCAATTGCATGCTTTAATCCTGGCTCGGTCTAAGTAGAACGCATAATAGTGAATCGAGAGTGAACCACATCGGCGAGATGAATCGAGAGTGAACCGACACACGACATTCGAGACCCAGCTGTCTGCAGGCATTTAAGCAGCAGCGAAATAAAACCGAACGATTTCGTTCGTCGCCCGATAAACTCCATCGCCGCCATACCCTTCTATTTCGCTCCTGTAAATTATCCTCTAAAAACGCGAATTTACATAAGTATCTGATCGGACACTCGACCAACCTGCCGCGTCATTTCCATCCTCGTGACCCTCCTGCTGAAGGAGTAGCCGCAAAAGGGACAAGAGAGATGTCAGAGAGAAAGGGAGACGGGAAGTGGCGTCTTGAGAGTAACAAGATCAAACTTGAACTTATAAATTTATATGGTCGAGCGTCGCGAAATCTAGCCGGAACAAAATATTCTGTTTATAGGGTTGGCAAGAAAGTAATTTCGGTATTTTAAGGTGAAACAGAGTCCAATTTTTTTTATCCAAGCAATGAATTATAATGAATAAGATACTTTCCCTTTTGTTTTAAATAAGTAAGAAGATAAATAGGATTCTAAATAGATAAGACAATTTTTTATTGATTAAAGTTCATCACTTGAATAAAGAAATTCGGTTTTATTTCACCTTGAAGTACCGAAATTACTTTCTTGCCAATATTTCTACAGCACATAATTTTTCGTATACTGTACAATTTTTACTGCAGCAACAAATATCTTAATAACTAAACGTTCATGGCAAAAACGAGTGGCTGCAACTTAGAACAGCAAAAACATTAAAAGAATTTTATAATGTCACTCTATGGAGGTCTATATGGTCACTGTTTCTTGGGATCGACGTCAACAATTCTTAAAATGTAAAATGTAGATCAGTGAAAGGTAACTCGACTTATATAGAGTCAGACAAGATTAACCCTTAGCACTCGAATGACGATTCTGAGGCGTCACTGGAAATGGCCCCAATATTATTTATAAAACAATGTTTGCATCTGAGAAATTGATAAAGATTTCAGTGACGCCAGTACGATTACTAAAATAAAATCGTGTAGAAGTATTCTAGATCAGAAGAACTGTCTTGGTTCTGAACGGGTCGAAGTGAGGTCGGTGGTTTCGCGAAAAGTGATAAATAAAGATCCTATTTAAAAACTGTAAGTACATTATATTCACTTTCGCCCGGATTCCAGCAGTTCGCCATTGGCTCGTGGAAGAAGAAGAAGCGCCAACTCGAGAGGGAGAGAGAGAGGAGAAGGCGAGTCCGGGCCGGAGAAAATTTACTGCCAATTACTTTTTGCCTCTCGCATATGCTCGCTACATTCCCCTGCGCCTACCTGGCCGAACTGAAACCTGCTGACCAGCTCGGCTAAGGGAAGAGACGGCGAAGAAGAACAAGAAGAGACCCAACAACCGAAAGGAACAGAGAGAACGGAGGATGAACCGAGGGAATGACGAAAGTGTTCGCCGTTCTGCCGCGATTACGGTGATTAATAAGTGGAATATGTATGTCAGCCGCGAGTTATCGAGGAAATATTGGAAGTACGCGGGGGTATCAAGATCGCGGCTGGGACTCGAAGAAAGATCTGATAACGCGGACAGTATTTACGATAGTTTTATCGCGCGGGAGCGCACACGGACAACGGCGAGCGTTTAAGTGCTCGCGAGAGAGCGCGCTTGTAAACGCGTTTGCAGTTAATGATGCGAATTGTCTAGCACCGCAGATGTAAACATCGATAACTCCGCTCGTTTCGTCGCGCGCTCGCGATCACTTCTCCTAGATAGACGGACCTTTAAATGCTTTTCCCCCGTTCCTGCTTTCTTTCTATTCGCCGTGCTGAATTATTCACGAATTCGGCCAACCCTTTCGCGCAAATCAACCCTGAGTCCTCAATTTCTCCTGTATTTTTCATTCTTAATAAATGCTACTTCAATTAACCCTTTGCGGTAAATAATTTATGTTATTTTCAGAGGCTCGGAAGTGCGGTAAAAAATGAAAGAAAAAATTGTCATCGAGTAAGTCGTCAATGCTCGTTAATGGCCGAGCGTTTTGTTTACTGGCCCGAAAATTTGATCGAGGTCCATGCTTTTCCCCCGTTCCTGCTTTCTTTCTATTCGCCGCGCTGAATTATTCACGAATTCGGCCAACCCTTTCGCGCAAATCAATCCTGAGTCCTCAATTTCTCCTGTATTTTTCATTCTTAATAAATACTACTTCAATTAACATAAACTATTTACCGCAAAGGGTTATTTTCAGAGGCTCGGAAGTGCGGTAAAAAATAGAAGGAAAAATTGTCATCGAGTAAATCATTAATCCTCGTAAATGGCCGAGCGTTTTGTTTGCCGGCCCGAAAATTTGAGCGAGGTCCAGGTTGCTGGCCGCCGCTCTTGCCAGGTGAATGAAAGAACGATTCCGAGATCTTAATTGCAAACGGACACTTTCGCGATCCGCAGCGTGCCCAAGGTGCTAGAGAACCCGTTCGGTACGCTGGCAAGCTACCAACGGGAATCGCAGAATCTCCGTGCATTAACATATCGCGCTATATCGACGAATCTTAATCGACCCTGATGGATTTATCGTCTCGTCAACAGCCACGATACGCGCGCTCGTTTCGCTACACGTCCGACCGGCTGGCTCGTTCTTGCATAACAATGTAAATCGTGCGAAAATGTTAACAAAATACCATCGTACGATTCAATGTCAAGCTTTAATTAATACGCGGCGATATAATCGATGGAATTCTCTCTAGCTAGGTTAAGTATAGTTTTAAGTAGTTTGTAAAATAAAAATAAGAATAGGATAAGAGCGGCGAAAAGCGGTGATACAGAGGAAGAAGATTGTGTAAAAGGATTGTAAATCCCAAGGGGAAACAATAAAGTTATATATAATCGATGGAATTTTTGCAATCTACGAACGGTCCACAATTTTATTGTCTCGGGCTTGGAGAAATTCTTTCTCGTATTCATTCACGGAAAGTCGTTTATCAGAGTCCGTAAAAAATTTCATTCGGGCTTCTCATGTTCATAGAAAATTCCATTTAACTCTTCAGATCCTGGAAAAATTGTGCTACTTTATTTTAATGATGTTCCTTTATTGCGTACTTTTAATTAAACTATATATAATCGGTGCTATGCTTGGAGAAAGTGAATTAAATTTCAAAACGCCACGGAATAAATGATTTAACGCTGGAGAGGATTCGTAAAATTTAAGGAAAAGCGTGTTTGTCGGCAGCATGATCGAAGGCGCTTAGAACAATGCGGACGCGGATTCAGCGAGCGAATAAAAGACAATGGGAGGGGAGAAGAGGGACAGAAACGTTTCCACGGTGTTGATCTCTGAACTAGCCGAACACGGGACACATTTATGCAGAATTGGAGGCAATTACGTTTTTGTGGCCTCCGTTTCGAAGCTGCACGTTTGATTACAGTTCGTCAATTAGTGTCAAGGATGGATAAACTTTGATCGAGAATCGTGATCGCGCGACACGGCCCGATGCCGAGTCACGTGGAAATAATGCAGCGAGAGCGCGAGCGGAATATTTATATGGAATCCCGGCGAACAGCGTGTTTCTAAAGCAAATATTCCGGCGCAAGTTTGAGCGCTTTGTTCCATTACGGCTCGATAATTCGTGTCAAGGATCCGCGCAAACTTTATAGATGCTAGGTACGCTGAAACCACGCGGAGACTCGCGGAGGAATCAAACATGGCCGCGGCAAGCGACGCGCGCGCGACCTGTTTCCTGCGCTTCCTTCGATTCGACGCGATGTGCTTTGTCCTGGCGTTTGGAAAACTCGAAATTTTCACCTGATAATTATCCGCAATCCTTTGTCGAGACGTGTGCAAAATTCTTTCAAAAATGTCAAAAATTGTGGAAGTTATGAACGTTTAACCCTTTGCACTCGGAGCAATTTTAACTCGAAAATCAAATCGTTTCTTCTGACCCGGAATATTCCCATTCTCTATGATTTTTTAAATTTAGTAGATATGAAATTGATATAATACCTCATACAATACTTAAATGTTTAGTAATTGGTTAGATACCGACATATCTAATAATGTAAACAATATTTTAAATAATAGCACAGCAATGTTTAGTGACGCCTCAGTGTCGCCTTAAAATTTTAATCCATTTAATCTATTTAAGAGACATTATTGTTCTCCCTGAATAATTAAAATTTGAATTTCTCGATCGATTTGCAAGTATTTTTTAACACAAGTCTCCGAATAAATTGATTTTTTGAACCTGGAATTTTGTATACGTCGAAAGATCGGCGAAACTATTGTAGAAAGATCCAAGCTACAGAATCTTTCTTCCAGCTGAATACAATTCACGGAAGTCGCCTATGTCGAGGCTCGGGGACTCGAGAAGCGATAAAGTTCTGAACGATTATGCGAGTGGTATATCTTTGCAATAGGAGGCACGATGTTTTAGAATGCGATTAATTCGATGGCGCAGTGATCGTTGTTATTAATTTAGTGGTGTTCGGCGTGCAGCAGATACACGTACTTCGATCGCGGTTACATCCTCGCCGATGGGATTGATTGTTCCTGAAGTTGGCCTCTCGAAATAAATCTGATCTTTGCTGGGACAGTTTAGATTAGATTTAATTCAACTTCTCGTCGGTTGATCGGGCAGTATCGGCGAAATGACGAATCCACCTGGCGTTATCGAGCGGATTTCGGGCGCGTTATTAACTATTACTCCATGATAAATCGCTGGATCGTGAAAGTTGAACTCATTGGAGCGACACGTATCTACACGTACACGGGAGATCATGCGATACGTTTAAATATTTAGATATACTCGATCCGATAACGCACAAATTGCTGTTCCCCTCCTCCCTTCATCTTCGACGGCGTAATAATGATTCGTAGAAAAAGTTGTTTGCTCGTTGCATAGGTGAGAAATGAAATCACGAAACTGTCAGTCGCGCTGGATTTTGTAACCTTATTTGCTGTCTACTCGATAATGCATTCGAGAACACGGCCGTAGATAAGCGACGCCCGGTTATAACTCACAAAGATAAAGTAGAATCGAGTTAAACAAACGTCTAGCTGTTCTTTCTCCTCTCTATGTACATTTTACTTTTCAGACGAAACTTTCAGTGTCGTTTCCTCCTCTCTTTTTTCGCCCCCAACTTTTTTCGTTAGCCGGGAACGGGATGAAAGAAACCAGAGTGTTTAATCGCGCGAACGTAGACCTGCGCGAAAAACTGATCCGAGCGCGAATTGACCTTTTACTCCGGAAGAATTTACTTAAACGGACAATTGCCCAATGGTGCGAAAACAACGGTACTCTTCAACCTGTTTTTAAGTCGTTTCCGTTCCACTTTCTACGAAAATAATGATGCAGTTATCAATGTTATATTCGAATAAAATAACTGCAATATGTGCAATTGAAATTATACTGTTGCAAGTTCGACGATAAAAAAATTCGAGTGTGTTGTAAAACACTGTTTTCCCATGGCACTGATTATTGCCTTTACAATAGTCTAATTGCTCGCCGCTGTCGTAATAGGAGAAGCTTCTATAATAGTCTAATTGTTTACTACTTTCGTAATAGGACAAATAATAGAGGAAGATAACGGAATTTCCCAACATCTGTTACAACTTATTCGAATTTTTTAGTTTCTTGAACGGATCTGATGGCGAATAGTCCAGCCGGTGTTCGACTGGTTTAATTCACCGCGTCGTTTGGTCAACCGTGTAAGAACGATAATTACGACGATGAGCTAAGAACGTAACGCATCCACGGGAATGTTGCACGTCAGCGAAAAAGAAAATTCCCGCAATCGAAACGCGTCGACCGGGGAATTATCTATTAGCGATACCCTGGCCTTCCTTTCGTCGCTGTAACACTATTACAGGGAAATTCAACGAGGCCTGTTATGCTCTTGACCATAATCGTGATAACTACGCCCGCGAGTGTTGGCGCGGAAAGCCCATTAAAGCAGCGGAGAGAGAAGAAGAAAGAGAGAAGAGTGAGCACGTTGAGCGAAGAAAGAAAACAACAGCATTTTTGCGCCCTCTGTATCCCAGAGGCCGGTGAAAAAAAATCCTGTATCAGAATTTTTCCTGTCTCTGGCTTTTCTTTTTCTTCTCCCCCTTGTTTTCCATCATCGTACGCTCACTCTCTCTCTCTCTCTCTCTCTCTCTCCCTCTCTTTCTTCTTCGGTATTCATTAGCGTGAAATGCGCGCGACACGTTGCATAAATGTATTTTAAGCATCCTCTATTTTTTCTTCGTTCCTCTTTTTCCCGTCTTTTTGTTTGATTACACGGCAGCCTCGTCGCATTACAATACACACTTTGTATATCGCTACGCCCCCTTCTATTTACTTTACGCACGCCACGGATTCAATAACGCGGTCGTTTCGATCGCGTGTCGTATGCATAAGGCAGCTTTGTAACGCGCCCGAACGAGGTCAATTGCTCGAAACCAACCACCCCCGCGAACCCGACGAATTTTCAATATAATTGTAACCGACCTCAGAAACCAGCCATCTTGAACAAAGCCCATCTCCTGCTCCGAAACAATTGTCCCGAAATTTCAGAATTATTTACTTATAATTTTCCGAATAATTCTAACCAGAGTTTGGCAAGAATTTTATTCAAATAAAAATGTCGAATAAAGTGGGTTTACGAACTTTATACGAAATTTTTATTTACATAACATTTTTGCTCAACTCTGATTCTAATCGACCTCAGAAACCAGCCATCTTGAACAAAGACTATCTCCAGCTTCGAAACAATCGCCCCAAAATTTCAGAATTGTTTACTTATAATTTTCTGTATAATTGTAATCGACCTCAGAAACCAGTCATCTTGAACAAAGACTATCTCCAGCTTCGGAACAATCGTTCCAAAATTTCAGAATTGTTATTTATATTTAATTTTCCGTATAATTGTAACCGACCTCAAAAACCAGCCATCTTGAACAAAGACCATCTCCACCTTCGAAACAATCGTCCCAAAATTTCGGAACAGATTACTTATAATTTTCTGTATAATTGTAACCGACCTCAGAAACCAGCCATGTTGAACAAAGCCCATCCCCAGCTCCGAAACAATCGTCCAAATTGTTATTTATAATTTTTCGTATAATTGTAACAGACCTCAGAAACCAGCCATCTTGAACAAATCCCCAGCTCCGAAACAATCGTCCAAATTGTTATTTATAATTTTTCGTATAATTGTAACAGACCTCAAAAAATTTCAGAATAGTTTACTTTTTGGTATTCCTGGGTATTGTGTTTTAAATAAAATGCTCGTGGTAAATACTTCCAATACTTGTATACGCGCGATAAGTGGCCGTTAGTATTGTAGCGATAACAGGGCCACAGTCATCGTTATCGGAATTACTCTAACGCGCTCGCTCGACAACACATGGACGTATTTATACTAGGTGTTCTGCAATAAATAATATGTTTCATATTCCGTCCATATTATATTCTCCCCGTTTATTCTCATTTTATTCGGTTCATTATATTTCTTTTTTACAATTATTCCATCCCACTGGTATTTCTCATTTCTTTTTGTTTTATTTCGCAGATTATACACTTCCGTTATTTATTCGTGCGTTCAACTTGCGCAATGAAAATTCTGTTGTTATCTCTAAACATTCGAGCGAAACTAGTTCAGCGAATTTGTTCGTCTTGTTTTATTTTATTAAAACTGCGATTCACGACTCCGGAATTATTTCGCGAATTACTTATGTTTACGAGGTTAGTCGTTCATTAATTTTTTTCATTCTCGATCGACTATTTGTATTTATAATTAATACCGCTATCGCACGCGACCTTTAGAATATCTGTTATTTATCTGCCTCGCCCAGCTACGTTTTAATTAAACAGAAATAGCAGAAATTAAATGTATAACGCACTGCCATTAACCACCGCGGTTACTTGTTGTCAGGCGGAATGCATTCCCGCAATTTTTTCTTGTTTAAATATTCGAAGTCGGAGGGGACACATATTGTACGCACGCGCAATTACCATTATTAATTACGTGAATGTAATTACGCGCTCGTATTGTGTTGATTAGCAGCGGAAAGGGAGCCGTGGGGTTGTTCTATTTAATTTAGGAAAGCTTCAAACTTCCACGTTCGATATTAATTATCGATTTCCCCTCCTCTTTCTCTCTCTCTCTTTCTGCCGTGGCTCTTGACTTTTTCATGCGAAATCTTCGGGATTAATCTGCAGAATTTAATAAGGAAACCGATCGCAGCCGGAAGGGGAAGAGAAAACTAAAATGTCCGATCGAAAAGACGGTTCTCGTTCGTGTGTGATTGCTGGGGAACAGCGTGTCGCGCCCATCAAAAGAAATAACAGCCAGCCAACAACACAACGCGCGCACACACACCGACAACCCGTTCGAATACGCAAACGCAAAACGCAAACGCACGCACACGCACGCGCACCGTTTGCGTACGAACGGATTCTACGTTGCTGAATTGATTTCATAACTTTCCTACTTGCAAACGCGGTCAGCCAGACTTTCCGCCGTGACTGTACATCCCCCCCTCCCCACCCCACGACTAATTTTGCCGATTAGAATTTTAGCGTCGCGTACAGTTCGCGCGAAAAATCCGACACGTCGACCATCTTTACTTTTATTCCAATTTATTTTTCAGCACAGTTAAGAGATCATTGAACAAATAAATACCGATTTGTTTCAACGAAAAGTAATCGATGTTGTTGCTAATACTGCACTAGTACAACTGTTAGTCAAATCTCCATTTTTATGTAAAGGAATAAGTTAATTTCTTCCATTTTGTACAACTTCCCTCGAATTTTTATATTCATTGTGAAATTGGTGGGACATTCAACACTTGTACATTGAAGTAGAGACAACAATAAATATCTCGGAATATTTTTACATTCTTCTACAGCTTAGAACAATAACAATTTAGGGCCTGGAATAAAATATTGTCGACGTTGATTTACATTCACGTTTACATTTATTAGCGATGTTCGTTTTTTAGTCCAGCATTAAATACTGTCTGAAAAAATAAATGTATTTTATTTCTACACCGAGTAACATCTTGAAAATTAAATTTGAAATCTACTTCCTGGATAGTTTCCGTAAATTGCATAAATACTCGCGATCAATAATGACTACATTTATTATGTATATTTCTTAGCGACATTTTACTAAAAATCAAAGCATTAAATACTGCTTGAAAAAATAAATAAATTCCATTTCTACACCGAATAAAATTCAACGGAGACAAGACATCTTGAAAATTAAATTTGGAATCCACTTTCCGGATGGTTCTCGTGTTCCTATATTTTTTCGATTTGGAAAACACGGCTGGTATCGTTTCTCCTAACGCGTTTAGATTTGTTTGATCGCGTGCAGTAGGCACTCGTCAAAGTAAAGAGTCGATAAGAGGCTTTCGTTCGATCAAGATAACGGGCTCGGATGCGGAGGAAACAGTCGTCGACTGCAACGATACGGGCTCGAGAGATCACAGAGGACCGTTTAGCAATCGTTACGTTGACAATAAAAAGAAATAATAACAATAATGCTAATAGTCGGCCAGTAATACTAACAACATTACCCCCGGTGGAAAGTTGGATCGCGATAAATTCGTGTCCCGTCGCTTTATAGTCGTCGATGCGAATTTTATACGTTCCCGAAGAGTGAAAGCCGTTTTCAATGGATTCGCACAGACACACACAGGCACATCGACGACCATAACCCAACGAACACCTGGTTGTTCTAACGAGAATGGAGACTGTGATACAGGCGCAAGTTTGTAAAGTAATCCCCCCGTACACAGTTTATTTTTCCCGCTGCGGCTTTGAACGCGTTTTCGGAAATTGATGGAAAAATATGAAAGATAACCGTGAGCTCGAAATTTGTACTCTCGTTTGCGCAATTAAAAGACGTCGAAAGGAGCCGAGATCGGTTATTTAATAATTCCAGCGACTTCGAAACGATCACGCTAAGTGAAAAAGATATTTCAGCTCGCTACGTGTACGACACGCTTGCGCTGTAACGCGAGCCATTAATGGACACTCGTAATTTTCATTGTTTATGTAATGTCGTGAGATTGATTCGTCCTTATTTCGCGGTTATCGATGCGAGAGCGCTCGATTACTTATGCCCGAGAGTGTACAGCCTGGCTGGGGCATGGTCAGTAACAATTAGACTGCGGAAGTTTATGGAATTATACATAGCATCTACCGAACTACCGACCCAGGGAACTCGGCGAAACATTGAATTAATGTTTAACATCGGATACACTGCCAGCCGAACAGCAATAACAGATTTCGTAGCTGACGATAATATTGTTTCCCAAAGGAGACTAGAATGACACTTTAAATCAATAAGTTGTTTCCATTTATTACATTTGTAATCTCATAACTAGACTGCGGATCTTTATGAAAAATAAAAATGTTTTGCATTGATTGTGAGAAGCAGAAGTAACGTAAAAATTGATTTCATCCCTGAACGACTTTGTTACTTTAAAAGCAACATTATAACATTTTTGAATTTTTAGTCTTTTACTGTTTCATATTTCGCCTAAGCAATTTCTTCATAAATCCATAAAGATCCGCAGTCTACTCATAACTAATGGAGATATTGATTCGGATAACAGAGGTTCTACTGAATCGTGAATTACACAAGCAAATGACCTCCTGAATTTTAATCAGACTCATTTTAATCAGAAAAATTTTGCGAATATATTGGTAAAGGTCTGACTAACAAATAATTAAAATCAAAAAAGGTGCGTCCATTTTTGTACATTTTTCATGCAAATTTCTTTCACGTGAGTTCAACATAGTGATAGGAGCATTATTTGTTAATGAAAATTTCTGGAAAAATCTTGGACACCGGAATTTCACGGTCCGTGAAAAAGCTCGCGTGTTCGGGGATCTTTTTTCGAGCGATTCGGGGGTGGAAAGGGGTGGGAAAAGGGTTGCCTTTGATTCGCGAAATAATATCGCAAGAAGCGCGTCCTATTGTACGCGTCAAATCGAGACACTTGTTTCCCCGAGAGCCGCCCTCGCGGTGCAATTTACTCTGTAAAGTATGGTGAGCTCTGCGAAGCTACAAAAGTAAATTCCATTAAGGCAGCTACGGGGTACTTTCCTTTAATGTCGTTAGCAGGAAAGAGCGGGAACGAGCCGAGGGGTGAGCCCCGAGACGATAGAAGGGGGTAAGGAACGAACCACGCCGAATCAACGGTCACGATTTAGACGAATATCCTCCCCCTGTTGTACACCCTAAAGCCCGACCCTCTACCCTGTGAAATTCTCCCTCGGACTGTCTTCGAATCAAAGCTCGAACGAAACGCATTGAATCGCGGGCGCAATTAAAAAATTATTCTTGGACAATCTGTAATTTCACCGATAATTGTTTCAAAAAAATTACTGTAAATTGATTGCTGGTAAATTACGGGGACGTCTGCAATGATTTGATAATGCTTTCCGAAGTGGTAGCGAGCCAGTGATTTCAAAGTCACTTTAATTGCTACGTATGAACTTGAACGGCTATTTGTCTCGGAACCGTTGATAGACAAACATTTGGTATCGGTCAAAACAGCAACCTCGACAATATTTAGCTGAATGCGAATACAGAACATACCGTTAAACGCGTTTGACGATTTTGCTTTTGAAATAGTCGTTAAGGAAATTATATATTTACGTAATGATATACATAGATAACACAGTGGTACAATTGTTGCAAGCTCGAACGTAAATGTACTTGTTCAGTTGTGTTCAAAGGCAGAATAAATTCTGCCGAACACGCTTATTTCCTGTCGGGAGTTTGCTCAAGGCGCAAGTTCTGCAATAAACTGCATCTCATCGATTGCATTACGTGCGAGTGCCAGATGGAGAAATCCCCGACAGCGGCGGTTGAAAATTTGTGTCGTTTTTTTCGAGCGAGCGCTGCATTCACGCGCGCTACGCAGAGGATTTCGAAAATTCCGATCAAAGGATTTTAATCTCGATGATGAACATGCCGCGGGAGTGTCCCGCAAATGACGATGTTATTCGTGACAAATTCGAAACGGATTCGTGTTTAACCTCTTCAAGGCCGAATTATTGAGAAACATTTTCTGGTTACTTACACGCCACGCTGTTTAGACACATAGACATTCGTGAAAATAAACAGTGAAAAAATTCGAGAGTGAAGTAGATTCAATTTCATCATTTAATTGAATTGAAAATAAAGATGAAATTCAGATTACGACATTTTATGTAGAAACTAGCAGAATGTACTACATTTTAGTATGTTATTATTAGACTGCGGATCTTTATGCATTTATAGGAAAATTGAGAAGATGAAGTTGAAAATTGTTGGAAAATTTTTAAATTTGAAGATATCAATATATGATTTCTTCTCTATTAAAATCATTAAGGGAAGAAATCACATGCAATTTGGTTTCTATCTCTTGCAATCGATGCAGACAATTTTTATTTTGCATAAACATCCGCAGTCTAGTTATTATTATCTATTTATTAGAATATATTATATCATATTAGAATATCATATTATCTAGTATGATATAATATATTCTAGTATGATATGAATATATTCTAGTATGATATAATATATTCTATTAATATACAATTAATATATTCTAGTATGATATAATATATTCTGGTAATATATTTATATATTCTAGTACGATATAATACTAAAATATATTATATCATACTAGAATATAATACATCATACTAGAATATATTATATCATGCTAGAATATACTATAGTATACTATAATGTACTATCCTATACTATAATTTACTATCCTATACTAGAGTCAATTATAATAATATACAAGAATATAATACATATATGTATTATGCTATACAAGAATATCCTGCATTATATGTATTAAATTGTACGGACACAACAAAGCAAACTAACATTGAAAAAAGGTAAATAGTTTGTTTTGAACGATGAACTTCGCGACACGCAAATAGAGTTACTCAGCTAAAAACAAATTTACTTTACCAACTACATATTATGGTTTCTTACGATACAGTGCCTTCGTTAATAAATACAATCGTTTAAACGGCGCCGGTTGGTTTAAATACATATTTTAAACAAAAATACGTGTACACACCAGCTGTAGCCGAAAAGCGTCAGGAGACGAAGGGATTTGCGGCGAAATATTTTCCCGTGAATTTAGCCAGTGTCTCCGCGAGCCTAACAGAAGTAGCCTAACCGGAGCTACCTCAACTTTTCGCGGATTGCGAGTGGCAGTGACTCGGTCAAACGGGAAGATCGATACGCTAGCGTGGAGGCTCGCGCTTGCTCGCTCGCTCGCGCGAATAAATATGGCTGGTCGCGTGCGTACAAATTTTAATTATGAATCGGCAATTGAATCCCGTTGAACAGGGGCGGCAACGACCGAAAGGGTCAGAGGGGAGGAGGCCCGGGGAGCCGATGAATTATCGGCTAATTTCGTTTGGCCGTTGAAAAGATCGTAAAATTTATCTGGCGGCCGGTTTTTGTATGGCGCGCGCGTCCGACTCGCGCCGCGGTAACTATGAAAGTGTGTTTCAGCGTCGCGATCATTATTTGAATTGAAGTAGATTTACAGAGGTGTGCGCGAGAGTTGACGCACACGTGCACATGGATACGTGCTCATGGATACGTGCACACGGGCGCGCATGCACACAATGCGGTTCATTGTCAGCGAAGCACCTGTCCGGCACGGTTCGTTGAATTTGACTCGGGCTGTAGATGTGTGTTTGCGTTTGTCAGCGCACAACAGCTCCCACGAAGAAGACAACATCGCGGCAGAAAGAGAGAGAGAGAGAGACTGACAAACACATGTGTACACGCGACACAATGTAACGAAATATCCTATGCACGGCCGATTACCGGCTGAATTAATGAGTGGGGAAACAATACAGCGTGCTCTAAAATTCGCGGCGCGATCACCCGATGAATTATTCCCCGCGATTCCAATCCGAAACCTTCCCTTTTTCAGCGCTGTTATCGTAACAGCGATTTTTGTCACCCTCCTCCACCTCGTAAATTTTAACACTAAACCTATCACCGGTCAAAATGACCGATTCCAGATTTTTTATTTCACGATTATTGATATAATAAAAATAATTTCATAAGAAATGATTGTATAGATATCTTTAGTGGAGCACATATTGCATTAGGAGCTGCACAAAGTCTAAATAAAATCAATCTTGTCATTTGAAAAAGGGAACATGTACCAGTTACTTTTAAGGTTCGGTAGGTTTAGTGTTAATAAAATTTCAGAATAGATTGCAAATAGATTTTCGGATTTGATAAAAAATTGTATGGTTCGTACACAACTGACGTGTCAAAATGTTAATGTAAATATGATATAATATAACGTGGAAAATCAATGTACACTATGAAATGTTTAAATAGACAAACTCATAACAAATTCATGTGCATCTTAAATCTTGGGATTGCATGTCCCGAATCGCGGAACAAAATAATTCGGTCTTCTGTATTTTGTTAACAAAAGTACACTCGGATAGGAATAAGGCGACACAATGTTACAAAGTTGAAATTAAACGCGGATAAAAATACTGTAGGTGGTAATAATGTTCGTACGATAAGAGCGGAGGAATAAAATTCTGCTGTGGATATAAACTATGTTTATATTAGCTCATTCGCTTGCCGGTGACGTAAACGCTGCCAGCCGATTATCGCTCACGTAAAGTTTACGTCACTTTGTAAAATAGCTAAATAGTTTTCCTTTTCTTCGGAAATAACAAGTAGTTTACGCGATATTTTAGAACGAGAGCCTTGTAATCGATATCGACCGTCGCGCGTCTCGCAGACTCGACACACCGACGACGCCTGTGCTCTATTGTAGACGCGAGATTATGTTATGTACATTGTATTTGTTTGGTCGCGTTGAATAAATTGCTAAAAGAAAAAAAAATGCGACTCAATTGCATCAGCGTCGCGCACGTAACGCGCTTAATTTCAATCTGCTTTGTTTGCAAATGGCTTCGAGCTGTCGGTTATATTAGGTTAAAACGACTTTGAGCGGAACGCGGGAATAATTGCACTCCGTTCTGTGCATTCATACATTAAATTATATGTCGTAATAAGTGCTTCGACGGGGTTTGTTGGATTTAATATTTATTTCCAAGGAAATGGAAAGCCTCGCCGTTTCGCAAGCAGTCATCCTTGTGCTACTAAATACTACGCACATTTTCTGCCGCGAAAACGCAGGAAATGCGCTCCGAATTACAACAATAGCGATGTTTTATTCAAACGAAAGCGGCGAATGACTGAGCAAATTAAACAATTCAGATTTTCTGGCCTGAAAAAATTCGTAGCCATTATGGGGTGCTAGAATTCCAGGAAGTGAACTCGGAATTTTAACAATACCACTAAAATAATTAAAAAATGAACATTCTTTATCAAAATGGTTGACTATTTTAAGGCGTGAAAATGCCAGGTATTATATGCTCCTAATTTTAACAATGCCTATTTCATTATGATAAAAGCAGTGAATGGCTGAACAAATTAAAAAATAAACATTCTTTACCTCTGACTAAATCTTTGACTATTTTAAGACACGAAAACGGTAGGACTCGCGGTCTGAATTTTAAAAATGGCACTGTTTTGTTCAAACAAAATTGACGAGTAATAATTAAAAAATTAATATTTCTTATCAGGGACAAAATGGTTGACCATTCTACGGCATGAAAATAATTTTAACAATGACTGTTTCATTAAAATAAAAGCAATGAATGACTAAACGAATTAAAAACATGAACATTCTTTATTTATAACTAAATGTTTAACCACTTGAAGGCACGGAAACGGTAGGACACGCGTTCTGCATTTTAAAAATGGCAAAATTTTGTTCAAACGAAATTGACGAGTCACGAAAATAATTTAAAAAATTAATATTTCTTATCAGGGACACAATAGTGGACCATTCTACGGCATGAAAATAATTTTAACAATGACTGTTTCATTAAAATGAAAGCAGTGAATGGCTAAACGGATTAAAAAATGAATATTCTTTATTTCTAACTAAATGTTTAACCACTTGAAGGCACGGAAACGGTAGGACACGCGTTCTGAATTTTAAAAATGGCAAAATTTTGTTCAAACGAAATTGACGAGTCACGAAAATAATTAAAAAATTAATATTTCTTATCAGGGACACAATGGTGGACCATTCTACGGCATGAAAATAATTTTAACAATGACTGTTTCATTAAAATGAAAGCAGTGAATGGCTAAACAAATTTAAAAAATGAACATTCTTCATTTCTAACTAAATCTTTGACCATTTTAAGGCAAAGGAACGGAAGGACACGAGTTCTGAATTTAAAAAGTAGCAGTTTTGTTAAAAGAAAATTGACGAGTCACTAAAATAATTAAAAAATTAATATTTCTTATCAGGGACAAAATCCTTGACCATTGCCAAGAGCAAGAAAAGCAGGAAACAAACACGTAGTTTCAGCCGTGCACCTTTTTGTTCAAACAAAACGAGCAGCTTACTTATCGAGCGAATTAACAAATCGAAAAGTGAACATTCGTTATCTCCGGCGGTTTCGTAAGCAGTTGTCCTTGTACTACAAAAATCCGCGGCCACTCCGAGGCGCAAGAAAAGGAGGAAACGAATCGCGAGTTTCAACTATGTTGCCTTTTTATTCGAACAGAAATAATGAATTATTTATTGACGAAACCGAGCGACTTTTATTTTTTTATTCACCGCTGTACATATCCGCGTTACCGCCGGTAATAAACGGGGAAAAGGTACGCGAGGAATATTTGCAAAATTGCTAATTCTGGAGATAGAATCGGAAACTAGATGGCGGATTGAAGTAATAAGATTAAAAACGAGAGGAAAAGAGAGCGAGTGCGGTGGAGAGAAAGAGAGAGCATACACGTCCTGGTTTCGCGAACAGTTCTCCTTCGAGTACAACAGTGTGCATGCACAGGCTAGCCTCGAAACGAATTATAATTACAAATCGAGAGCGGGGAGTATCGCGGTTTCCCGGGCGGGCAGAAAAATTACGTTGCCATAAATTTTTATAGCGTTTTGATACGCGCGTGGGGAAGCGTCCGCCGCTGTTAAAATTTATTAACGATCCGTAATGACAAAAGGAACAACCGATGGATCACGATTATCATTGCGTGGACAATTTTAGCCAGTCGGTATTTTTATCGACTACATTCACGGTCGATTCGCGGACTCGTTCGCTGAAACCCGCGCGCAAACGCAACCGGGAAAAACGGAGCAAAAAGAAGAATAAAACAAGAGAACGAGGATGAAAAAGAGAACAAGACGGAATCAAGAGAACAACGACGAGCGAAATATTATATTACATAAATCCCCGGGCGAAAATGATTGCCGTGAGAAACGTTTTTGTTTTTGTCGTCCGCTCGCACGCATATGGTCATGCGCGCGTGAGCGAGCGAACGCGCACAGACAGCAACGTTCGTGTTCATAGTGCACGAAGGCAACGAAGTTATCGGCGACGTGAATTACAGGTTCGCTCGACTAAATTCCAAGTTTAATCTCTTTAGAGGCGTCGCGTACAAGCGAGTTTCTGTAACATTGAAATCCTTAAACGTAAATATTGCGACGCGCGCGCGTGCTGCTGGTCGCCGGTACCGTTTGCTGTACGTCGAGTGACGTGACGCAATTCCACGTTGCAAAAATAGATCTTTTTATTCGCAACCTAACAATTTTCGAATTCAACCCGAGCGAAACTCTATCGATTATATTAATTACTGACCGAACTCTGTTTCGGCCGCTTTTCAGGTCGTGCCGAATCCGGCGAATTTTAGGTCGCCGCTAAATTTGTATCGATTTTTGATGCCGTGTTCAACCCTCGCATAGAAATACCACTTTCCATATTTTTATTTAGAAGCAGAAAGAGGTACAGATTCGAAAATTAAATTTTTTATCAATGCACTATTATTTTAGTAACAGAACTATTTAGATATTTAGAAGCATTCCAGAAAAGAATATTACAACCGTTTCAAACCGGTCGGCTGTAAAAAATATATGAAAGCAGAAAAACAGAAATAAAATTTTTCGATGTCTGTTACATATTGAATTTGAACATTAAATTTTTTATCAATACGCCAATATTTTATTGGAACAACTTAGATATTTATAAACATATAAAAAAAAATATTTCAACCGTTTCAAAACGGTCGGCTATAAAAAATATATGAAAGCCAAAAACAGAAATAAAATGTTTTCAGTCTATCACATATTGAATTTGAATATTAAATTTTTTATCAATACGCCAATATTTTATTATTGGAACAACTTAGATATTTACAAACATTCCAAAAAATATTTCAACCGTTTCAAGCCGGTCGGATATAAAAATATATTGTAGAAGCGAAAAACAGAAATATAAAGAATTGATGAAAGTCTGTTACAGATTGAACTCGAAAATTCATTTTTTTAATCAAGATCTTAACAGACGACAATATATGTAATATTAAAAACTTGCAATATATCCAAACATAAAGAAAAAATAGAAGAGACTCAAGTTATTCGTACATAAAAAGACGAATATTTTTATACTATATTATCAGCGAATTGAGATTTTAATGACAGATAAAAATACAAAAAATTTGTTGAAAAAGAATATTTCAACTACAAAAATGCATTGTTATTTTGTCTTGATAAACAACTGGTTATTAAATAAATAGGACCACACAACGTCATTAAGTCCCAGTTGGAGTACATACATATAAGCTTCCGGAGTAGATTTAATTCGAACTTATGTCACGAGGCGAAAACTTTCGGATTAATTCCAGCTATTTTATGGAAATGGGCCACTGTGTGCCGGCGGGATTTCGAAATTGGGAAATTTTACGCGAAACTAACAACGCGTTCCTTTGATTCTATGCACGGTAACTACAACACACACATACACGAGCACACGCACAGAGAAAGAAGCGTGTGTGCGTACAACGAGAGCTTCTTGATGGGAAACGAGACAAGGGAGTACCGTGGAAATTACAGCCAAGGTAATATAAATGTTTTGTTATTTTTTACGAGCCACTTGAATCGCGCGCACGGGAAAAGAGCAAGAAAACGCGCGCGCAAGCGCACACGCACGTGTGCGTTTCTGTGCGTGCGCGCTCGCAAGGACGTAGGATTATTTTAATCGCTCTCCGTGTATTATTTAATCCGATGCGCGGAATTAATAGTGAGCAACAACGATGCGTTTGTTTACGCCGATTGTTTTTGCTTGGATAAGTTACGGAACGCATATCCCGAAAACGGTCCTACGATTTAATTAAATTATTTCGATTGCCCGGCCGGTGTAATTAATACGTTTCGATGGCTCGCTTGAATAAACGCGATCGCGGAACAATGAGACAATCTCGATATGCAAAACTGATATTTTATTTAACCGTAGACAGTTTACTCATTTTTCCCCGGTGGCTACTCTGCGAAGCTTGTTTTTATTACCATTATTACACCATGCATTACATTATCATGCGCATAAAAACTCGGGAATATATGAGCCGCTTATTTTGAAAGTGGCCCAAGTCCATTTGTTAATTGTTTATTGTTGTAGGAATATGTACAACGAAGTTATCTGTCGTAAACAACAATTTGTGGTTAAGTATATTCAGAATATACGATCATTTTTGACACAATGTAGATTAGCAGTAAATTGTTATGTAATTTATATAGTTAGAAGCTTTCCTGAATTGTGCATAAATTGTGTTTTTGAAATGTTGTAAAGAAATATAAAATAAATTGAATATTGTTTCTTCAATCTGGACTTGGGCTCTTTCAAATTTTATAACAAATCTAGTTGTTAATTTTGAAAGTGGCTTAACTCCATTTGTGGTAAGAAAACAAATATTATTCATATAACAATTGCTATTATTTTAATAGGAATTATAAATTTAACTCTCTTATCCTATACGTATACATATTTTTAATTTCATTGAAACGCAAACTCTTAAATATCTCAATTTTAACATAAACGGACTTAGGTCGCTTTAAAAATAAGCGGCTCACATTAGCAGAAACGAGAGGAAAAAATCGTGTTTTTCTAGGGCCCGTGCACAAAATTAATTAATGTTTCTAGCCATCGTCTAAAATGTTTCTGCGAGGGTGTATAGAGTTTCGTGACTCGGTAATTGCGATTATCCGGGACTCGAATTTTCTATAAAAAAAGAAAGAAGTGGGTCAAAAGAGAATTAATTTAATTCGAGGTCGCGCGGAATTCGGAAACCGCGAAACAAATTTCCCCGTTGAAATATCCGTCGGTTGTATGTCACGCGTTATCGCGGGAGGAAAAAGAAAACGGTCACCGGTGTGCGAGGAGGGTATTCAATGTTGCATAATAGAATTTTCACCGTGCCTCACTTATCATACTCCAAATAGCTTCGCCTCGTATAAATATATAATTTTATTACGTCATGGACACTCTGTGCTCTCGGGCGCACAGGTCGCGAAAGGGGGATGGGAATTTTCGTCGGCGCACTGATTATTATTGCATCTGCCAGTAGCATTTCTTGTAGTTTATATTTCCCGTTTCGACTGCAAGGACGAGAGTACCGCGACGAAGGGTGGGGGGCAGAGAGCGGAGGTAAAGAGAAAGAGAGAGACAAGCTGGAGAAAGAGGGAGAAAGAGAAAAACGAAGAAGAAATTTCTAAGAACGTTAAATAGCTCGTTGGAAAAGCGCACTTTATTCGAAAAGCCAGAGAGAGAATATTTTAAGTCACCATTCCTGCCTGCTGCTGCTGCTGATGGTGGTAGTAGTAGTGGTGGTGGTGGTGGTGGTAGTCGTGGTGGTAGGATAGGGTAGGGATGGCGGCGGCGAGGGTGGGAGGGCACAAAGGCGACGAAAAACTGCACGAGTTTGTTGTTTCCTCGTTACGAGAGAAAGACAATAGAGAGCGCTCCGCGTATTATGTACTCCGACGAGTTACGATAACAAAAATGACGCTCGCCGCTCTCCTCGGTCTCTGATACAATAATTACCAGCCGTGACTCACGACCCCGCATTATCGATTTAATTCTCAAATGTATACTTTCAATTCGTCCGCCGAAAGACAGATAGAGAGAGAAGGGAAATAGAAAGGGTGAGCGAGCGAAAGAAAGATAGTGGGGAGCGAGGGGGTGGATGTAGAACGTCGAGTGGTGGGGATGTAGCAAAATAATATTATTAAACGCACTCGGACAGTCCAATTATTGTTCCATTTTCGAGCGTCGAATAAATAATTCTGGTTGAATGCGGCGGTGGGACGGGGCGGTGGATAAAATGAAAGAAAAATAAAATCAATAATAAACACGCCGTCGCTGAAATATATTTTTGCCGACCGACTCGCCGCCGTTCTTTTTGTTTCTCGCGAAACACACTTAAATATTTATACACAGAGAAGACGCGCATGTATTTATATCTACACAACACACACACAAACGTGTGTGTTTACATTTTTTGTGGAAAAGAGAGAAAAAGAGCCTCGACGCAAAACGACGATTTCAAAATTTCTTCCCGAACAGGACACGACCTTCTTTTATCCGTCCGCCGTGTGCACCATAATATTTCATCCTAATAATAACGGAAGCACTTATCGATTCGAACTCTTGTGGACGCGTGCACAGAACCCACAGTGCTGTTGTGTGTGTTATTCCCTTCGATTCTCCTTTACCGCATTCCATTTAGACCACAATAACACGCTTTCGAGGGCGAGAGAGAGAAAGGGAAACGCGGAGAGAGTGAGAGAAAGAAAAAGGAATGAAAGACGACGATAGAGACGGAGAGAGAGAGGAAAGAAAATAGGAGAATCAAATTATACTGAATTAATATATACTGAAAAAATGGAATAACCAAATGACTCGGGGGCAGCGGGCAGGGGGTAGTGGGAAAAAAAATGTAATTTCTCATTAAATCGTCGTTAGGACAATGCGAGTCGAGGTGGCTGTGTTAAATCGGGTTAAGGCACATCTATAAATACCTCACTAACTGAGAATGAGAGAACACGAGGAGAGGGGGGCGAAGAGCGAGGGAGAGCGCACGTTCATGTTAAAGCAAGAGAAGAAACACGAGGGGTAGAGAGAGAGAGAGAAAGAGAGTAAGAAGCACAAAGTGTGCTCCGGCAGAAGCACGAGAAAGAGAGAAAGAACAAATATACGAGGAGGGACGGAGTGAGAGCGAGAGGCGGCGAGCGAGATATGTAAACGGGAGAAAGAGTAAGCAAGCATACGAGTCGGTAAAACAGACGGAGACGGCGGGAGTCGGGAAAGAGAGAGAAAGAGCGAATGGGGTGGGGAATCGTGGCGGAGTGGTGGGACTTGGAGAAGGCGGCGAGTAGAGGGGAGAAGAAACGTGCGAGAGAAAGATAGATAAAAGCAGAGTCACAAAGTTGACAGAGAGACATGAAAATGAAACAGTGGAAACGATGGGCGAGGGAGGTGGCGGATGACTGTGGTAGTAGTAATCAGTCCGTCTAATAGTGTGGGCACATCGAGAAGAGAGAGAGAAAGATATATACACACAATTGCATTCGTTGCCAGATGTCTAACTACACGATCGTCCTCCCCTCCACCGAGCGTACCCCTACCCCCACTCATCAGCACGCTGTCACTTCTGCATTACGGACGAGTAGCGAGGAGAACATGAGTCGAGGTAAATTCGTATAGGACGAACGAACGAGCGAAGGGGGATGAAAAAGCGGCGCGTAACGCGTTATCTTAGACCCGGCACGCATCGTGGACAACGTCGCGCACAACAGTCCCTGCACCGTGTTATTTATCGAAAATCCGAGAGGAAAACCGTCCGACCCGGAGTCGGGCCACCGAAAAAAAAAAACAACAACAACCGCACAGTATAATTCTAGCAGATTAAACGTACAAAACACTCACCTCTATCTTTTCCATTTCTTTGCTGCACGGCTGTCACTCACTATTCCCACAGTCATCTAGGATCCTTTGGCACACACACACTGACGGCACATAGCGCGGATAGAACACGGTCTACACACGAGAGCGCGGTGTGCGTGTATCGAAACGATATAGGTTTGACGCGCGCGGACCAGCGACTCACGGTGCGGCGCACGCCGCTGTCCCATCAAGACTACTTTGTATTTACTCTAATTATGTGACGTCACGGATACACTGCGCGCCCCACCACTAGCCGCCGGAGGCGGCCGACCGTTGACGAGCAAGCTCGACCGAGCCCGAGCCCGAGCGGGCAACGCGCATGGCGCAGCGATCCAGTCACCTGTCGTCTCTCCTCGTTCTCGTTGAACCTTCGCCGCGTGAACACCGCGACTCGTTCGCGATTTTCTTCATACCGCCCGCTTCTTTTTACCGATCCAGACTTCAGCCGTATCGCGATCGTGCTCGCCGTCTCATTCCCACGATCTCTGTTCGCAGACCGAGCCACCTCCGTTCTCTGGATACCACTGGATTCCTGTCGGTGACGATCGACGCCGAGTGTTTTGCCGATTTTCTCTGTGCCCTAACCTTAATCCGACGACGTTCGTGCTCCATGGACTCTTACAATCTGCTGAACTCGACTGAAAGTGGTGACAGTGATTAACTCGCGGTCGCAAAACGTGATGCTTCCTCGACGTCGAACTTGTCAGCTATGTGACGCACGGTACATTTGTGACAGCCTCGACGCAACGATGCCGTCGAAATATTTACAAATGATTCTGTGCCCAATTCGACCCTGCCTGGGTCACGCGGACCCAACGTCTGCGACACGTTACCGCGCACCGGTGCGCATTTCGGACCGTTCCCGTTCCACTGTACACTGTCGCGCAAAAGTATGTGGACACGCGCAATCCCCAATGGATCTGTGATACGTAGATTTACTGTAAATGTATGTTCGTTGCCGATTTTTACTGTACCCCACGCCCTTCTATATACGTTCAGACCCGTGGACAATTTCTATGGTCGAAGTAGAATTGTTAGACTGCGAATCTTCATGCGTTTATGAAGAAATCGGCTGGGTGAAGTAAACAAACAATTTAGGAAAATTTAAGAATGTTGTAACGTTGTTTTTTTAATGCAACACAATTATTAAGATGTAAGCAATTTTTATTTTGCTTTTGCTGACCACAATCGATGTAGAACATTTTTATTTTGCATCGAGATCCGCAGTGTAATAATTATCGATATAACACTACGTTTACGGAGCACTGATGGTGACTTTGTAAAAATAACGAGACTGTACTACCCAAATTTTTAGCCGTTTTCTAAATAGCCTGTACCCATGGAAATAAATTTGTAGAATAATTCCTCGTAGATGCAATTGGAAATTTGAGAACTAATAAACCTGCGTTAACAAATAATTTTCTGTTACCAGTGGGAATTTAATTTTCGAAAAATGCAGTGTAAGATTGTGGACTCCACATGTTTTTGAGCGACAGTGCAAGTGTTTTCGTTAATTCGAACAACAACGGGCGTGCAGTTTTGATTTTCGAAATAAAAGGACCAAGGACTGTCGATGATAGTATCGAGCAACCGTCACAGGATAAATGGATCGAGTTCGAAAATAACGGACAGATTGATGGTTGTAACGGAATGGTTTTGTGCTGGATGGGCCGTGTCGATAAGTGAGAGAGCAATAAATGACACCGTCGTTAAGAAATCGTATTGGTTTGTTTCATTTATTACCCAAAGCTCTTTTCCAGTTTCCAGTGTTCACAAAACTAACGCCGCCCAACGTCTATTTGTCTCATCAACGTTTGGTTTTCGTTTTCTCCGTTTTCGAACATACAAATCACGGATCGACGCCTACTCGCGGGGCGCCCTCCGAACGCTGTTTCCGCGCGTGTTAACCTATATTTCTTATCGTCTCAATTAAACCGTTCGTTTCAATTAAACCGTGCTCGCAATGCTTTCGCAATAAATTCATCTCTCTCTTTATCATTCTCTCTCTATCTCTCTGTTCCTTCTCCCGTTTTTTTCTTCTTTCTTTTTTAATATTTGTTTGGTAAACTTTCATTCGTCGCAGGACTGAGATTTAAACGTTTGTTTCCAGAGAAAAAGATTTTTTTTTGTTGCGGTTAAAGGCAACGTGCACGAGGAAATAGGAAGGATATATTTATGTATATATATGTATATATGTATATCATATATATATTTACAATAAGCGTTAGAAGAAGTGTGTACGTGTGTGTTTTCGTGTAGGTTGTCAAACAGACGGATCGTAGGCCTATCTCGCGAGACATTGACTTACACAGCGCTAGGAATTAGCGAGTTCTAGATGCGGGTTTGGTATAAATTTAATTGTTAATTATTTCGTTGTTGTTACTCTCGCCGTCCATATATATTATTTTCTTTCTCTTTTTTGTTCTCCCGCCGGTGCATTTGCTCTCGATTGGACACTTTTACCACTGACTTTTCCGTTAGAATAGCGTAACAAGAGGAAAGAGAAAACGTTGTCAGGGCGGGAAGGGGGAGGTAGTAAACGTGGAACGAATGAAGGACGCGAATAGCCGTCAATTACCGTTTGTTTTGTAGGTTAGAAGAAACGATTTAACGGTCGAGAAAATCAGGTGCCTAAAGCGAACTCATATGCAGGCGTATTCTGTATGTATTGTGCGAGTAAAAAACCGGACTCGGTGATCGATGCAGAAACATTTAGAAGAAGGGTAGAGGGACTTCGAGCGACAAACACGACGGAGTTCTGGCATTGGTTTCGTAAATATCACGCGATAAGAAAATATTTTAAATATTCAAAATTTATCGGCCACGATTCTGCAGCCCGGCTGCTCTTTCCAACTGTCTCTGCATCGGCGGGACAATCGCACGCGAGTCGGAGATAAAGAGTCGAGAAATTGAGAGGAAAGCGAAGCCGCGAGTAAATTCCAAATCGATCTATTTAAACCTGTGTAAACGGAGGGAAGGTGGGTATCGCCGAGCCGTTACGAGAAACCCTTTACTATATTTCTTT
The DNA here is from genome assembly GCA_028455795.1 of Lasioglossum marginatum. Lineage (NCBI taxonomy): Eukaryota > Metazoa > Arthropoda > Insecta > Hymenoptera > Halictidae > Lasioglossum > Lasioglossum marginatum. Next base: position 17,319,578 of record CM052245.1, on the reverse strand, counting down.
TTGTGCGAATCGTGCGCGTATCACGGGTCGAACCGTCTCGAATCAAACTGGATTCGAGCGATCGGTCTCTTCGCGGACTATACTGTTGAAGAGACGAGTAAAATCTACCTTTTTCTCCTTTTATTTTCGTGCGACGGCCAACGGGTGGGACGAGAAGATACATCGGACGTCTTCCAAGTATTTTACGCGATAGAACGGTCATCGGAGATCTAACCTCTTCCCGTATTATCTTTCTCGACTTCTTCGCGCAGAATAATCGCCTAATGGAAAAACAAAACATTTACAGTCATTTAAATATTTCGAGAATCAATGTTTTCTGTCCATTTCAAAGAATGACATACGTACTCGGTAGTTGGTGTTCGAAATCTTCGTTAAGAGTTTCAATTGTTATACGAGAAGGGGTTCAAGAACGAAACGAAACATCTTAATCACCGATACACTAACGCAATTGACTCGACACGAGAAATTAACGGTTTTATCACTCCAGAATACTAATTGACAGAGCTCGGTAGGAGAACCGATGCGAACAGCAATCCGTGCGCGCCAATTCTGAAAAATTTGCGGCCTGGCGGCCGTAACGTCACCGCGCCGCTATCTAGGTTAGGATGCGGGAACTAAAACGAATTTTTATCGCTTCTTTCGGGTAACGAGATCTCGCAGAGTACTCGCTGGGAAAGTCGCCAATATCATCTGGTTTAACACGTTCGCCGTTCAAGAAACAATTTGTTTATTCGCCGGAAATTCTCTTCGGTAGAATAAAATTAATAAAAACAACCTTTGAAGCCGACGGCGACATCGATGCTATTTTAGAGCCTTTTATGAGGACAGAATGAAATCGATAACTGAGTCCGACGTCCGCTAGCAAAAATTTACCGCGTTCATGGTCGAATTGGCTTTTAAAGATACTTCAGAGAATGGAAGTCATTTAATTAATGAACTTCGAGCTAGAAAATTGCACTTTGTAAGAGACGATATTCACGTAATTCTTTTAGACGATCCTAGGAAAAATTGATTTACTCGGTTATATTGCAATAATAAATACAAACTAATCCGAAGACGTTCTTAATCGGGACTATCCATTACAGAGTAGTTGAAGAAATAGAAAGAAAGCAACACACATACTGATCGAATTGAGAAATTCTTCCTTTTCGAAGTCGGTTCAAAAATCTATTTTTAAATTTGCATCTCTACTCCAATGGTCCTTTTTTATGTCGAATCAAAAATGAATTTTTATATTTGAATAGTTACTGGTTCAATGTATCTTTCCAGTCAGTCAAAAATGAAGTTTTTTTGCACAGTCACTACTCCAACGAGTCGCTTGAGACAATGAATGTTTAGTCAAAGAGAGAATCTGAACAAAGATATCTGGCTCTGTGTAACACATGAAAAGAAACTCTAGGGATCTCGTCTGTTTACGGTGAACTTTCGGCAAATATAAAATGATTTCTTGCGTAGGTGACGGACCAATTTCTGACAGAATGGCGTTGAAATCGTTTCGATTCATTCCGATTCGTTTCTTGTTTCGATTCGTTCCAGCTACAGAATTCGCGTTCCTCGCAACGGCCGTATGGTTTCCATTAGAGCTTAGCCCTCGAAGAATGTACGAGTTTTTACGTTTACGCGGATCCTGGCTCGGCTAAGGTTACAATTATTGTGACGGCCAAACATGGCGGAACGCGTTCGGCGGGGACATTACATTGAATTCTTGTTCACCGACGCTCAACAATTTATAATATTCGATTATATCCTAATCCGTTGCAAGTTGATCGTGTAAACCCGGAAGGTGGCGAATCATATCAAATTTCCATTGCACCGTAAACGCGATTAGGGTCGCCGTACGAGCGACGCTGGTCTACGTTGTGTATGTATTATCGACGCCTGTGTTGGTCGATCATTGAATAGCTTTAGGAGGTAAGTTGTTCGGAAACAGAGTGGTCGCGGTCGCGCCGGACGAGAGTGCTCGCGCCAGTAAACGAATATTATGATTGTTCTCTCGAGGTTTGTGCACAAACCGGAAGTAACGGAAATTAGTTAAAAATGAACACAAGGCAACTTACTAGCGGCGACCGAACTCGTCCACGAGGGGTACAATTACTCTCGCCGGGGTGGCCGCGACCGAACGCGCGATTGGTTTCGTTTTTTCCATCGAAATTGAAATTTGTCGCGTCCCGGGACGGGACAATGGGCGAGTCCCGTCGGTTCAAAGACGATCTAGAAACTTTTTGTCTAGAGGAAACCACGGGGTTAGCTGCAACTAGAGCTGTGCGAGAACCCGACAATTTCCGGTACCCGATGGAATCCGACATATTCGAGAATCCGGAAATTTTCGGGAACCCGTCCCTCTCCTGAATCAAATTCTCGATCTATCCTGAGTCCTGACCATCGGGTACCGCACATCTTCGGGTTCTCGCGCGCCTCTAGCTGCAACCTGGTTCCCGAATGAAATATTCGTCTCAGAGCCTGTTTCATTCGGAAAACAGTGATCCAGATCGCAGCTGGCCCCCCGCGAATTTGGTACTTGCAACCGGAGCATAGGTGGAGTTTGGGAAAATATCACAGCTGGCCCCCGGAACTGTCGAAAATCGAAAATAAAGGAGGGGCCTTCGAGGAATCGCACGGTCGTCCCGGCTACGGCCCCCCGGGCCTTTGTTCTAAATATTTCCCTTTTTTCGTGCGGTGTCGACGATTCGCGTCTATGAAACGTAGAAAAAACGATACAAACAATAGCTACCAGCTATGTTACGTAGTATTATAGTCGCCTAAGATAAATCCTCGGGTGATCCGAGGCCGGGCAGACCGGGCTCTCCTGTTTTGCGCGCGGTTATGTTCAATATTTTATACACGTACAATTTTGTAACTAATAATAATATTAATCGTCTGGATCGTTCCTATTAATATTATTATCGTTTAGCTCGCACGCTGGACCGAACGCCGCGACAAAACGCGACGGTACACAGGTTGTTTTCGGCGTGTTCCTTTTACATCGGTTAGGAATCGTTTCGGATAAGAAAAGCTGGAATTCGGGATTCCCTACGGTTCGCGGAAGCACTGAGGAAAGTCACGCGTGGAGATCCGTCGATTCCGATATAGTCATTGGCGTACGTTGCTTTGTCTTCGCGACTTCCCTCATGGCTCTCAGCCGTGTATAATCGAAAAATACCGTACGCGTTCGAAGAAGCTTCGAGCGACGAGCCTGCTCTCTGCTTGAAATTCAATTACGGTCGAGCGCACGGGCGCAGCAATTTTACTTCTACTTACATATTAAGGAAAGCGTGTCGAGGTCGCACGAGGCTTCGGAATTTTTTTGTTCGAAACGCTACTTTATACAAGGGAATTACAATCACAGATCGATTCACCGCGCGAAAATCTCCCGAGCGAACCGCGGTGTTCTATCTCATTCTCTCACACTCTCTCACACTCTCTCTCGCTCTCTCGTTCTCTCGTTCTCTCTTTCTTTCTCTCTTTCAGCTCGTGAGAGGATTCGATTGGATACGAACGCTTCGTAATTCAAAGTCTATCTGTTGGATTTTGGTCGCTAAGTAAACTAACGTACGAACATTCCCGTGTCCTGTTCATTGTGCGACGAGGAAACCACCGAACGCGTTTCTCTTTCGGAACCCGCGCGGCCGCTGGACCGGGTTCGGTCTCTCCCGTGGTACACCTAACCGACTTACAGTTTAAAATTTGATAAAAACACGTACCGTACCGTTCTTTCATATTATTTTTTCCCCCCCGAGGACTCCGCGAATCTACGGTCACCAATTAGGACGGCCACGAGAGCATAGCCGATCGATGCCGGATCGACCACGTCAACCACGCAACGAAGATATACGATCATGACAAATACAACGCTAAACATCTGAAACAATGAACCCACCAAATACAACAGGAAGATACCAGACGAGGTACTGGATAGACTTTGAAACCATCTAACCTTGGCAACCCAAAGGATACATCTAGCTGATTCCTGAGACCTTCACGACATTCTCCGAAACAGTCTGATATGAGGAACCGTACGCGGAACCGTACGCATCAATCGTACGCGTAATTGAAGCCTCGCACGAACGCGGTGCCGTTTAATGTCGTTAAGTTCCTTAAAATAATTTCTGTTTTTTTTTGCTTTGCTTTGTTTGTTTCTACCCTCCTTCTGTCTCCCTTCTCAGCTTCTCTATACCGTCGCGCGAGTCGCTCGGGGGCCCCTCTCCCCCCGTTAAGAAACGACGCCACCCTAGGACACACCATCGATCATCCCGGGACCATGGAAAAAGTGTACGGTCGTCTATCGCACGAGACAGGTAATTCTGTTTACTTTCAATTGTTCTCATCGAGTCGAATCTTACAAAAGCTACCGGTTAAATCGTCTAAAACGAGGACACTGAAACAATCGTCTGTGTTATTCCCGGCGGATCGAAATATGATGCTCGTCAAGCTTTTGGTTCTGATTGTTCGTCGATACGACGACGTTCGTCTAGTTACTACGGGGTCCGATCGATGAATAGATTTTTCGGGGCGAGGCGAGCATGCTGCTGCACGCCACCACCTCTGGCAGGGAGAGCAGCCCCCGAGCGAGCAACGCGACTTAAATCGTGGACCATTTATCGAATAATCGAACGTGTAATTTCATTATTCCGCGTCGGCAGCGTCCGTTCCTCCGTCGCCCTGATCGCCACCGCCGTCGTTCGCCGTCTCCTCGACGTTTCCCGACGGCTCCTGCACCTCCGTCGCTACTTCAGCATCCTCGGCCACTTCCTCCACTATCATCTCTTCACCTGGCATCTCGATAACCTCTACTCCATCCTCGGCCACTTCCTCGGCGACCTCAGCCTCCTCCACAGGCTGCCGATCCTCTTCAGGTTCCTCGACAATCACTTCGGTGTCTTGCTCTACACAATCCTCCGCACCTTCCTTCGGAACTTCCTCGTTCTGGAACGCGTTCACTACCTTCTGCTCGATCGTCAACTGTCTAACCGCGTTTTCCAGGTTATCCCTGAGGATGCTGCTCGACTCGGTCTCCTCCTCCTGCCACACCGTCGGCATGAACGTCATCCGAACCGTCTGGTACAGCTTCCTGAAGCCCAGCTTCTTGTACAGACTCTGGCTGGCCTCGTTCTCCGGAAGTATCACCACGAAAGGCTGGTAGCCCCGGTCGGCTACCCGTTTCGTCAGGTACCTACGATTTCATGTTCAGTGAGACCATGGCTCCTAATTAAGAAGGCGGAAAGGAACATTAGGAGGTTGCGTTGATTCGTGCCGCTGGGAATAGGTGGCTCACGTTGCTTTGATTCATGAGGTAGTCGTTAGGTCTTCGAGATTGTACCGTTTACTCTTTTGAAATTTTTTTTCTTAATGTTTTTACTACAACAGCAACATTTTTATTAAAACAGTGCCACTTTTCTCTCTAACATTTTCTTCTACCTTCAAGCCTAACTATTTAGGTGGCCTGTTTCTCGTGAATCACCCGGTATACAATAACGGCAAGAATTACTGCAACCAACCGATATCGTCCGAAGACGAAGAGTATCAAAGTACCTACCTTGCTAATTTCGTTCCGTAGCCTTTCCGCCGGTACTCCGGCTTGGTCTGCATGGAGAACATGGCCCCATAATAAGACTGCACCATCCACGCAGCCAACTTGCCCTTCACGAACACCCCACCCGCAGAAAGGGATCTGATCAGCCGTAGAAAAACCTCGTGGCACTCCATATCATTGGCTGGATACAACTCGTGTATAGCCTCCGCGTGTTCCCCTTTCAACGGCATCACCTCAACGTCAGGATCGACGTCCTCTTCAGCCTCCTGGACATCGTCGACGTGCTCGGTGTCCTGACAGACGAACACATCGCCAACTACCCTCTTGATGGTCCCAGTGCCCTCGTAAAGCCGTGCTAGTTCCTCGGCGATATCGTGGTGGACGAAGTTGATGTAAAACGGCTTCGACCAGTCGATCAGAACGTCCTCGTCCCTCAGCAGCTGGAGCAGCTCCAGCCGGTCGTTAGGACAAAAGATGCCCACGCTCTCGTACAGCAGGCCGTGAGACTAAAAGCCAATACGAGGAACCAAGTTAGAGGAGGATCGGACAGGGATCTAACAGCTGATAGTCCTTTCAACGTCATGGGCTAATACTCGGGCATACTCCAATAAATTGATCAATGGCGACGGCTATTTCAAGCTTCCAGTTATCGAGCTGTCTCCGTTAATAAGTACAACAGCAGGGACTTTGAAACGCCTAGTAGATGAATCTCCATAGAGCAGATTAGGTAGAGCTAGCGCCCTTCTCTGGCCCCATGGTTTTTTGCAGCAATAGGCATCAGGTAGTTAAGGTGTTAACTGGCTGACCTGGCATATTGAAGAACTATACCTTTAATTCCTGAAGTTGGGGAAAACAGAAGTTTGAGGAAAACAGACCATCTAAGAAAGCTATTCTGAGTATTTTAAAAGTGAGAAGTGTCAAGGGGTCAACGTTCTGTGCCCTATATGTAGAAGGTCCCAGGAATCTCGTCCTCGTGTTGCAAATTCCGATCAATTTCCCCCAATTCCGAGGAACCTATGCTGCGGATAGATGACGCGAGTCCCGTCGAACGTTTCGCGTCATAATTTCTCGCGGCGTCGGCGATAAATCCCGCTGGAAATGTCAAGGTTCGCGACGCCTTTTGATTTATAAAATGCCGGGGGTCCCGCGCACTTGCGGAAAGGACACACGCGAGGAGAGCCCCGTCGAATCAACAAATTGCTGGCGCGGTAATTAACTAAAGAGCAGGGTGGGAGGAGGGTATCAACTAGCGCCAGATTAGAGGAGTCAACGGCGAGGACAGGAAACGGACTGGCTAGCCCGTGAAACAAAAGATTGGCCGAGAGCCAGGCAAGGATGTGGGCCAACTTTTCCGCACCTTTGCCGATAGAGAAGATGGATTTGCGGGACGCACGCGACAGAGAGCCTGCAATTTTCGCAGGCGAATTTCGAAAGTCACATTTTTTCGAAACGAATCACGAACTTGCGGTGTACTTCTTTCTTTTCGACGCAATTGGGGAATTGCGCGGGTGGATATGGCGCCGCGCCGTGTCCTCGATACGGAGAAATTTAGCGACCTTCTGCCGGGAAATCAATTCTCTTGAAAATGAAAATAATCAAATTGCGAGGACTGCGACTGGAACGAACAGTTGCAGATGAATCATTCGAAGCTCGCAATTCCCGTGATAGAGATATTGCTTATTTTATAGGAACTATTTTATAGACACAATTTTTATTTCTAGTAAAGAAACGAACACAGTCTGTTCAGTGAATAGCTCCTAATATTTTTCAGAGATGATTATAAAATACGTAACGTCGTGTAAGATAGAAACCAACTATTTATTTTTATTTTTCAGGGGACATATCTACGGTTCAAAAGTCCCAGCGAAATGTCAGCAAATTCCTGAATCGGGAGCAGACCATGCGCTATCGATCGGCCGTAATCTGAAAGGGAACGTAGACTTGTTTCATACTTACCGACAACGTCATACCAGGGAAGTGCAGACAGATCGCATCCTCGGGCCAGCCGTTGGCCACGTAGAAATGAAAATCCCACACCTTGTCCCGCGTGTACGTCAGCAAAGTTTGATGGAACTACGGATAGAAGCAAGGAAACAACATGGTAAGACAAAGTGCAAAGTTGATTCTCCTTTCGAAACGTGTTACCCGATCAGCGAATTACCGGGACAGTTGGGTAGATGGTAGCAAGGCAGCAAAAGGTAGCAAAGGGGCGAGGACAGGTGATCCTTTCGCAGGGAAGAGCATTCAATATCTTTTCATCTTCGCGGAAGAACTCGGGGCCAAGGTAGTTAAAGGGATGGATCCTTTTCAGCGTGTGAAATGAAAGGGTAGATATTTACGAGGAAGAGGATAAAGAGGAGGCCTAGCCGAGGGCGACGCTCCAGACGCCGGGTCTTAAAATAACTACCACGTGCTAGCTCTGATACCCTTGTACGCAAACTGTCCTCGCCCCGTTCTAAGGAAATCTCCATATTTCCTGCCGGGGGAGAAACCAGGGGAACAGGTTCTCTGTATTCAAATATTGAGAGCAGAGAGAGAGAGAGAGAGAGAGATGAGTTCGCTCCACTTTTCCCTGGAACAATACCGGAGGGCGAGAAGACACCTGTTCCGGATTGCAGAGCCGCAATGATCGGCTGCAGCTCGTAAATGCAAGCATCAATCGCGGAACACACGCGGCAGCCGTAATTTCCGTGGCAACAGGCATCGACTGCTAACTCGGTAACAACCAGCCGGTTGAAAGTAAGTAAATAATCGGCCGTGGAAGCTGTTGCGGAACATTCCTGTCCTAGATTTTATGTAAGAGCCGCGCGGGTCAGCGTCGTGTAACTTCTAACGATTTTTCTGTGCTACCAGGCTGAAGCGGGCTGTTGACAGCAGTGCCATTTTTCGTGAAGGGACTTCTGCTGGCAGCTGGGAACGTTAGGACTGTCCTAAACTGTTAGGATTGCAGTTGATACCAAAGTTGGAAAGTGTAGAGCCTGGACAGGGGTCCTGCTAGGACTTACAAATACAAAGCTGCAGTCAGGGCAACCCTATCAAATCTTTATGTTTCTTCTCTAAAAGAGAATTAAGCCGAACTAATACCTGCAGTACTAGCTAACTTTCACAAAGCTGCAATCAGGACAACCCTATCGGACCACCCCATAGACGTTCCGCAATTGTCTCAACCCTGTTTCCCAACTGCTTTGTGTTTCTTCAGCCTCCAAAAGAGAATTAAACCTGACTTGCATGTGGCTCACCAGCGGTAGCAAACTTTCACACAGTGGGTCAGGAACCCACAATGCTGCAATCAGGATCACCCCGTAAACCTATCATTACAACCGCTGTACAAATGTTTAATCTTCGTTTTCAGACCGCTTCGTGCCTTGTTTATGTCGAGCAGAACTTAGCTCAGACCTAACTCAAGGCTAATAGCAGTAGCAAACTTTCACACGGTGGTTCAGAGATCAACGAGACTGCAATTGAGGTACACCTCCGAAACAATCGGTGGAACATTAGAAATTCCTGAACCGTGTTTCCAAACCGCTTCTAAGTCTCGAAGTTAGCTCGTTGATGCGGCACATTTTTATTTTGCGTAAAGATCCGCAGTTTATAACAGTGTATAGTTTACTTGATGTAATTTTTGAATATGATGCAAACATTGTTGAACGATTTTAACACTTAGCTTACATTGGGTGACTCAGGAGGCACCACTAAAAATTGCTGCACCATTGCTCAAAATATTGTTTACGTTATTAAATATGTTGGTATCTAATCAATTACTAAACGTTTAAGTATTGGATGAGGTATTATATCAATTTTATTATATTAATTTTTTATTTTTTATTTTAGGTAGCGCCAAACGAGGAATCGTTCAGGTTTGATCGCATTCGTTCCTTTCACGACTGATTTTGAAGTTTTCGTGAGACGATGCGATCATTTCATTTGTCCATACGCTATCGAAGCAGCCTGTAGAATGAGTTAGGCGATAGGACTGAGCCTCCAGTTCCCGAAACGAACATAGCGCAATAAAATGCATCGCACGCGGTGTGTAACCGGTCGCGGATTTACATATCGGCAGGCTCGATCTCGGAAACCGATGCAAATGCGAGGGCCGCACGAATTGTCTCAATTTATCTGGTGTCTTTCGGGCAAGTGAGGGGCCGAACGAACGCAAATTAATTTCGAAGGGAAAGTTAGATCGCAATATCGGCCGGACGGCAGCGGCTATGCGAAAACTTGGCCGTCCGACGTGGCGCGAGACGCGACGCCCTTTCGCGCGTAAAATTCATTCCCGAGTGAAAGCTAATTTCGTATCGAGCGGATTCGAGGTGCTTGTTTACCGAGAACGTAAAGAGAGTATAGAACGTTTATTAAAACGATGCATTTTGGTGCACGCGAGGCGACGCGCCGAGTTCGAAAGAGCGGCGCGCGTTCGTAATAATGTAACGAGTCTCGCCCTTTCAGAAATCGGTTTAATTGGGGAACGAAGTTGACGGGTTCACGCTGCCTGCCGAGTGAAAAGTCATGCAACCTAATTCGCCTGGTTTAAGGTTAATATTAGGACGGCATGTGAGCACGACGGTTGCGGATAAACCAGCGCCACGGCTTTGTGATTTTCAATTTATAAACACGGTTTACATTAATTAAGCGGCGAATCGCTGAAACGCCTCGTGGCTCAAACAGAAAAGCTGAGGGAACAAATCCGGAAAATATTTGTAAACGGAAATCCAGGAGAGGGAATCAAGCTCCACAAAATGCAGAAGGTGGCATAAAACAAAGAAATAACTATGTACTTCTAAATTATAATGAATCACTCATGAAGTTGCATTGGTACTGCTTCATACATCTGTGGTTGTCAGGAAGAACTAATGCTTTGACATAGGATATCGGTTAAATTGCATTATCTTTTTGAGCCTTCCGAATTTGTTTTCATGATTTTGTCCCAGGTAAATACGTAAATCCTATACCATAAAGCCTAATTAATGCTTAAGCTCAAATTTTTGAAGTGAAACTTCTTTGCTGAGGGTAACAATTTTCTGATGGAACGGAAGTCGATGTAGCGGAAGTCGAAAGTCGAGCGCGAAAATTTAAACTGAGAATGAACGGAGAAAAATAATTTCTTACCCCGACGGGATTCGAACCTCGGTTCACCGATTGGGGACAACCAACGATCTTTAGAATGATAGCGAACATTTTGGTATATATCGCAACGAATAAAATGCTCGGTAGTAGGATCAAACGAAAAGGTTAGAAATACACGGTTATGTTTGTAATTGTGACATGCTGCGTTTTTCCTTGCAGCCACATAGGGATCGAATTGAGTAATTTTTTGCTTTTGGAGGTCGGTTCACGATTCTGGCGAGCTGCCACGCGCGAAGGGACAGATGAAGAAGGACGATCATGTGAAAGGGAACTTGCACCTAGAAGAGAGGTATACACGCGATCATGACAGCGGTTCATCAAAGCTCTTCGAATCGTTGTCGAGCTTCAGCCGCAGCTCGTTAAGCATCCTCTATACCGTAGGCGACGGGCGGGCGTGCAGGATGCATCGATTCAAATGCGGATTCGAAAAACCGACATGGCATCACGTGTGCCCGTCGTCGTCTGGACACGTCCTTGACCCTGACTTCTCTCGCCGGGTACACCAGCTTTACATCGGGATAAACGGTGCGGGCTTTATGCGCAATCATTTCGTGCTGGTCAGACATTATAGCCTTCGGTGGGAATGCCGACGTAATCGAAACGACCGAGGAATGGCGCCTGATAAAGGAAATTCCTGTCAGGTATACAGCCACAGGGCGAAACACACAACTTCTTTCTTTTTTGTAAAACACGCACGATTTCGAACGTGGATCCTGGTAGGCGAAACGGAAACTACTAATACTAGCTCGAACTCGGACGGCGCGCATCGTAAATACACCTGCCTCTTGAAATTTTAATAATTTCGCCTTCCGGTTGGAAATTACGCCACAATATTGCCCCTTATTGCCGGGTAGCGTTTTTTAACATGAATATTAACACGTCCAACGCGCAGCTGATGTTACTTCAGACCATTTTCGTTTACGATGCCTTAAGAATTCTTAAGCATATTCTTTAATGTTATTCTTTAATGTTAGAAAATTTATAAATTCAATTTAAGTATACTATTTCAATTTTCGATAAATTATCTTTCAATTCCTCAATTCTTGTTCTACCAGCAGTAATTTTATGAAATGTAACAACGATAGCTAGACTGTGGATCTTTATGCATTTATGAAGATACTAGTTGGGCGAAATATAAAAGAGTAAAGGATTAGAAAAACTTAAGAATATCGTAATGTTGTTTTTAATGTAAAGTCATTAAGGGATGAAATCAATTTCTATTTTATTCCTGCTTCCTACAATCAATGCAGAACATTTTTATTTCGCATAAAGATCCATCGCAGTCTAACGATAGCATTATAATGTGTATACAATTTAGGCAAGAAAGAATTCTGGGCCATGCACTAGATGGTTAATCAATTGTTTAAAAATGCCTCTTTCAGAGACATTCTTTGGAACATGTACATCGATGCAGGACCATGGATTCAAGCTAATACTTTTCCATCCGCAAGAGATGCCGATTCACCGAGCCGTGAAGATCGCTAGACAGAGTAGCGATCGACTTTCGCGGTCTGCCGAAGGAATGGAATTCTAGGATTCTATTCCGATGGACTGGATCACTGCGACAATATTACGGCGCAAGATTACGAGATCTTAGCCGTGCTGCGATCATGGAAACGCGACCCTGGCCTTGACTCCCGTACACCTTGTGCATCGGTACCGGAATCAAGGTGGCGTGGCCGGCAGTCGTAACACCGGCAGTCCTACACCGCTCTGCCCGCTCGACGAGCAGAAAACAAAGCTCTTTTAGATCGATAATTCTCCAGGCCGAGAGTGAAAGGCGAAAGAGAGAAAGAGATAAATGGACGCCAGAGCCCCAGAGTCCTACAGCAATCGGCTTCGCGCCACTTTCTACTCGGATTCTGAATCGAAATGAATGGACGGGAACGCTGGGCTCTCTACCACTCGCATTTGCATGTGTTTGATCCTTCCGCAAATATCAATTCTTATATCGATAGTCGGATCAACGTCGACTGTGTACCCAAGATTGTATTTGCATTAGGCTGGCGCATATGGAATGTCCTTTGAGCTGGGCTTAATCTGCAGGTTTATTGTAATGCCATTTTAAGATACTATAGTTTGTGTCTAGATATTTAGTCTCATAAAGCGAATAAAAATTTGAGTCTTCCATTAAGAATTTTAAATAAGCTTTTTTACAAGTCTTTTTTGGAGAAAGTGGATCTCTTCAACGGTACTGTCAAAAATCAAACATTTCATATGTAACAACCTATTATTTCACGAATATTAAAATATGTAAACGCGCGCGTTTAACCCATTTGCAATTTTCTAGGATTTATGAAGACTCATAGTTGTTCGTATTCCCCTCTAGAATAGTTACAGTGTGATATAGTACGCGTTCGTGGATCAATGAAGAAATCTGAGAATATTATTCCTGAATTAGATGCTCGACTATTCCGAGTATCGATCGCAGTTGCGGAACTAGCGTAAAGCGATACCGAAATCATAATGGTACCGGCAGCGACCATAGTTATTGCTGTTGTGCAATCGATAGCCTTTGACGCGTGAAATTTCAGCAACGACACATCGCTACCTGCGCAATATCTTTCGAAATGACCATCGGTATTGTCGAGTGTCCTATTAACCCTCATACGTTCTTCGGAAATTGCACGAATAATCTTCAGCTAATCCTCGAGTCGATACGTGTGCGTGTGCCTCAATAGTGGATCTATGTAATCGTCCGAGAAAGTAGAAGTTTAGCAATTTTTCTAATGCTAAACTGTAAGTAGAAATCTGTAGCAATTTTTCTAATGCTAAACTGTAAGTAGAAATCTGTAGCAATTTTTCTACAGACAAATTGAAAATAGAAATTAATGATGAACTATGAGTAAAAATCTGTAGCAATTTTTCCACGGAGGAATTGAAAGTAGAAATTTTTCTACAGACAAATTAAAAATAAAAATAAATAGTAAACTGCAAGTAGAAATCTGTAGCAATCTTTCCACAGACGAATTTTAAGTAGAAATTTTTCTACAGATAAATTGAGAATAGAAATAAATAGTAAACTATGAGTAAAAATCTGTAGCAATACTTCCACAGACGAATTGAAAGTAGAAATTTTTCTACAGATAAATTGAGAATAGAAATAAATAGTAAACTATGAGTAAAAATCTGTAGCAATACTTCCACAGACGAATTGAAAGTAGAAATTTTTCTACAGATAAATTGAAAATAGAAATTAATGGTGAACTACGAGTCAAAATCTGTAGCAATTTTTCCACAAATGAATTGAAGGCAGAAATTTTTCTACAGATAAATTGAAAATAGAAATTTTAAAGACAAATTCAAAGTAGAAATCTGTAGCAATAATTAATTTTTCCCAGGATTCAAGCCCTGGATGCATACTCTGTTTCCGAGGGGGACACATATGTGTCGAGCTGGCTGCGAAACAATTCGGAAAGTGTCGGGCCAATGGTAGCTGAAAAGTTTCGCGGATCCGCCTGTATCTCTGAACTTTGAAGTTGATATCGCGTGTTTACAAGGTGGCTGTAATGGGCGAACGAACGGCGACCAGGAAAGAGAGTGGCGGGGCATGAATCTTTTCATCGATGTGAAGCGAGTCGTGACGAGAGGCACAGGTATAGGCAGAGGTTTATCGCAACTTTCTCTCTCGTAAAGCATGCTCGGTGACCGATTATCGCACGCCGGTGCGTGTGTGTCATTCGCGTTAACAGGTGTCCGTCACGTATGCGCTTGTACACATCGTGCAGTGTGTGTATCGCGGTGATTTTCGTCGCGCGGAAAGGTTCAGGCTTCGTTTGCCGTAGTGACGCGCGTGGGTGGCTGGCTAGGACGGCGTGATCGATAATTAGACTAAAACGTTGTGAGACAAACACGTCGCCTGTGTAACATCGTTATCGGTGAGAGAACTACGCGATCGAAACTCTGGAAAACTGGCGATAATTTCAGCGATACCGGGCCACGTTCGTTAAGTACCTATACCGATACACTCGATCAGATCGCACGATTCTGCACTTTGCGACACACTGCGAACCGTGGTCGAACAAGTTGCTGCTGGTGATTGCAAAACGGAATAGCTCCGGTCACATTACTTGTCCATTGAACGAGTTGATTCCCGACCTTAACATCATTGCTCGCTAATTAACCCTTGCTGGATTGGATCTGCGTGAAACACGTAGCAATTCGTTTTTACATATTTTTGAACGTTATCCGAAATCAACATTGGTCCTCGAATAATTCTAAATCATAGCACGTTGAGTGCCACGCCCATAAAACTCACTAAATTATTTAATGATACAAGAATACAAGAGACGAAGTTTATCGTACAATAATTTGTGATTGGATCGGATCTGCGTGAATTACGTAGCAATTCGCTTTTACATATTTTTTAACCGTATCCGAAATCAACATTGGTCCTGGAATAATTCTAAATCATAGCACGTTGAGTTCCACGCCAATGCCCATAAAACTCACTAAATTATTTAATGATACAAGAATACAAGAGACGAAGTTTATCGTACAATAATTTGTGATTGGATCGGATCTGCGTGAATTACGTAGCAATTCGCTTTTGCATATTTTTGAACGTTATCCGAAATCAACACTGGTCCTGGAATAATTCTAAATTATTCACAGACTTATTTAAACAATTCGAAATTAACACTTTACCGAAAGCCTATTGTAACACGTTAAGAACGCCAATTCCCATTAATCTCACGCAAAATAAAATTGTATTTAATGATACAAGAATCTAAGAGACAAAGTTTATCATAACAATAATTCTTGTACCATTCTCACATCTTGTAGGTTTTAATAAAATTTGGTTCATTTAATAGATTGTAGTAAAAATTAATTTCAAGTCTAGTAAAATAATTAAGTCTTAATATTGGACCTAGCCCTTCGATGTCGCTATTTATAAAACTCTAAATTGCTAAAACAAGTTCCTAAACAGACTCTAAATCAGACGAATAAATGTTTATTCTAATCTATGCGAAGAGAAACGACGACAAGCTTCACTTTGTCTCCGCACACAACAGGTGTCTGGATGGTTATGCATAGCATTTGCCAAGCATTCGCATAATCTCTGCTAAACTGTATCCGCCTCTATTGAAATACATGTCTCCAATGTAATTCGCCTATGAGGAAAGTGTGAAGAAAAATGAATTTCGTGGAGGTTCAAATTGAATCGCAATCCTCCCGGGCATAGTTTCTAGATTATCCCCGAGTGATGCTTACGCTATAGCAGGCCAGCAGATGTTTGTAAGGAAAGCCTACGTCAGGAGAGCGTCCGATAGGTAGAGCCATCTGCGCATTGCCTTGAGTAATCTCGTGGAACAATAGCTGCGATAGATCTGGCGAGATAATAGGAGGACGCTGCGTGCGTAGATTACGGAGACAGTTAATTATCCAGCGACCAGCGTACCTTCGTCAGATGATGCAATTTTTAATTATCTGCTGGAAACGTCGGAGTCGAATCTGGTTCGACAAACAACTTTGAAATTAGGTAGACAGCGGATTCAAAAATCTCCTTTTGATATTGAGTATTGCTGATGAATAGACTGCGGATTTTATGCATTTATGACAAAAATGGGTGGATATAATTTAATACAGTAAAAACATTAAGACGATTTAAGAACATCCATATGTTATTTTCGATTTATTACAATTGTTAAAGATAGGAAGAAATTTTTATATGGTTCCTACATCTTGTAATTGGCGAAGAAATTTATTTTGCATAAAGATACGCAGTCTACTGATGAAGAATCAATTTAAAAAAGTTACGAGATAATAGGAAATCAATTTAAAAAGTTACGAGATAATAGGAAATCAATTTCTATTTCACTCGAGTTACAATTCAGACAGAACATTTTCCGCTGTCTAGATAAGATAAAGATCCGCTGTCTGTTCATTGGAGAATGCACAGTCTGAAAAGAAAATTCCTCCTCTGCGTTCTCTAGTTCCCGAGATATCTCGAAAAATGTGTCTACCTCTTTGAGGGTGGTATCACCGTTTCAATAAGGACGATGCCCAACAAAGAAAAAGTACAACACCTAGTCTGAGAAGAAGAATTCCTCTCCTGTATCCTACAGTTGCTGCGACATCTCAGAAAATGTGAACCTAACTTTGAGGGCGGTTTTCGCCGCTTCCATATAAGAAGTCTCTTTCAAAATTAGTGCTCGATGAAATATTGAAGCTACCTGACTTCCGAGGGAAAAAGCGAAGTTTATCCTGGATTAGCGATTCCGTCGGTCCTACGGAGCAGGAACCTTGAAATAGTCCAGGAGGACAACTTCTGACTCTCGTTATGAAAGTTTCACGGAACCGGGGAAAAATCGAGGGTGGCGGTCCTGTGGTATTCCTGAGGGACAAGACCGCGCATCGACGGGGTAAGATTACGGTCGTAGGAGGCGATCCTCGCACGGCATTTCCGCTGTAACCCGGTCTTAGTGTCGGCCGTTGCGCTAGGTTAGTGTCAAGGTCGCAGCTGGTACAGGGAATTCCGCGATATTTGCACGTCCCGTCGTAAAATCCACGGAGTGTCCTCTTTTTTCGCCGAGCACGCCGCTACAGATGACTGGACCGGGTTTCCAGTCGAATTGCGAACCTTTTTCCCGATCAAATGGTCGGATCGGGTGTTTACCTGTGCTCTCGTGCGCCGATTACGATTACGCAATCGCAAAGTGTTCCGTTGCGATACCCGCGCAACGGTCCGCGTAACAGCTGATGCTTTTTATCGCTTTCACCGAGGCGTTTCGCGACGAGGAGCGCGTGGGCGTTTATTTTAACGACGATCGAAAAGCCTACTGCGTTTCACCGTCGAATGTTCCCTATCGTCTGCCAACACGCCGCTCCCGTTGTTTGTCACCGCTGCCGTTCTCCTCTGCGCGCATTTGTTTGCTCGTCCTCTCGGTACCTGGCGCCAAATACCCGGAAAAAACCTCGCTGTTTTTAAACAACAATTTTTATTTCGATCATTCGATCGCTCCCTCGCTAGCGGTCGTCAAATTTGGTAAATTGAATTCCATCAGACTCTTTCTATATTTTCATTTAAAGAAGTCAAGGTGATCTTAAAATCGCCTTCACGCCTATAAAAAATGTTTACGTCACAATATTTCCCCCTCTGTACCATGTACCTTTTGTATAAAACATTTTTTTATATTATTACCAGTAACGGGAAATATTCAAGGTGTTCAAGCTGCATGGATAGCTCCACTCTGTCGCAAATACAAGTGCAATGACGTACATAATGTCCCTTTTAGGTATCGATTAGCGCCGATGACTAATTGATGACATCCTCGACCATCCAGCTTAACCGCGCCGATAAAAATCAAGCAATTCTCATTCAACTATCCAGACTGCATGATTTTGCTAACTCGCGGCAACCTTCATCAGAGGGTTGAAAGCTGCGGTATCTCGCGGCGCCATTCAATCCCCCGGACGAAGATAGCCAGAAGTTCGCAAAACACCCCAGAGCATAGTTAGCACAACCAACTGTTGTCTTCGCGCAACCCTAAACTTTTGTGCAACCCCCAGTAGCCGCAGTTGGTACAGCGTCGAACGTCCTTCACCTTCGGGCGTGTCGCGACAGGGTTGATGATTTTCGTTTCGCCCTGAAGACGTCAAAAAATCGAAGAACAGCTTAAGATTTCACACAGAGCCCATCGCTTCTGCTCCAAGTTTAGAACGACGAGTTATTGAGTGGAACGCGAGGTATCTTCAAGGCCTCGGGCTGCGAGTCGATGATTTAGAGGAGGTAGGCGCTAGCAACGCGAGCAGGTGTTGCCTTTTGTACGTATTAAATTCCTTCTGCTCGCTTGGTCGCCTCGTGGCGAGCAGCTAGGGACCTTAACCTCGCGACATTAACGCTGAAGCCACAAGTTAAACGAAACATTTTATTTGTTTCGAAAAAAAATCGTAACTTCTGTTTGCATATATTTTCAAAGAATAATATCAAAGAGTACAAAGATTGAAAGAATTTAAGAGTGACAATGCTTTCAGCTTTTCGATGTTATTAAAGGAAAGAAATTTCTGCTTGGTACCAGATCCTTACACTGATGTAGACAATTTTTATTTTGCATAAGATCCTTCCCAAAACAGTTTTTGAAATTCGCAAAAATTACGAAACCACAGCCATTTTTATTAGATGATTGCATAAGTTCGTGCCCGATTTTCTAATTGTAGAAAAAAATGGTGTGCTATATTCTTTAAAATTTAATCATTGAATTTTATTTTCAAATCGAGCAGGCAATCATCTGATATTATGTGCTATACAGGTTTTAGTGTTCACAGCCTCCGAAATGAATTTATATTAATATACCTTAAGCCTCTCGTGTTCGAAACTGGTGGAATAGTGTAAACTGTGTTGTACAATGGAGCCCGCGCCATTATTAGGCTAGCTGTTCGACAAAATACCGTAGATTCCCATTACCCCTCGGCTATGAAGACCTTGTCTAGCATGACTGCGAGACATTCCCGTCGCAGCAGCAAAGAAACTACAAGCTCTTTGATTAAAATGCCCCCCTCCTATCGATCGCAGGTCTCTTAATGGCGAGAAAAGGATCGAGGTGGGAGAATTGGAAATCGTTCGCTGGCACCGTGGAGGCTAATTTGCTCGCGCAACGAGACGATTCGGGTTTGCACAGGGTATCGAGGTTCACCATTGAAATATAGTTAACCCTTTGAAGCTTGAATTACGATGTCGCTATGTTCTAACCGGCTTGAAAGCTGCTGCCCGGACACCTAGAAACTGGTGAGAAATATTCCAAAGATCATAAAATTTACATCGCCTTTCACCGTTTCTTATGCGAAATGAAAAATGCTTGATTGCAGGACACAGTAGTCAAATAAAAATGTCTTTCTTCTTTCAAGTATATTATCAAGCTTTTTAATATAAAATGATCCTGAATTGTTCAAGTTTCGAAGCAGACTTTCCACCGAGACAAAATCAAGTAGATCGTTCAGCAAGCTTGATACGGAAGGATTAAGAGCTTCAAACGAAGCAGAAGCTGTAGACGACGACTGCATGAATGATTAAAAGTAAGTATTAAAATTCTGCGTTTGAAGCCGTCGGAGAGCGACCTAATACGTGGATCGACAAAGGACAGCCTCTTTCGCATAAATACGGTTTTCAGAGCGTTGGCATCGCGTCGCATGTCGGCAGGCTTCAAAGAAGCGGCGATCGTAGGTTCTAGCTGTGTTCTAAGCATTTTCAGGCGGCCGGTTAAAAGCGAGTGGTGCTCCAGAGCGGCGTCATGAGCTTAAAATTAGAACATGGTTCGACGATACGCCAGATAGATTTCGGAGTTGCAGAATTAAAGGGACACAAGCATCTCGGCGACGAGACGCGATGCCTCGATTTTCATTTTTAGTGTAATTGAACGCACCTTTAAGGATTCGGGCAAGTGGTTGGCGAGGAAGTCCAAGAGCTCAGGCAACTCCTCCTCGGCGAGCAGACGAAAGTTCCGGCCTCGATTCATCGCCTCGGGGCACTCCATACTGAAACTAATTACCGGATGATCATTGTGTGAGTGGCACGGACTTTCGAACCCCAGCCGGCCGTCCACGCCTCCCGTGAAACACGTGACTCTGCACGGCTCGCAACGCGTTTCGACCGGACAGCTTTTTGCTAACCTCGCGAATTTCCAAAAACGACTCGGCAAACTATCGCCGGGAGCTTGCCAGTTGGCATTGTTGGCATAGCTCGCAATCGGATCCGAACATTGACCTGATTAACCCCTTGCGATTTATTTTACGGTTTCAGTGATTAGAACTTTTATTGTAGTTCGTAATTTCCTAAAGAAGGAGAAAGTTTATATCTATTGTTTGCCTACACGTTCTCCGATAACTGTACGTTAACAAAACCAAAATGGAATTTCATCTCGGTTTAAAGAAGATTGATAACATTCATATATTTATTAGACTCTGTTCAAAATCTTCATCACGAGTCTGACGCGATATTGTAGGGCAAAGGGTTAATTAACATAATTTTTGGAGGTCTGTGACCCATGGATTCTTTAACCGATCCTTCAACAGCAACTAAAGCTTCATGAACTAGACTGCGGATCTTTGTGCAAAATAAAAATATTAGGTAACAAAATTTGGGTGTCTGGCGCAGACCGTGTATTTACCACTTTAATTTCACATGACGCGACGACGCGACACGAAAGAAACCCGGCGCGTGATCGCATGGTAGTTTTTACAATCAACTGTGAATAAGGATGGGGTGACGAACTGTGGAATGAATTACGAGATTTTCGAGTAACGCAATTCGATTGACAAGGGCATTGTGCAATTGATGGGTGACGCAACAGTCACAAAACTGATAAGGTAGCAGAATGTGGTCTTCTGTATTTTTGATTTCTTTAAATGTCTCCACTCGCTTCCTTTAAACTGGAATAAAATTCTATTTAGTCTGTCGTCGGTATAATTGGAGAACACAAAGGCGTGCGATAAATACAAGCTTCCTTTTCTTCTCCCAGGAAACGAAGAGCTTGAAAGAAGATCTGCCAAAGGAAGCGAAGAAACGTTTCAGGACTGAATTTTTAGGGCACAGGCCTACTTTCTACATTTTCATAGCATCCCCGTGCCAACTGCCAAGCTCCGCAACGATAAACGAAATGACGAAAAGAAGCGACGGACTACTGGCGTCGTGCTCCTCGCCCGAAAACGTGCAATGCTCCCCTCGCTGGCCGTTCGATTCGTCGAATATCGCTTGTAAACAGTCGGGCAACCCCGGTCGGAAGGAAATAATCGATCGTGCTGCGGAGGATAGTGTCCCGAGAGCGAGCGAGAAGCAAGAGCGAGGCAGGCGTGCGATGAAAAACCGGCTCATCGTTAAGAATCATTAAGAGCACGTTTCTCGGGGCACGCGTACGTGTCACGCCGGGGCAACGTTCCCGACGACAATGTCGTCATCGTCGACGTCGTCGGTTGCATAATTCTACGCCACACTCTCCCGGGCCGTCGAAACGTTTCGTAGCGTCACGACGCCTCCTCGCGAGAGTGCCCGAGACACGCGCCCGAGTGCGCCAGCCAGTTTTCCGCGCCCTCGAGGCTCTGACTTTGACTTATCGCGTCAAGTGGAGCGTGCCCGTGCCCGGTCAGACTCGTATCCATCATCGTTCGCGATAATCGGTCCGATCTTAGACCATGGGAAAAGAGAGCCTGCTCGTTACCAGCCGACCAATGCACATTAACCCTTTCAGAATACTGTTCCCTAGGTCTAAACGCTGTTTATCCACGACTGGTCGATCCTATCGGCGGACCTAGCTTATCAAAGTAGTGATTCACTGTGCCATTATATACACTGTGTAAAGAAGTTTCAATTTGAATCCCTTGTTTCTGCTCAATTCAATAGAGCAGCTGCAGTTTCAATTTGAATCTCTTGTTTATGCTGAATTCAATAGCTGCAGTTTTTACGGAAATTGTTAGGCCCAATTTCTTTCACGTATAAAGAGCCCGTTTGGGACTAGAGTACCTCCGAACCTATAACTCATTAGTACACTATCTTAAGGGGATAGAATCGTTTCCAGGTTTGCAAGGGTGAGGGATGGGATTTTTTCAGTAATCAAAGGCGTTAGGTGAAAGATCAATCTAGGCCGCATTTGCCTTCAAAAGTCCTATTTTTACGTAAAAAGGTGTAATTTGTATTATTGGCATAAAAAAAGCATAAAGCTGTGCATGTAGCCATCTTCATAAAGCTGCGACAGCTACATGCTGCCGAATAATGCAAATTACTCCTCGTAAACGTAAAGATAGGACTTTTTTGAAGGCGATTGCGGTCTGGATCGATCTTTCATCTAGCGCTTTTAATTTCTGAAAAACACCATCTTCGAGAAATGAGACGGCGCATCCCGCACCTTTCAATCCTAGAAACGAGTCTACCTCCTTAAGATTTACTTAAAATCTTAGTATTATAAAGTAGATTTATTTGGCAGTCGAGTGGCATTTGGCACCACTAAAAATTGCTTACTCAAAATACTTTTTATTCAAGTAATTCGACTTGTAAATAATCAAAATTGTTCATTCCCTTTTGTTCGGACCATAACTACATTCAGGCTTATTAACACGTTGAATGCCGTGCGAATTTTGTGTTCTCCAAACAAATTTCATTTACTTCGTTCACAATTGTCGGTAACTAGACACACAAGCTCTCCCGTACACTATAATTTATTTCACTGCAGTAATAAATTGATGCTCAATGCCAACGTTTTTCAAGGCGTAGGTGCTTTATAAAAAAATATACAACTCACGTAATTATTATTATTTCTGCTTGAAACAAATCGTACACGTACTTCAAGTATCAATGAATACGTGTGCAAAATCCCAGTGGAAAAGATTCGATAGTTTTTCTTGAAAAAATTCCTAAGAATGAACTCTTTGAGGGTGCAGCTGATCTAATTGCTGTTTGCCTATGACTAGGTCGATTCTAGCTATGGACGTAGCTTATCGAGATCTCGATTTAGTACACGACTATACATTGTATAAATAAGGCTCGATTTGCGTCGTTTTGCACGTTTATGCTGAATTGAATCTCGCGTCTATAGTTCCTATAAAAATAGTTAGACTGAAAGAGTTAGTCATTGGTCGCGCGGGAAACGCGTCTCCGCTGAATCCTGCAAGAAGATCGATCATTAAGCTAGATTCGTTAGCGCTAGGCTCGCAATCTTCGACGTCCTAGACACTTTGCGGCACTCGGGTTCAAGGATACACGAGGACTTCGGAGATAAAGAGTTTCGAAGCAGGGCTTCAGGATCTCAGATAGTGTGGTTCTGTAAGCTTGACAGGAATGACAAAAGAATGTCGAATAGAAGCTAAAGTATTCGCAAGTACTTTGGGAAGCTAGAAACTTTCGAAGTAAAGTTTCTAGACTTCTGCTGTCTCGATTTGGAAGGCACTCCCTATAAAATGGGGAGGAGATGACGAACTTGGATCAGTGCCTAGGTTGGACCTAATTCATGCCAATTATGACCAAGTTAAACAGTACCACTGAGAACACTGAGAATATTTTTCTTCTACAGGACATACACAGTGGCGGATAAAAATAGGACACGTTTATCTTTTACGTTTTTTGCCACAAAGAATAATGATAGAACTCTCCGATAGAAATGTCTTTCTTTATTGAATGGGTCTAACAGGCTAAAGACAATACATTGACATTCTGAAACTCTTTTAATCCTCACTTTCGCCGTCAATCATAGAATCCGCAGTCTAGTGGACAAACTATAAGCAACATTAATCATTGTTCTTTGGATCAGCGACGTAACAGATGGTCCTCTCTTTGATCAAGAACGGTAGTCAAAGCACAATTCATAATCGATACGATTAGTCACACTGAAACTGTTCCTCTTTGGCAAGATACATGGCTCGACATAGCTCCAAATTAGTATCTCGACATCGAAGCACTTAGGGGTTCGAGAATACACGAGGGCTTGGAAAGTTCGGGTGGTATCGGGGGAATGACGAAATAACCTCGAAACACCGAGGAGGATAGACGAAGGATACACGAGGAATTCGGGTGCTGGAGAAGATTGTCGAAGGCTGCGAAGCTGGGCCTTCGAGTGTCGCGATATCGAGAGCTCAGCGGGGATAATAATATAAAGAAACCCCAGAGATTCCCTAATACGATGGCTGGCACGATACACGGGCTTACGCGTCAGTTGATCTGTGTGTACTGCGCTGAAAGCAATCGTCGGCTTAGGCTCGCGGGGCAAGGCTCGAGGAATTATGAAACCGTGTGGCCAAGGCTGGTTGTGCGAAGAAGCCGAGCAGAGCAGAGCAGAACAGGGATCGCATCTCCGGCCGCGTGCCGAGGAGAACAGCTTGAAGGAACAGAGAAACGTGGAACATAACCGGGAGAAACAGAACCGAGAGGAACAGAGTTCGCCGAGAGCGGTTTTATCGACTCGTGGCCGAGAGTGTTGGCCAGTGGTGCAGGGAGAGATTGCTCGCACACCTGTGTCCCGGTAACTTCGTAATAGAAACCATCGCGCGATAAACAAGTCCCGTGGGAGGTGTCGCGGCGTTCATAGATGATTTCCAGGCAGCTAGCTTGTTCTCTGCTTTGTTCCCTGCTCTTGTTCCTGCGTTTGCTCTCTCACTTGTTTCTTCACTGTCGCGTCGAATCGATTTACCTGAACGGTTTTATCGGGCCGGATCGTTGTTGAGTCAGCGGTGTCGAAGGAACACGGTCGTCACGATCAACGGACTCCCGGAACGTCGTCGTAGGGGAACGAGGAATTAACGCGGAACGAGACCAGCCGAGTTTAGGTTTCGAATGGTTTGCGGGATGTCGCCAAGGGGTAGTTCCAACGGAGGCACCCGCCCTCGCCGCCCCCTGAACCCGCACTGCCGCCCCTGGGCCACCGTTACCCTCCATGCACCGAACACCGACGTGGTGCTCCATGCGCAGGCGCACTGCCGACTCATTGCTGTACTATTGCTTCCGGGTACCCCGGCTCACTCGACCTCGCCGCCGAGGGTTGCATAGAATGCAGCGAGAATGCTCACCGGCCCTACAGCTCAATCCAAATTGAATGGCTCCTGTAACTGTACAAGCTACAGTGAATCACAATATTCTGACACTTTCAGAACAACAACTTCTTTAATATTAGACCGTACGACATGGACTTTTTTTGAAAAAATTTTGAGAAGATCGCAATTGATCGGAGTTACAGAGAAAATACTGTAAGTTGTTGTTTGCAACTTCTTCATCTCGAAACAAGTTTGTTATTAGTAGACTGCGGATTTATGCATTTATAGGAAAATTGAGTAGATGAAATTCAAAATTATTGTAAAATGTTAAAAATTGAAGATGTCAATGTATGAATTATATATGATTAAAATCATTAAGGGAAGAAATAACATCCAATTCGGTTTCTATTTTTTGCAATCGATGTAGATTATTTCGCATAAAGATACGCAGTCTAGTAACTTATTAGCCACTGTCTCCTGCAAGTGATACAATTTTGATATTACATGAAGACGCACAGTCTACCAATGATAATTAAAAAAACAACCTGGATAGATGCAAAAGCAATAGGCGTCAGTGTTGGTTCTTCTTCAGGAATCGGCTCATCAGGGTATCGCCAAGGATTGAACGGAATGCAGTGAAAATGCTAACCTTCTTCTTCTCTTTGCTTGCATCGAAATTGAACGGCTAGAGGCTCTTGTGAAGGCTACTCTCGCAGAAATTGGCTACCTTGGTTGGTTCTAACGATAATTAAAAGAAAGATGCGACTGGATCATAGATAGTGATAGTAGATATCTTATGCATATATAATATTTTATGCATATATAAATAAAAATAGATTGGTCAAACACACAAACCTGTGGAAACAGAAGAATTTAATGGTGTTGGCATATTATCCTCGACTCGTTAAAATTATTAGAAGGACATCGCCTAGCGAGTCAACTCCTGTTGATGAATTCTAATCGAAAGTTGTGCAAGTGGGTGCAATAAGACCAATGGATGTGGATGAAATACCATTTCAAGTACATTTAAAAAATTGATGAACAATTCCTAAAAATGCCCATTCTGTTTCCTACAATTCACCCTACAATATTTAAGAGAAGAACACAGCAAGACGCATCCGATGATAGCAAGTATGGTCTCCTTCACCGTTAAGGGTTGCGCGGAATGCGGCGAGATAGCTGATAATCGTGTTCTCTGCGGATACATCGAAATTGAACGAAGCTATCGGAGGGGCTACTATCGTAGACGTTGTCCTGACTGGTTCCGACGATAATTAAAGAAACAATGTGTCTGTAACAGATGTGCTTCTCTTTCTGTTTGGGAGCCGATAGCGTATAAGTGCAGGGTATCGCGGAGCGACCCAATAGGCAAGCTGCAGCTCCACTCGAGCCTCGTCACGTTGATCGATATTTTTGCGGAGATATCGCCGAAACGTGGTTAAATTTATCAGGCCGGTCGTCTTTACTGCGGCCAACACGCAATTTCCTTGCAGCGTGTCGCCTCGGCCGACGTCTCTTCGACCCCTAGCCCTATTCACCGGGAACTCACGACCCTTCCGTTGTCCGGCCGCAACGATTTACCCTAAATTACGAATACAGCATGCTCAGCAGGTGATGCGCCCTAGCCACGTAATCGGGCCTCTATCGTGCGACGTGGTCCAGAAATTCGTTTCAAACAGTGTCCAGGTCTCAGCTGTCTGAATTCTTTCTTAACCGTTTGATGTAGCCCTCCTACGGCGATGCCTACGTCTACTTTGACCCAGAATATCAAGATCGTCATTTAAGTACTCAACTTGTGGCAATTCAAATAAACGAATAGCTGCTGCATTAGGAATAACAGAGAAACTATGTCTACAAGAAGTATCCTTGAAAATACGTTTCTAAAAAAGAAACCAATCCATATGCTACACGATTAATAGCACAATTCAACAAGAATTTAGTTCAGCACTGAAATCAAGTACTAGTTATATTATATGATCAGCATGGATTAGCGTGGATAATGGAAGTTCTACTGTACAATTGAAACTAAAAGTCTAACAGTACAACAGGACTAGAAGCGAAGTGTGGATCGCGAGGTTGGCTTAGAATCGGGGTGCATGTATTTGCGGAAAAATAGGGTGCGATTGTGCACCCGCGCGGCCCATCGACGTTGTACTGCACTGCGCCTGGCGTCGCGACGCAGGGAAGCACAGCTTCCACCGCCGCCTCTTCGTTTTCGCAGATCGATCCGGCTACTGACAGGAAGCGTGACCAATAGTCTGCTTGTGAAAGTTGTCCTGACAGTGTGCGTAAGTCAGGGGTTCGCATAGTCCGCCAGAAAGGACATAGTGAAGTCCTAGAAGCAGTGGTGCGTTCCCAAGAGGATTCCAGGACCCAAATTCCGTGCGTACGACAATCGGACATTAACGATCGAGACAGAACGGTTGGGTGGTCGCGTCCTTATCATGAGACTCTTATCACCTTGTCGGAATAGACGTTCGGGACTCATACGATCCTGCGACGAATAGCAGGACATGCTACCGAACTATTAAAGCACCTTCGATAACGCAACAGCGCGCAGAGGTGTCCGCCGCATTCCCGACGCGTTTCAATGTCATATGACGCTGAAGGCCGAGTCGAAATGCACGCGAACCAGTTCGAATCCTGTGCGTGACCGACCCTCAGTCCTCTGCGATTCCAGAAGCGTCGAGAACCGAACGAACTTTTGCGAACACGAGGTTGACAGCGATATCGATCCCTGACATGTGGACGAGCTGGTTCGGTACAGGTAAACTCCGGCTTCAAGGTACATACAGTCTGTCCCACAAGAGCGTGTCGACGATATTTCTGTAAATATTCATATATTTGTAAAATACCTTATATGAGTCGAATCTATACATCAAACATTAATACGCTCTTACTTAGTAAGGGGTCCAAAAAGGGGTCTCTGCATACTTTCAACTATTCATTTGTACGCTACAGGTAGCGATCTCCATATCTTCCGAATATAGACGAAGTCCTATTTTTACATTTACGAGGCGTAATTTGCATTATTCGACAGATTGTGGCTTTATGAAAATAGTTGATCTTTCATCTGACGCTTCTGACTACTGAAAAACTCCATCATTGCATTATCGAGAAATGAGAAGGCGCATCACGCATCCTTGCGATCCTGGAAAAACGAGTCTACCCCCTTAAAGACATCTGCGTTTGCTTACATTATCCTTATCTCCTATTATTGGGTTTCGAAGATATCGTCGACACGCTCTTGTACCTTGATTTCATCCAAACTAACCAACGGGTAGCCACGGACGAAACCTGCGTTCGAATTTGCCCGCACATTCTCCGGCGCATGCGTCCTGTACCTGGGAACGGTTACCAGCCATCGCGTACACATAACCTGCAAATTGTACGCTCGCTCTGACAGCAAAACTGAAATATGAACACGAACTGTTATCGACGGTTTTCTCGTGGTTAGAATTTCTAATTTAGTCCTTTAGGATACTACGATATTTCAAGAAGTCCCGTACGTACAGTACCGCACTGTTTAATTGGCAAATAAACAAACTGCGTAGAAAGCATCATCTATTATTGGCAGCGTCATTTTTCATTCCAGAATAAATACATGTATTTTCTAGAAGTACTAGGTACCCATGATTGCAATTTCGACTGATCAATTAGTGAATAAAGAAGATTCTAATTGAACTGTTGTGCATTCGTGATTAAATTGTTCATTTGATCGTCTGCTAGAGGCGTTCATCATGTAGCAATTTCTCTACAATGTAACTCTTGTTTTGAATCCAAAATGATCTTTACTTTGAGATTAAGAATATCGTTGAAATCCGAGCGAATTTTTAAGCCCCGTTAAAGAACATTGCCTCGACGTTGGCTTGCGTCGACTTACATGCTCACTATTTTTATCGCAGTTCGTATCGGCAAAGATAACGTTTGATACTCTCGATTTACGTAGGCAGGACGCATGTTCCAACGTGCAACGACCGTCATTAAAACGAACGTGTTTACCGAAATTACTTGTTCGAATTTTCGCACAAATAACAGTTGCGAAAATTCGGTGCGATACAGGTTCGTTCTGCTACCTTTCGTTGCTATAGTGTACGTGGACGACGGAAGCAATTGCGTTATAAATTAATAGGAAATCAATATCCTATTGATTTTACAGATTATATTCATAAAGTGAGTATGTCCAGGAGGAAACTGGGCGGCGAACGACAATTCGGCAACGTGGA
Source organism: Lasioglossum marginatum (assembly GCA_028455795.1). Lineage (NCBI taxonomy): Eukaryota > Metazoa > Arthropoda > Insecta > Hymenoptera > Halictidae > Lasioglossum > Lasioglossum marginatum. Next base: position 17,290,247 of record CM052245.1, on the reverse strand, counting down.
TTACACACAGCTTACTGAAACTGACAATGGTTTTGTTGATTCTCAGGTGAGCTTTCACTTTATTTTAAACACTATCGGTTGAGCATCTGTCAAAGATTTCACACATAAATTACTACCGTTCGAAAGTAATTGACACTACGTTGACGATTTTCAAGTTCGTGAATCCACCTGTAAAAATACCATGGAAAGCCATCACGCTGGCGGCACTTCTGTTTGTTGGGGGCACTATCATGCTGATCATGGGTAGTCTAATTGTTAGCGGTCACATCGACTCGAAAGTAAGTAGTATTTATTTATAAATAATATATTAGGTTGCGGCAACTAAATTCGCGACCCTTTGTTTCGTAATTCTTTTATTGTATCATTATAACTTCATTCAGTGGCCATTCCTTTTGAACTGTGCATATATCAAAAGCTCCGAATTTTGCGATTAATTTGATATAAAATACTCGTATAAATGACTATTTTTGAGAAAATGTGGAGGTCGCGAACTTAGTTGCCAATGTAATATATACGTAGTATTTATATTATGTAGTATTTATATTATGAACAATTATTATTTCTTTTCAGTATTCCGATCGCATGTGGCCAATCATTATTTTAGGAATTTTGATGTTCATACCGGGTGCTTACCACATGAGGGTAGCCATTTTAGCATATCAAAAAGTGCCAGGGTATTCATTCGATGATATACCAGAGTTCGATTAATTATGCGCGAGTAATTCGAGATTTTAACGTTTGATTAGCACTAAATATGCACGCAAAGCGAGTATCGCTTTTATTTTCCCAATCACGTGAACAACTTGGATTTTTAAGACTTCGGTGTGTCACAATGCGTGAGAAATGTGCACAGTGTTCATTTAGCGTAATAGACTCGAACGAGTAACATCTCTTATTTCTGTACATATACTGTTTAACGTTAAGTTGTATTGTTTTGAATTTATAAGTATTATTTAGAGCTCCCTCACGAAAGATTGATTTTACGTGAATTGTTAATGTGAAAAGACGTTTCCTTGCATTTTCAAACATCATGCGAACCGTACCGATGCCCGATCTGCAAATCGGCTTAAAATATAAATGTTTTCTTTCTGTACAAAGCATCGAGAACATCTGTGATTAATAAACTATTTTGCAGTACATATCAGATTTAACGTGATTCATGTACCTAGAAGCACTGGTCAAATTTTCGGAAATAAAAACAGTATGACGTTTACTCAATTTTAAATATCAGTATATATATTTACTTAAAATTAAACGTATATACACGAGTATTGTAAACATTGTACATATGATCATATCGTCGAAAGATAATCAACATAAAATTCATATTAAATTGTTTATAAAACAAACGTACTTGAATTAATTGTAACGGTAATAATTAAAAAAAAAGAGTCTTCATAACACGTCAAGTGAGTAAGAAATTTCAATAAGATTAAAAACTAAAATAAAATTTACAATAATCCATGAAAAAGCTTCAAAAAAATAAAAGACAATAATCTGTAAAAAAGTAAACAATGATCCTTCGGTACACTTAAATGTACTGGGGACAATTCATCTGATTGCGCTTTAGATACTTGTAGAGACTCATACAGCTTATCTTTTGCAATTTACCTTTTCTCTTCTTTACCAAAAAGAGAGGTGGATGGAATTCTTTTCTGAGCACGTTTCTCATTAAATTTAAACTTCCAATTAGTTTGTTCTTATATTGTTCGTTCGTCCCCGTGTCGTTAACAAGCTGCTTGCCCGACGGTGTAGCCTGTAAGAAAAAGTTGCAAAGAGAAATTTGCATTACCAACTTGCATTGCAAACACTCACCTCAAAAACGAGATACGAGGAAAGATTACGCTGTTTGACACCTTCGATTGCGTGGCCAAGATTCTCTAAAAGCTTGTGCATCATGGCCCAAATTGCAAGATACATTTCTTCGCCCGTCCAATCAGATTGCACGATAATATACATGATTGGGTAAAGCTACTCACAGGAAGTAAACGATGTTAAATCACATGGTGTATCAATAAATCTCTACTGATAAATGATTTTTCCAGCACAGGAAGTAATTGATCATCTACTCCACCTACCTGCATTTCTGGATAGATACCTAAAAGAACTGCACTTTGGTACACCTGCTTAGCCAGTGGCAAATTTATGCGAACCAACGAGGAGATCAGTGCACGATACGTGATCGGATGCAGTGTGCAATTGTAATCATCGATCAGCTTTCCAATGTCGATAATTAACTCATGATCATTTCTTAATAATAGCGACGACACTAGCTTATTCGCTTGGTACAACAAATCTAAAAGAAGCATCAGATGTTCGGTTCATTCTACATGTAATTAACGATGCAGAGGGCCGCGTCGAACAATTTTAGCGGTCGGGATTTTCGAAAAATATTTTACATCCAGTTTCGTTTAATTTTATTACTCAAAATTGTGCCGTCGCCGCCCCAATGCACATAGTATTAGGTTGGTGCATACGAAATGTCCGACTTTTAGCAATGACATTAAACAAACGCAATTTTGTACCCAATGTATTCTATCTACAAATTTCAAGTTTCTTGATTGTATTACGGTAAAAATAAGATATTATGGTCATTCACGTTTTTCATTTACAAGATTGTTATCTTGATTTTGTAGTTCTTTTTTTACCATCAACGACTAGTAAGTTAATTAATCAACACATTTTGATCAAAAATCACATACAAGCTAATTTTTCCAGACATAAAAGGAATACACGACAGTCGCGTTGGTAAAATTCTAAATTAAAATGGAACATAGGATATTAACACTAAACGTACCGAGCTATAAAAGCAACAGGCACGTGGTTGCCTTATGAAAAAATGACAATTAATTTATTTAGACTTTGCACGGTTCTTATTATAATATGTGCTCTAATAAAGATATTTACATTAAGCATATTTACAATTTCATTAATTGTGAAATAAAAAAATCTAGAACCGGTCATTTGACTGGTCGAGGTATGTTTAGTGTTAAGGATTAGCTTTTTACCTCAAAGTTTTATATAATAAACCTATAGACTGTAACAGCATTTCTTGATCAAAACGTTTTATAACATTCTAAAATCGGACATCTCATATGCAAGAACCTAATAGATACACTTAACTGTATCTCTTACCTATTGGATAAAAATTGCTGCTTTGATCTACGATTAGGAACTTGAACAGAGAGAAAGCATACTCCGGAGACATGTCACAAAACATATCTAAAAGTATTGTCATTACTTGCGTTCTGATATCATCGTCCTTCTCATTATTGCGTACCTTCCACTTACCACGATATGTATAAAGAATATTACATTCTGGAAAAGACAGATTATGCCGTATTGATCTAGCAGACACAGAGTTGGTCCATAGTTTCCCAACGTGGGATCAATGTTGAATTTCTTCAGATTTAAAGATTATACAGCGCGCAGACATTTTTGTGAATGATGTTGATTTGAAAAAAGAGACACGGAAAAAGGACTCTGAAGTAAAAGGCTGGGAAACCATGGCGCACCTGGCGATTCTAAAAGAAATAAGGAGCCAACTCACGCTTGAGAAGGTTGAAAGCCTTCATGGGTTTTCGATTCGCTAAATAAATTTCGCAGAAGAGCATATTGACTACCGCATCAAATTTAAGGAAGGAACTTTGCTCATGCAGAATGCCTTCCATGCTGTTCAGTAATAGAAGACCTAGAACCCAGAGCTCCCTCTCAGCCATATCGGCCAGGATGTGTATCGTGACATCGATTAGTATTTTGAAAAATGTCGCCGTCGCTCCGTCTTGGACTGTAATGTCCAAGAAAGAAAAAAAGAGAGAACTATCTTAGGCACGGCATCAAATAAAAATTCAACGACTATTCCAAAAATTTCTTTTATTCGATGTTAATCGTAATACAAAAGTGGAGATTAGAGGTGCTACATCTACTAATATCATCAGTGAAAACTTACTATCCAACGAAATTATAAATTAATCAATCTTTATTCTATGTACACCTAAGTTCTCTTACTAAAAGGATCTTAAAAAAATCTAAAAGATCTAAAAGCTAAGAATTGATAATACATATGTTGTAAAGTTATATAACAGTGATATGTATACCTTCTTCGAAGGTGAACTACTACAAAACTTGTACAAAATGTACCGAATTATGCCATCTTGAAGCTATTGAAACGGAACCTATCTTAAAACTTTGGTACAAAAATAAAATTTGAGAAAATATAAGAACACAAAGTGATCAGAGTAGACGCTTGAAAGCGTCACGTTGTGGGTGACCTAATGATCACGTTTCAGTGAATTATTTACCTGCGAGCGAAGCGAGTTTGCTCAAGTGAGACTGAGAATGCTCTACATTTCTCCGCAGAATGTTATAGCAAGCGTTAGTGAATGGAGACAAATGTCTTCCTTGTGCCTCGTCCAGGATCTTTTTAACATGTCTATAATCGTTGTGCTTGAGCCCTTCCTGAAGACTATGAACATCTAAATAAAATTTCCAAAATCTCTCCCGGCTCTGCTCTGAATACGGACTTGGAACATTATCTGGTGGAGCAAACGTGACCATTACATTGATACGCTACAATGTATCTAATAAATAATAACACTATTCAAGTAAGTACACTATAGTAAGTAAGTAGGATGTGTTCAGTAAGTGCCTAGGAGTTAAAATTTGTAGAATGTGTTGCGATAGTTACCTATGGGATGCAACAGAGCCAAAGAATTTTCACCTTGCATGTTATTGTTACTGTCAAAACTAACATTCTTCCACACCTTAGGCGATAAGTTATCAGTCTGCGCCGTGTACGGTATAATTTCCGGTTCATTGAGTGAACTCGGTGAAGCAATTGTAACAGAAGTGGATGCCATTTCTTCTGCTACTTTCACGTTCTCCTGTATCGGTCTATGTATATTATGAAACTGTAATAATAATCTTTTATTGAACAGTCCGAGGGACTCGTTATCAAGCTTAAGTACGACATTTTCGTACACGTCCTGTACATGTTTTTGGGTCAGTATACACTCGACCAAGATAAGTTGGATAATATCTTCGTCCAGTTTGTCTATCCGCATGAGCAGCGGTTTTAACGTGGACCAGCCATCGCCAGACTTTATATAATTTACTAATATTTTCGATATAATTATGTCAAACTGTGTGTCACTGGCGTCCACTATCGTTGCTAAAATATCAACGATTTGATTCACAGTGATTCCCCACATGATCAACTCTTTAATAGAATCGTAGACAATTTGTGAGCTTATGACGTTCGAGGTGTAGAATTTTTTCAATAATTTTAAAATGCAGACGAAGTTCGTGTCAGTACGAATACATTGTTTGTAAAAAGACTTTAAAAATATTATGTGCTGCTGCTGTATCAAATCGTCCATCACCTCGAAGAAACCTGTTTCATTTCTGTTGTACATTAGTATCAGAAATGGTGCAAACTGTATATTTAAAAAAGTACAGATTATTAATTGAAATCAGACGACATTCATATAATACAGCTAGAATTGATTACAGAGGTTTTACATACATTATGCGCATAATTACAAGTGTTTCCATAACAGACGCCCGTTCTTATCATCCTGTAACAGAAACCTCGAAATACGGAGAAAAGTCCATTCTGATTTGATTGATTTACTGTTCTCGTGTTCGTTTGTGTCTGTGTCTGTGGATTTAGTGTCAGTCTTGCGGTGATGTGTTTCCTAACTGGTTGGACTTTTGCTTTCATTAATGGAATTATTTTGGCTGGTTTTTTCGTTTCTGAAACTATTTCGACTGGTTTTTCCCTTTGCAGAACTATTTTGATTGGTTTTTCCCTTTGCGGAACTATTTTGATTGGTTTTTTCCTTTGCGGAACTATTTCGACTGGTTTTTTCCTTTGCGGAACTATTTCGACTGGTTTTTCCCTTTGCGGAACTATTTCGACTGGTTTTTCCCTTTGCGGAACTATTTTGATTGGTTTTTCCCTTTGCAGAACTATTTCGACCGGTTTTTCCCTTTGCAGAACTATTTCGACCGGTTTTTCCCTTTGTGGAACTATTTGTGTCTTGCTATTATTGGAATAGTCAACATTGTATGCTTCATTAAACTCGAGAGCGTTTTTTTTGTAATAATTATCGATCACTTTATCAGTCATAACATACTGCCTGTCCGTGACCAATGGAGCTTCTTTCGATCGCCGTGATCGCCGTGATCGAGGAGCTTCTTTCGATCTCCGTGATTGCGGAGTTTCTGGAATATCGTATCTACAAACAGCAATACATTTGATTAATAGTTAATCATAATCTTGACTTGGTAGAAAGAATTTACTAATACTTACTCTTCAATAAGCATCGAATCTGCGTACAATGAGATGCAATCATCTTCATCGCCCTGCAAGGCACTGTTATTAAAATTCTCTGAAAAGGAAAAAGTATTTTCTGAAACTGGTATATGATTCTCTGTCGCTGCGTTTTGCTGTGATTTTCTTGCATCTTTCTGTGCATTGCATTCTAGTCTGTTGCTGTACCCAAAAGTCTCGATCGAAGTCTGCTTTTCTATGCTGGAAACACCTCGTTCCTCGTTCTTCGCTTGTGCAACTTGTACACCATAAGTTATGTTATCTTCTTCCGGAAATTCAATGCTTGGTCCAGGAACATCTGTATGTATCAGTTGAGGGATGTTTACGTGATTCTTTAATTCTACAATTTTCTCGGTTCTATCAACTTCCTTGCTCGTGTCAACAGCTTTGTTCTCAGCTTCCAAACGCCTATGCCAAGTGGTCCTATTCAATTTTATCTTTTTCACATCTTTCACACATTTTTGGCTTCGCAAACTTCTCTGTTCGTGCTGATGATGTGATGCATCGTGTTCTACATTATTATCTTCACTGATTTTTTCTTTTACCTTTATATTTCTCTCAATATTTACTACAGTACTTTCTTTAGTTTGCTTATTCGAGTCATTACTATGCGACATAACTAATGTTCCAGACGATTGGACAGCACTGGTAAAAGAATTAGTAAAATTTCTATTGGATGCAGATAATGTATCTTCTGTATCTTTCATTGTTGTACTTGTCCGAGTATGTGCTAAACTACGTTTTCTGGTGTGCTTACTTAATTCATTACTACCTGGCACAATGAATCCTTCAGAATACTGAACAGTGTCAGTAGAAGAATTAATAAAAGTCCTATTAGATGTAGATAACTTATCCTTTGTATCTTCCATTATTGTACTTTTCTGAGTACACGCCACAGTATGCTTTTTGGTGTGCTTGCTTAATTTATTACTACTTGGCGCGTTGAGTTTTTCTTGCAATTCTATTAGTTTTTCTTGCAATTTTACTTCCTTTAATTTTTCAGGAGTCTGGAGAATAAGGGTAGAACTACGAGAATTTCCAATGCATAAAGATGATGTGTTATCTTCTGACTTTGTACTTTCTTTAGTAGCAAGTGTTTCTTGCAAGGACATTAACTCTAAATTTTCTGAAGAAGAGAAGACTTCTTCGTTTCTATTGTCATTAATCAATGTACCATTTATAGGAAAATCTGCTTTCGATATGTCTGCAGTATCCTCCTCAGTGCTTGTAGAATCTGTGCTTATATATATTTTCATTCTCTTACATGGTTTTACTGCGTCATCTGCTGCTATATTCTTATTACATTTCTGAGGTTTGGCTACACTTTCATTTAAGTTGTTCTTTTGCAGGTGACCTGGATTATGAGCTACATTAATCACATTTGAATTGTTATCATATAGTACAATCCTCTCCAAACAAATTTTTAAACTTCTTCCATTTTGTAATGCTTCGCGTTTGACATCGACTTCATGTTTTGTATCTACCTCTGTTCAGGTAATCGAAAAACAAAATAAGAAGTTAAAAAATTTGTTTATCATTAGACCACGAATCTCTGTGCAAATTCTCATTCATCACAAGTACTTCACAAATCGGAGAAAGTAAAATGCACCATTCTACTATAAACGCATGAAGGTTCAGAGTCTTGTCGTAAGCAAGGGAATTATACTAATGGTAATTTTAACAGTGAAAAGAAATAAAATAAGAATACTTACCTCCCATTATTTCATCCAAGCTAGATGTAGAATCACTTTTGTCAATTTTCGTAATAGATTTATGTTCCGACGAAGTATCTCTCTTTGAGTGTACCCTCGATATTTGCGAAACATTTTTAGATACATTGGTAGTCGAAGAAAACTCGCTTGACTGTCGTACTGACGCAAGATCTGTTTTCTCAACGCACTGCGATTGATGCGAAACATGATTTGTCGAGTGAACTAATGTCCTTGTGTCATTTGTATCGCATGTATTATTTACAGAAATCTTTGGCGAAACTTGCAAACAATTCGGGTGAGAAATGTTCTTTGATATTGAATATCTTTCTAACATAATAATGGGTTGCCTACAACCCAAGATGTTCTTATACTTCTCTCGCAAAGTGTGCGCATTGCTGTGCATAAATTCCTTAATCTCTGAGCAAGAGTCTTTTCTACAAGGCTCTTTTGTATGAACGTTTCTCTGTGGATTCCTCCTTATTTTCCCCATTTTCCCCTTATTATTAATTTGTATCTACACTAAAATAAACAATGTCTGAGTGACAAAACAAACGATATCAACGCAAAATCGTAATCGTAGAATGAACCTTAATCTGTGGCATATAAAAATTGGTCAGGGTAGATAGACAACAAAGTAAATGTGAACATAAAAACCGTTCTGAGCACATAATATATCATGATACGTTAAATAGGTATAAAATACATTGTTTAACTTGTTAAGCAATCAGAAAAACTCGATAAAAATCGGAGAACGGCTTATTCGATCAAGTAAAAACAAATCGAGATTTGTGGATCGTAAATAAACTGATTGTGTTAAATAATAATAAAGCTGCCAGTGATTGACTAGCAAAAAAAACGAATCATACAATTCCCTTCCTCGATCATTAATCTCATTGATGAACAGTAACAGCAAAAAGCATGAGTCACGTGAATAAAAATACTTTGCCAAAATGGTAAATCGACTGTTAACTTTTTCGAGCTACGAGAATGGTATCACTACACGTGTCAGGAGAAAAACAATGGACACTCTACGGTAAAGATAAATACTACGTATTTAGAATAGTCTCACCGATTCTCGATTGTTAATCGCCGCCGTTGTTGTTGTTCGGTCCAAGAGGCAAGAAACCGCGGAAACACCATGTGCCCAATAAAACACCAACAACTGGTGGTTTCCACCGAAGGAATTCGCGCGAAGACGTTGACTTTTCAAAGGCTGATGAACGGTATCACGTGTCAAGTAAAACAATGGATACTTTAACGATTTTCAATCGTTAATCCTCGCCGATCTTATTGTTCGATTCGACTAGTAAAAAGGCACGAGCCACCATCAGAAAATGGTTGTTATCACAGCTTGAAAATATTCAAGCGTCGCGAGCAGGCGATCGAGAATCACAAGCGCCGGTATCGATATATCGATTGTACTACGCAGCATTGAAAGTATGGCGACCCTACCCGCAACCCATCCGACGCTCCTGTTTGTTTTTAAACAATTCCACTGGACAGAAGAACAGAATGACCTTGAAACCAATATGAAAATGAATCTGGGACGACTGGTTTCAATCATGCATGAATTCACCCAAAAATGCATCCGACCTGTTGCAGAATCTTCGATTCCAGTTTGGTAAGTGCTCACGGTCACTACACTCTTCTTCGATTGTACAGCGTTTGAAATTATTTTGAATTATCGAACTTCTTATGCGTACCACTGAAAATAAGTTGAAATTAATAATGCGATTTATAATATTGTATTTGAGTTGATAGGTATTTGACTTTACCATTAGCGTTGTTTTATGCTGATTTTGCACTCTTAATTGTCGGCAACGGTTTTCTCAAGCCCCCTCCCCCCTCCTAAATTACACATCACGAGACGTTGTTTTTTACACACCGCCAACACCGTACAGATTAAATGCCCCAACACCGTACAGATTAAATGCGAATCAGGCTCGCAGAAGTGTTTTAAGTTGTTGACACTTCGAACTCTAGAACTATAATGGCTAAAGTTTCCTGCCCAGTGACCGGCGATCCCTTGGTTGTTTACCTCTGACAGTGATCCTCAATCTTAAAATGGCTAAACAGTCCCTCTCTCTGCAAATGGCGGATTAGTCCCATGATATTCTAATTCGACCCACTCCTGTTACATCATACTTGCGGAATTATTTAATTGTAGAATAGATCATAAATTTTACAATAATAGAAAAATTAAAAAATATAATACGCATGAATAATTTCCTATCGGACCTTCCGGCTTCTAGAATTATTTTAAAAATTATGATGAGCAATGCGAGAACTTTTAGACTTTTAGGACGGTCAAGGAAATTATAATTTTTGATAAAGGCGCCCTTAGACTTTCAGAAAAAATAGGAAAATTATAATTTCCCACAAGAGCATCTTCTTTTAGAATTATTTAAAAAATTATAATGAGCAATGCGAGCACTCTTAGACTCTTAGAATGGTCAAGGAAATTATAATTCTTGACAAAAGGGTCCTTAGACATTCAGAAAAATAGGTAAATTATAATTTCCCACAAGAGCACCTTCTTTTAGAATTATTAAAAAAATTATAATGAGCAATGCGAGCACTTTTTAGACTTTTAAAATTATTTAAAAACTTATAATGAGCAATGCGAGCACTGCTAGCATGAACATCTAAAAAAATAGAAAAATTATAATTTCCCACAAAGCACCTCTAGGCTTTTAGAATTATTTAAAGCAATACGAGCACTGCTAAGCTTTTAGAATGATCAAACAAATTAGAATTCTTGGCAAAAACACCCTTAGACTTTCAGAAAAAATAGGAATATTGTAATTTCCCACAAGAGCACCTTCTTTTAGAATTATTTAAAAAATTATAATGAGCAATGCAAGAACTTGTAGACACTTAGAATGGTCAAGGAAATTATAATTCTTGACAAAAGTATGGACATCTAAGAAGATAGAAAAATTATAATTTCCCACACACAAGAGCACCTCTAGGCTTTCAGAATTATTTAGAAAACTAATAATGTGCGACGAGAAAGTTAGTCTTGCAGAGAGATTAAAGAAATTTTAATTTACAACAAGAAAGTCTCCTTGCAGATTTCCAAACTGTTATGGCGTTTATGAGAGATCATAAATCTGTAGATTTTGGCAACGATTTCAAACGAGCGTTATGCAAATATGTGCAACCCGCTTCATGTACCGAGCCTGTATTTCGTCGAACCGTTGTTAGCGGAAAAAAATTGTAAATCTTGGAATTAGACACTGGTGAAAGCGAAGAGTGAAGAGTTGCCAGGATATGTCCAGCACATGCGGTCGCTTTGAGATTGGTTCGAATGGCCACTTGGAACGGAACGTTAGGGTTTTCGGGACACAATGCGACGGTACCGTTGTCGTACGGAGTCTGGTAAAAATCATTCGAACACCGGGGAACCATAAAAGAATTCACTCGCCGCTGGACACACGTGCAGACATAGTTTGCCGAGAGGTCGTTTTTTTATGAGCTTTTACCGGTCCACCGAACGTTAATTTGGCCTGGCAACCTTCACTTTTCGTAGCGGTCTTCCAAACACATTTGCGAAAAGAATGGAAGAGAAAATGGTCAAGAGGATTTTAAAGCTGCCTAAACTCGCCCTAAAACCTTTTTTCTCTCTCCCCCTTGCTGTACATGCTGTACCTGACCTTTTAAGCCTGACCCCCCATCAGCGACCGTATAAATATTACAAAGTCAGAGTCATTTTCTCAGCGAAAAAATAGGTGAACCGTAATCGTCAAAATGGATTTAGATTTACTCAAAGATTATCTTAAGGAGATAGACTCGTTCCCAGGATTGTGAGATGGGGGTTTTCAATAGCCAAAAACATTTTTCAATATCAAAACTTTTATAGATAAAAGCCCTCAAAAGTCCTATTTTTACGTTTACGAGTCGTAGTTTGCATTATTCGAAAGCATACAGCTGCGCATGTAGCTATTTTCATAAAGTTGCAACAGCTACATGCTGCCGAATAATGCAAATTAATAATTAATAATTGCACCCTTGCAATTCTGAAAAAAAACGAGTCTACCCTCTTAAGCCTCTCTGATTTTATGATACAATTGATTCTTTGGGTACAGTACACTAATTTGTTTATACGAGCAGTGCAATAAAGGTCAATCTCAGTAAATGCAGTTTTAAAATTCGTATATTAAAACCAAACTCCTGTCAGTCAATTTTGACACAGAGCTATCATCATCGCGATTCCGACCAATTGCAATTGTCTCAAAATTCTTTCCGTTCGTCATTTAATAAAATATGGCTTCCCAGAAAATCTCCACAACGTTATTCTTCTTTAAAGAGCATCCGATCATTTACGCATTACCGTGTCGACGCAGAAACTAACTTTTTAAGTGTTCACAAGTTGCACGGCTAATAATTGCCCAATAAATGGCTTCTAATTGGCCTGCGATTAAATTACGTCTCGGTGATCGCAGCGCAGAGACTATAGACAATTGAAGGCAAAGCATTGACTTGATCGGGATTTATTCGTTGTAGCGAGCTTATAAAACGAGTCAGTCTATTCTTAATTTTTAAAGATTGTAAACGGTATTGTCGAGATGGTGATAAGCCATCTGGTTGTCGATCCATTCACGAACGAAAGCGACATTAGCATAGACACCGGGTGTAGCATTCTCACCGCAACCGATTCCCCATGCGACGATGCCAGCCTGCTGGTATCTCGTCGGATCTTTCTTGCTCGGACACACGAGAGGACTGCCTCCATCGCCCTGAACAAACAAATACAAATCTATTAGACTCCTATATGCTCAACCTCTTACTAGACTGTAAATAGAATCATTATCGGCTCTTGAAACAAATATTCCATACGTATTTTCTTCTATCGCAGCGATAGAAGTGATCGCAGCGATCGGATTGATTCGAATCTCTGTGGTGATTGATTTGTTCGAAAACTTTGCAAGACAGAGTATTGAATGCCCATCACTAATTACAGGCCACATTTATCTCGGAAACTATCAATCGTAGAGAAAACATTCAAATACACAACTTATGTGACTTCGTCCATGTTCAATTGGCCCTGAACGTAGTATGCAAAAGTTAACACTAACCATACCACGACCGGTCGAATGACCGGTTTCATATCTTTTATTCTTCAATTATTGAAATTATAAAGATGTTCCCATCAGAAATGATTACATAAATTTATTTATTCAGGCACATATTGCTATCAAAATTGTGAGAAATCTAAATAAGTTCAGTCTTGTAATTTTTACAAAACAATGTGTATTAGTCACCTCTTGTACTCGGTACGGTTAGTGTTAATGAATAAATTATAGTGGATTATTGAATGGTGTACCTTGCAAGTGTCTTTGCCAGGTTCCCCACCGGCGCAGATGAAAGTCTCATGGAGCTTGAAGTACTTTCCTAATCTCGTACCCTGCAGGCTGGCCTGACATGTGTCGCGTGGAACTACAGGTAAATCGACCTTCTTCAGGATTACCTGGTAGTGACCCTCCTTACCTGGAATATTCATTAGGATTTATGGATATTTTTAGTCATTTACTTGGAAATAACTTAAAAAATATATATATATACCTCCAATAATCATATTATAGGGACATTATATTATTTTCGATTTTTTAAAGTCCTCAACTTCAATCTCTGACAATAGAACATATAAGAACGGATTGTTTAAAAAACCAGAGACATCCTATAAATGAATAGATTGATGAGACGACGCACTTACCGAATTTATCCTTGCCCCAGCCGCTGGCGAAGCACCGAGATCCATCATAAATGACGTTAGGGTCTGGAAGACACACGACATCGATGTTCTCCGCGAGTTCGACCGGCTCGCTCAAGATCAAGATTGCGAAATCGTAGTAGAGGGCTCCGGGATAGTACTTGTCGTGGATGATCACCTTTTGCACGTTGCGATCCTGATGAGCAAAGATCTCGTTCCTCGTCTGCGTGTCCCATTCACCTGCTCTGATCTTCAGAGTGGATGCCTCTTTCCTATCAATTCGATCAATATTAGAATCTTAGTTCTTTTACGATTTTCCCATAAGACGAATGCTTCTGATGATTTCGTGACAAGTATGGCTCGATCCATTTTAACCTATCCAATACCCAAACTCTTGATTCGAATTTTGATCCTACTTCTTTGAGATTAACATAAGCTCACCCATGGACGCAATGGGCAGCGGTCAGAACAGCCTGCTTATGGATCAAAGATCCTCCGCATTGGTAGACGGTCAAGCTCTGCTTGCTCTCTCCTATGATCTCGTCCTTCATGATTGCCGTCATCCACGGGAACTCGCCGAACTTGGTTTCATTGTTTTTGTCCCCGGTAATTCTGAAGCCCACACCATCAGGGTTTCGTTGACCGCAACCCTTTCTCTCAACACGGGGCGGTGTAATTTCGTGGCCAGGTTGCAGCCTGTCTGGAGGTTTACAGCAAACATCCAAATAGTCGACGCAAGGTCCGCCGCTTCTGTATCGGTAACAAGATCATTACCCTTTGTTGCTCAAAAGGTTGGAATGTGGGTATGTGGGTTCCCTTATACAATACCTATTTGTACAATCGCCTACCATAACCCTTCATGCGGAAAGTAGCCGAGCAAACCGAACCGATCATCATTGTCAATTTGCGCTGACATGTCAAAAGTGGGCTGGTGTTTGCTCAAACATAAGCTTATTTTATCATTAACTTGTTGGATGACTACAGATCTTTAGGCAAAGTAGAGATTGTAGCAAACACTAGCCAAACAGAAATGTCTTCGTTTCTTTAATCGTATCAGTTAAACGTAATAGATACTCTTAAAGTCTTGAAGTGTCGAAACTATTTACATTTAGACTTACAAAAAAACTATTTAAAAATTGCCCGATCCACTTTGTGCATCATTTGTCTCTATCCGAGCAAAACAAAACGAACGTCCTCAATGACTTTATCGATTTCGAGATCGATCGGTTCGGTTTCAGAGTCATTATACATAGTACAGCTGAAGGGACATCGGAAGGGTGTATCCAAAGACAGCCTCACGAGTCGTGTGCGATAACAACGCAACATGCACAATACCTGAAACTCTACTTGCTTGTGTTAGACTAATCGCCTACGCATGCACGATTAATTCTTCAGAATTACAGAACTTCTACAGAACTCCATGACAGAGCCGAGCTGATCAGTGCAGACAACGGGGACAACGAAATTTCGATCGGCGAGTCTCAATCGTTGAGCATGCCCAATATGTGCCGAATAGTGTGCGTGTGTTTTCATTCTGTAGGGTGGTCTTTGGAGGACTCACTTCTGATCAGGGGATGTAGAGTTAGCACCGAAATCGGACCTGATATCGATCAGCCCGTATCCATCTTCGACGACTGTTCCATTGCGGCACAGGTAGTAGGATACGCACTCGCAGTCGTCTGGCTTAGGCTTAGGATTGTTTTGTGTGCCTACGTAGGTCGTAGGGCTGGTACTAGTTTGTTGATCCAGAAAGCCATTGATCAACCCATCCAGATTGCTACCGGATTCTTTTTTCTCGGGGGTTGTCTGGCTTTGTGGCTGGGATGTCGGAGGACCAGAGAAGACGCTGTCGATCAGGTCGTCCAATGGAGCTCCTCCTTGTTGCTGCTGAGGAGCAGCTAGGCAGTAACTGGCCAAGGCCAGCGTTAAAAATGCTTTCCACATTGTGTTCGTCCTGCAATAAAAAGTCAGATGAGACTTCGCAGATCCCTAAGCGAGAAAGTGTTGCCGAATTTTGACCACCTAGGTTGAACCTCATGCTCGATCGTCCTTCAAGTCAGAATAAGCCAAGCGACTTGAGCTTTTCTGGGAAGCTAGATGGATTAGCGTACTAGGTGATGAGTGCTGATCTTTATGCAAATTAAAAATTGTCTGCATCGATTGTAAGGAATAGAAACCAAATAGACGGCTATTTCCTCCCTTAATAATTTTAATAGATAATGAATCATATATTGGCATCTTTAATTTTCAAAATTTTCCTACAATTTTGAATTTCATCTGGGTCAATTTTCTTATAAATGCATAAAGATCCGCAGTCTAGTGACGCGCAAAAAGAATTTTGAGAAAATCCCAATGAATGTTTGTAGTAATTAATATTATTGACAAAGAGAGAGTAGTTGTATCTTAACACAGGCTTTGCTTCAATCAATTTTTACGTAGCCAATTTCAAAGTGCCTGTATTTTTCTAAATTGTTATTGTTTCTAATTATTACGTAATACGTCTATGAATTTAATGATGATCTAATTTAATCTAACAAATATAGTTAATATAATTATATTAATAGTTAATATAATATAAATCGAAGTTGTTTTCAAAAGTCGAGATTCTTTCGCGGCGATTTCGACGCGAGGATCCGTGTGATCAATAATATTATTCGACTATAAATAAATCTGACATCAGAGCTCCGCAGATAAACTACGAGAAACCAGTAAATCGGCGTGGAAAATCGGGAAAATAAGATGCGTCGCGATTAAAATTCAGCCGCGGGTAACTTTGAGTCGCACTAATCCGTGATACGATCGATCAATTATATGACCGACTAATTTATAAGCCTTACAATTTACAAATACGGAGACACGGTAGATTAATAGATAGCGAGGATGAACGGTTAAGCGAACGAGGAAACTCTTCTTAATTGAAGGCCGCGCAGGAAGTTGATAATGCTGTGAATAAATACTGCTCGAGAATCTTGGAAATGAAAAGGCGCGTTCGCGAACAGCAGCGAAGAATATCTTCGAGTTTTCAAGGCGATCGAGCGCTTCAAAGCGATGATACGAGTAGATATATTCGAGGGTTCAAGGTGATCGGGTTCGTTGTGGAAGAAGCTGTTGCACTCGAGGTCCCCGGATACATGGAGTTGTATGCTGGGAGGATGAACTGGGAATGTTGTCGAGATTAGGGTACATACACAAGTATGTATCTCTCTTTTACGAGTTTTTGTTTCAAGTTACGAGTTCTTCAACTCTTTTTCCAGACATTCTCCTCGCATTAAATTGCATTAAAAATTCCAAGTATATATTGACAACTGGAAAATTTATGCATACAGTTTCTTAGCTGCAACGTCTGATTATAATTTCGCATCATTTTTAAGGCCTGTACTCGTTTTATTTTCGTTACGAATTGAATCTCTTCGTTATGGCCGAATTACTCAATAAAGTGATAATGTCTGACATTAACAGCGTCCACAGATATGTGACGTCAGAATCTTAAAGTTTCCTCAAAGATAGTCAAATTAATTTGATCCGCTTATCTGTTGAAAGTCACAGTTCATCTCATAATATACATCTTATTATTACGATCTCCTGCTAGACTTCAATATTTTATGGAGGAGGATCATTTATTAAAATATTTTAATGAAAAATTGTTGCAACCTAATAAGGATACAGATTGCTTCGCCCATTAATTTCTCTACATCCATCATCGATAAAATTACGAATCAGGAAATACGAATTAGGAATCAATGATTAGGAACAAGTTTGCAACGCATTTAAACTTGAATCACTTTCCTTCTAAGCCCATGGAATCATTTACCGTGCCGTTACTCGCTCAAAGTCCAGAACGCTCGATTTTCCTGTTTAGCATCTATGACATTTGATTCGAAAAAAGGAAAGAATGATCACGCGATTCGAGGAGGAAAGTCACTCTCCTATATGTATTTCGATCGCGGATTTTATCAAGCCTGACGGCGGAGAAACACGATAGTAAAAATGTTTACGAATCGATAGTGTTCGCCTCCTCTTTCCGAGAGCCCTGGATTATATAAGCGTTTCCGATGAAATCAGCGTTCACGGCCGATGAAAAGTGCTTGGCACTGACCTTTGCCGATAGACTGGTCAACGGGACCAGCGGACCGGCAAGTCGAGGCATCAAACTGGTTGCTGATCGTTACGAACATGAACACGTGTCTGAGAGTTAACGATAGTCTGTTACGACGATCCTTGTAAACGGACTCGAAGGTAACTCAGGGAAGGACCTCGGATCATATCGAACAGGACGCGATCGTATATTATCGAGAATGATCGTAAACATCGCCAGGATCGGCAGGAATCGTAGTTAACACCGGCTGCTAGCCGTTTAATTGCTTAGCCTCCAATTAACACTTTGGAGACGTCAGTGCAGCGTACCGAGTCCCGATATTTTTAAATGAGTCACACGAGATCAAACTGTTGCATGATGAGCTGAGGATGAGTCTGCAAATTAAAACTAGACTGCGGATTACAAAATAAAAATTACAAAACATACGATCTACATGCACTTTTGTTCGTAGTATTTTTAAGCGGTTGGAAATTTTCTCAATTTTTTCCCATTAATGCTTTAAACATTTGACGTTCCCACGGTTATATATTAAAGTAGGGACTTCAATATCAGAGTCTTTTTAGATTTTTCAAAAACTTGGAACAGTGAAAAAATCAATACGACCCAGTACAAAGTTGCAGACGGAGGGTTGTTTTACTGTTTGCCATTTGATCTCCTCGTTTTTGCCATAAACGCATAAAATCCGTCGATATTGCACGAAAACAAACTCACTTGCACGTCGCGTCGTTCTGAATGAGTTAAGAACAGAGGAAGCCAACGATCCTAGCGGCGCCTGATAATTAGACTGCGGATTCCATGCATTTATGAGAAAAATGAGCGGAAGAAATTGAAAACAGTCGGAAGATTAAAAAGATTGAGAGGACATCGAATTCTTGATTTTTTAAAAAATTGTTAAAGAATCGAATTGCAATCGATGCACTGTCACTTTGCATATTGATCCGCAGTCTATTTATTTTTTGATGTTCGCTTCGAATTTCACTTTCGAGTCCACCGTCGACCAACGATCGAGTCAATGATCGATGTAAACGAACTGTTTACATTGAACGTTGCGGCATGATCGATTCACTAACGATTGATCATCGATCAGAGAAACCGACGAAGACAATGGGATACTCACCGAGATCGCAGTCAGCGTGGAACGAGTTGTCTCTTCAAGTAGAACCGCGCGATTGCGACTTGCCGAACAGAGGATCCGCGATTTGTTCGCTTACACACACAGCAGCCAAGTGCTGTCGACATATATGACTAGCTCCCCACCAACAAATTCTCGATTCCTTGATTCCTCATCGTATACACCGCGACGATGTCCCTTAACAGGTTGGACGGCTTCGCGTCTACTGACGCGCGAAAGGTGGTATTTCCCGTCCACGCCCCGGCCATGGGACCGATACCGATTTCTTGGAACTATGTAGAGCAATTTTGATTCCCGCGTTCCCCCGTGACGCGGGGAAACTCGAAAACCCGCCGGAAGTGTCGCAGCAAATATTCCTGCGGTTCTAGTTCGACAATAACGTGGGGAATATCCTCCATTTCATTGAGAAATTCTTACTCGAGATTATTACTCATTGTGCATCTTCTTGCTATTTTTGTGGACTTGAACTGCGCACTTATTCCGCGTTTAACGTGTTCAGTTTCTTTTCATTCAGAAATGATTATTAATAATAAGTCACCCTGTACTTCGTTTTTATTCGTACCGATTAAATGTCCGTTCTTTTTGAACTACTTGAACCCTATTTCATCGGTCACATATCTTAAAGATAACATGAGGCGTTCCAAACAACAACAACTTCAACAAGGAAATGTGCTAAACTAAGATCTCCTCCACTTTCTATGTTCATAGACCGCGGATCTCTCCGCGAAATAAAAATTTTCTGCATTAATTGCAACAAACTGGAGCGAGACATTGTATATTTAAATACTTCTAACGTTTTAACTATTTTAAATTAAACCTATCGTTTTCTCTCTATAATTATGAAATCGTCTACAGCAGTCTCGGACTGTCCGATGTCCCAATCGGTCTCTTCTTTCCGAGAAGAAAAATAGTCAACGGGACATTGGACGCTAAGGAGTTGTCACAAGAATGTTGACACAAGGACCAGTTAAATGTCACGATTAGAGCCGGACCTTTATTTATGACGCTACGCTTTTACAGGATTAAGAGCGAATTTCTCGATGGCGTCGGGAGTGACCCTCATCATCGACCCCGGCAAAGAGGTTGACAATGACCAAACCTCTCGAGAGGCCCGGCACGGCGTGCGGTCCCAAGTTTGCTGGTTTGTGTCACGCGTGCAGGCCTGTCGAACGAGCTCTTTTACAAACTCCTTGACACTAAAATGAACGATTAAACGATTAAAATGAACATCGATCGAAACTCGAAACAATACAATCGCTTCTCTCATGTAGATACAGTCAGTCTCATAATTCATAGCATATTTAACCCTGGAACTGCACTGTGCATCTCGGAAACCCAGAGCGTCATTAATTCCAATGTGACATGCACATGAGTGGCTTGTTTGCATTTTAGCGAAACATCGAAGTGGGATACTAAACCATTAAATATTCACATTTTCTGCTTCTCTTTCTAAAAAAGAACTTTGGAATTCTGAGATCCGAATGTGAAGTACATGTCTCAAAAAATAAGTGTGATGTTCCAGGGTTAAATCAGAATCAAATTAAAGTTCTCCACGATTTTCCAGTTCTCCACGATCGACCAGTTTCGATGAAATTTTCAGCATGCGTATAACTCGTATCAATCTGTGGTGTACTTTGTTAGGTGACGTACAATAAAAAAAGGTTGGCAATTTTAGGTAATTTTCAAATGGCTTTCCTGTAAAATTTTCTTCCTTTGATTTATGTCACTTTTGCGAAAAGCAATTTGTACTATCTTTTTTCGTAATTCAGACTGAACGCAATCTTCCCAAAAATTGCATTGCACGTCATCTAGTTAAATTAATCTAACTTAACTAGTCCATTCCTAAAAAGTTGTTCTAACTTGACTGACTGTAATAATTTACATCTTATTTCTCTGTCTAACGAACGAGGTATGAATAAGAATAATTTTACTTTGAACGTGCAATAGGCGTTGAGCACGTACTCGGTATTTCGTTGCTTTCATGATGTTAAGGTCAACTATGGCTACGGATGGATTTCTTGGAATCGGGTTTGTCGGAAATACGATTCGCATCGAATAAACAAACTTCGTAAGGTTATTTTACAACGCGCTTAGAGATAGTTCTTCGATGGATGCGATGAACTGTAGATGTCGCGGTGATCATGTCGATTCAATCAGCTACGATAATTTAGACGGTGTTTTAGTGGGGAAAGAATGGTGGCGCAATGAAAATTAGGTCGCGCAACGATGGTCCTAATAGCCGTCAACGGCGCATACTGATTTGCTGATAATTCGCTGCGATGTGCTGGCAGCGCTGTCGTGGCACGCGAGCGTTACGCTGCGCGAGTAATTAATGATCACACATTAGCTACGGCGCTGCGCTCGTTATAGTTTCTCGCGAACTAAAATTGCAATCGATACCCCTACACTCGGAACGATGGTAACCGTTTAAAACGGTCATGTAAAGCTGAAACTTTTGCTTTTCCTCCGAGCAACTGTTATGGAGAAACGAGATTTACATTATCCACGAGAATGCATATACGTATACAGTAATTAGTAGACTGCGGATTTTATGCATTTATGACGAAAATGGACACGTACAATTTAAAGCAGTGAACGAATTAAGAAGATTTAAGGATATTAGTGTATTCATTTCAGTTTAATAAGACGATTAAAAGAAGAAAGAAATTTCTATCTGGCTCCTGTGTCTTGCAATCAATGCAAACATTTTTTATTTTTTAATTAGCAATATCAATTACAAAAAGGCCGATACAAGTTCCGAATCTAAAACCAGTTTGAACTGATACAATAAATATTATAAAAATATTCTATCAGTTTTATCTTGTAGACAATATTGAAATATGAAACTTCGGTTTCAGAAAACTGTGTAAAACTGAAATATTGTAGTTGCTCTCCGTATCTTGCTAACGCAGCATTGGAGGTTAGGTTCGCCGCTGTTTTCCTTGAGAATATTAATTTGAATGAATTATTTAAATAGTGTAGGCTCGGGAAATATAAAGGAGTTGCTAGGATATAGGGTGTGGTTGAAATTTTGTAAAAAAAGTAAACTTCCTCCGTGACAATGTGATGCTTGCACACATTGCCGTGACCAGGATTCGAACCTGGGTTACTACGGCCACAACGTAGGGTCCTAACCACTAGACGATCACGGCTATTGGAAGTGTTGTTCTTCCAGATCCGCTTTCGCAGTGACTAGGTGCATCAGAATCGATATGCACTTGAATAACTATTGTTCTGCGACGTGGACACTGATTCGTATCATAATAGATTACACACTGGATGAATAAGAAACATAGTTGTAAGTCAACAGGTTATGAATTTAATTATTTTCGAAGTGTACAACGTGAAATACGCTCGGGAAGATTGGTAGACTATTTTGGAACACGTGTGTCGGAAGAAAAATTTATACAGAAACAGTTTAGCTAAAATTCATCGATCGATAAATAATTAGAACATGATTCGGTACGCTTCTGAATCGTAAACAACTGGATATGCAAATTGTGTTGCACTCTGACCCTGGTTGTCTCTACTCAGCGATAAATTTCGTCGCTCTAGCTCAAACTAACATCTCGTTTTATTAACACAATAATCTGTACATTTACATTATACATTATTAACGGACCGTGGATCTCTATGCAAATTCCTATGTCAGTCTCTCTTCGAATTCACAAGATTCCTCGTGTATGAACATTTTATAGGTACCACGAATGCATGAAAGATCCACGGTACTGCAATCTGAATGTCGTGAAATTTTTCGGTGATCATCAGAGAAAGTTCAGCTGCGTAAATTCCAATTTGCCTTCAGAAACGAAAACCATTCGCGCTTGAACCGGGAGGACTAGTTCGTTGTAGAGAATACTTCTCAGCGATAAACGCTGCTGGAATCGTTACGCTCCGTAAGTGGCCAATTGTACATCGATCCATTGCGTGTACTGCGCGACGTTCGTGTACACGGCGGGTACACTTGACGATCCGCAGCCAATACCCCAAGACACGATTCCAGCCTGCACGAAAACGAAAAGCAGAAAGTGAAAACCTGTATACGCGGTGGCTCCAAGTATGGAGAAGCCCTCAAGAAATCTCGATATTCAACCCTGTTTCGATTTTTAACCCCTTGCCGTATCATTTTCTTCATAGTTACAATGATTAAAATGTCTTTGTCCCCAAAAATGTCATAGAAGAGAAAAGAAAACTTATATTTTTTGTATGGCTACTTAATTAAAGCGAATCAAATTTTATTTCATTTAAGAAGAAAGACGTAAGATTTATATTTGTTACCTTGTTTAAAATATTTATGACGAGTGTGACTCGTTAAAATACGGCAAGGGGTTAAGGGGGCGAAATCGCCCATTGAAAATTCGAGTTTCTTCTAACAAACCAGTGATGAGCAACCCGCTAACTGCAATGGGCCAAGAATGGAAACCTAATACTTTTTTCGGTTTAGTGGCTTTAAATTTAAACTCGCTTGTAGTTGATCTGCCATGTACTTCTAACATTACAGTGAAGCGGATTAATAATCGGACGCTCTAAAAAACACGATAACTTTTTTAATATTGTACTATACGATTTGAACTTTTCTGGGAAGCTAGAACAATTAGTTTATGAAGTTTATGAAGATTAGTTTATTAGTAAAAAGGAATTTTTTCAGAACTTGCAATTGTTCGGAATTGTAGAAAAAATACTAAAAGTTGCATTCTACAACTTTTTTATGTGGGTCTATATTGAAAATTGAAAAAATACGTTTTGTAGATCTGTGTCAATTAAGCATATTCTGAAAATTTCGTCAAAATCTATCGACGTGGTAATGAGTTACAAATGTGTAAAGATGGTAAAAATTGCAGATTTTCTCGATTTTTGGCCTCTAACTGCAATAAATCTAAGGATTCTTACATCTTTCAATGCCTGTCGTTTCTTCCCGCATCAACCGATTTCGATAAAACTTTCACAATGCATATAATTCACACAGATCTACAACGTATTTAATAAGATATAAAACGTATTTTTTAAATTTTCAATATAGGCCCACATAAAGAGTTATAAAATGCAAGTTTTAGTATTTTTTCTACAATTCCGATCAATTGCAATTTTTGAAAAAATTTCATTTCACATCTTGTAGTAAACTAATTGCTCTAGCTTCCCAAAAAAGTTCAAATCGTATAGTACAATATTAAAAAAGTTATCGTCTTTTTTAGAGCGTCCGAATATTGATCTGGTTCATTGTAGTTCAGCGAAGACTGTCGATTACTGGAAAAAAATAGCCGGGAAGTAGCAACAATGTATCGAAAATCGTGGACAAAGACCTGCGGTTGCTCATCACTAGACTGCGGATGTTTATGCAATTTTCAATTTTTGTAGACGAATTTTCAGAAAGTGGAATAAAATAGAATCTTAATTTCCGTGGTAGTTCCTTTTTAGATCTGAAATAAATAAAAATCGTACCAAATTTTGTCATATTTTATATCCCAGCATTTTTTGAAAATTTTCGAAAGCCATAATTGCATAAAGATCCGCAGTCTACTCATCGCTGATACAAACAATTGATAAATGTTTTACCAGACGGTAGTCCTAGTTAAGAAGAACAACTTTTGTCTGGCAACTTTTAATGTTTCCGAGCTACCTGAATGAATTGTCCCGAAGCTGAAAGATAAACAATAGGTCCTCCACCATCTCCGGTACACGTGTCCCTGTGCGATTCACCCCCTGCGCAAATGAAGGAACTGTGCAACTGGAAAGACGGGCCCAGTTTCGTTGTCCTGAGTCTGTACTGGCAATCCGTTCTGTCAACGATCGGCAGCTCCACTTTGCGTAGTTCGCTCTGGTACACGCCATCTTTGACAAACAATTACTACACTTAGGATTGCAGCTTCAACCCTTAACACTTCGGAGACATCCCGTATGCGTCTTTCTTTATTTTTCATTCTTTTTATATGGGTCTTTCACCAACTTATTTTAGTGTCATTTTAATCAGAAAATATCGCAAATATAATGGTAAAATTTCATTGAAAATAAGTGAAAAATAAAGAAGCTTCATTATCGCACTAGCATTGTCTCACCGATACGTTTGTTGCGCCTTCAGCCGCGCGGTCCGTGTTTAAGTGAAAAACAATAATATTCGGTCCCGATTTATGTCACAGTACAGAACCGAGGATCGGATTACATTGTGGGACTTTACTGTACTTTGTATCCAACGTAAAGTGGTATTGAGAACATATTAGAGAGTTACGTATCGGGGAAAAGACTTTTTTCGCATGGGTGTAAACAATGCCTGGCAGAAGTCAGGTATACAGGAGTGTATTGCAGGTCGAGCGCCGAAATATGACCTGCACCGTTCCGGGACCGTTAACTCCATTAACGGCAATTCGGTCAGTCCCCGGTTTAACGAAACCTGTAGGACATCAGGTAAAGAATAATTTCAGGATGCAAAAACTGAAATTGCATTGATGGTAGAAGTTTTCGAAAATGGTTATGGCTTCCAGCCTAGAGCGGTGGTAAAGTACGAGTCAGTAAAAGAGTCCTAAAGGAAAGTAAGTCTCACCGAATGTATTCTTTCCCCAGCCAGTGCCCAAACACCTAGTACCAGCAGGGATAATTGTGCTCTGTTGTGGCACACAAATGGTCACGACGTTTACGCTTTTATTGAACGGTTTGGCCAGGATGACGACCGCTATGTCGTTAAACAGGCCGCCGCTGTAAAATAACGGGTGGGTCACCACGGTCTTCACGTAGGCCTCTTGATAGGGCAACGACTGGTTCGAGCCATCCAGATTCAATTGGCCGACTCGCACCACCAGTCTGCTGTCGCCGCGACTGAACACAAAAGGATTTCCAGGCTCTGTTGATAGGACTACGGTTGTCTACCTTTCCATTCGATTCGCAATCTGTGTGTATACACTCACTTGGCGATACAATGCGCGGCGGTGAGCACCGCCGTGTTCGTGATCAGAGACCCGCCGCACAGGAACAGGTACTTCCCATCAGCTTGCTGCGAAAGAATCGCCACCATCCATGGAAACTCGCCCAAATAGGTCTTGCCGCTGTCCGCGGGATAGGGTTGCGCTGTGATTGGATTCATTTGAATCAGAAAAATGTGACAAATGTTTCGCTAAAAGCTTCACAGAAATGGATCGAATGAGACAAAACGAATCAAGTCGTACCTGGCGCAAGGCTAGAGTTCCTCAAGCCGCAGCCAGGCTGCGAAAAAGACGCGCCCTCGATGACGATGTTCGCAGAGATTCCTCCCTCTATGTCCCGACCTCTTGAATCCGAGAGGGCAGCAGGTCGACAGCAGACCTCGTCAACGTTAGGACAAGCTGAGAACCTGGGGTCAATTGCGCCAACTCCCCAGTTAACCGAGTTCCCCGCAGAACAGAGCCAGGTTTTCATGCAATAACAGGCCTGCGGGGTGTTTGGGTATTTGACAGGACCCAGAACCACTGGGATCCCGTTCGAGTATAAAGGATTCGATCCAGCACAGCAGGTTGACGGGACCGGGCACGCTTGCTGTCCAAGAGGGTTCACAAGACCCACATTAATGGGAACCACGACCCCGTTGTTGCACTGGATTGCATTTCCGCAGAGCATGCAAACCTGTTGAGGGGCCACCGGAGGATTCGGGTACACTATCACGCTGGCAGGACGACAGCAAACGTAATTGCTGCTGGGACATTGTAGAGGCAACAGGCGGGGGTTGATCACACCCTCACCTGATGTCCCGATCACCCCGTAAGGGTCACATTGCGAGATCAAGACACAGACGCACACTCGAGCTGATGGCGACTCTGTATTAGGGAATATCACTGGGGCAGCGGTTGTTGGCTTCATGGTTGTGGTCGCTTTCGTCGTTGGCGTAGTCTTCATCGTGGTTGGGGTCGGCTTGGCCGTGGTTGTCGCGTTTATCAGGCGACAGCAGACCTCTTGGTCGCCCGTGCATCTTCGGTACCTGATTAAAAGTCATTTCTTCTACATGATCTAATTTGACTGGATCAAAAAATCATCTATCATCTTCAGAAAAATCCTCAAAAAACCTTATCTGAGTTTCTCCTTCGAAAATTCCTTTTAAATTCTACCTCCACTGATCAAAGAACATACTCACCTGATGACGATAGGGCCAATTTGATCCGTGGTAACCGTGCCATTGATGCTGCACAGGTAATACGGAACGCAGACGCAATCGGCAGTAGGAGGAATGGTCTCGATTTTCTCGATCTTGTGGATCTTATGCTTCAACTTGAGCAAGTGCAGCAGCAAGAATGGGGACGATTGTTTATGCAACGAACTCCCGACATCTTTGCTACCCTGTTCACCGAGCGAGTCTGTCTCGGAGATGATCAGGATGATCGAAGCGAGGCACGCGAACGCGAACAGCCGCGACATGACTTGCTTCCTATCCACCGGCTGGTTTCCTATTGAACGATTTTTAACGCGGTCTCGCGTTTATGTATACGTACATGCAGGATGTGCTGGATTTCCTGACACACCGGGGACGTCCACTCGCAGATACCAGGCTTAATGGATGCGCGCCTTTTGTTACGTGGACCAGCTCTGAATTTTCCGGACAATTGTTGGGGGCGCGTCACGCCTTATCTCCCATCTCGAAGATTGGACAGGATAACGGTAATGCGCTTATTTTCCGGACATTTTTTAACCACAATTGTTGCCACGAAGGAGTCTGCTGGATTTTCCGAATATTTTCAGCCGCGTGGAACGGATGCGGGATATAAATAATCTAGAGCCTAACGCTATTATGTTGCTGGATAGCACGCTTGCGGACTGGGGCAATTAAAAGTCGCTTAATCGTTACCTTCAATTGCAATTTTTCGTGCTGTGTATTTATTTAAATGTGCCTCCTTCGCAAGTAAATCAATTACAAGTAAAAATCGAAAATGTGTGTGCCTCGTCGTAGTTCTCAAAATGAACATGTTTCCCTGAAGAAGGCACGAGGGTTGTGATTTTTCAATGAAGAACAAGTCAGTGTTAACTATTGTTTCATTTACAAGAACAATTATTCTACAATTAGCAAGACATTGAGGGAAGATCTTTTTTTGGTAAAATAGAATAGAACATTTGTTAGGCGGTCGTTTCTGGTCCATTTTATGAGCTGTTTGTTTCTATTCTCTGAAGAACAAGGGTGGCCACTATCAACTGTAGGTTCAGTCTTAACTATTTACAAGAACAGTGATCCTAAAATTAGCAAGACGTTGATTCTTTTTGGTAAAGCATTTTATTGGGAAAGGAATTTGTTAGGATTTGGTTCATTGTATGAGCTGTTTGTTTCTATTTTCTATCGATTGAAACGGCACGTGTTTTCTTGATTGCCTAATAGTTTTCGTTGGGAATTGCATCGCTAACCAGGCGTACAGAAGCGATTATTCGAGCAACCCGTCGTGACGAACACAATGAACGACCTACTTACCTAGTGAGCGATGGGGAAGCGTTTAGATTTGTGAAAAAGCGTCGCGACGGCTAGATTCACGATTATGATGAACAGCACGAACGCGTTAGTCACCCTTAACGATTCAGTATATCAATCAAATATTCTCGCTCCTACACGTGAATAGATTTCGAAATGTGACACTTACTAGGGGATGTTAACCCCATAACCCACATTATAGACAATCTCAGTATTTATTCATACACTTGGAATAATTCTGTCCTCTTCAATTAATAATTAATTTACGAGGCTGTATCGATAATGAAATCAACTTCTTCTTGAAAATAATAAAGTAGACCTTTATAAACATACTTACAGACTTTCTGGCCATCTAATAATTTCTTTCGCTGCTTAAATATTGATAATTAGACTGCGGATCTTTCTGCAAAATAAAAATTTCTTACCTGGATTGCAACAAACTGGAGTGAAATAGAAATTTATTTTCGTCCCTGTCATGTTTAGTAGATTGAAAATGTAAGTTTACATTTTTCTAATATTTTTGCTATTTTAAATTACACCT
>CM052245.1:17212395-17261210 GCA_028455795.1 Lasioglossum marginatum | reverse complement strand
GCCGATGTGCTAGCTTATTTTATATTTTGCATAAAAATCCGCAGTCTAGTAATAAGCGTCGAGGAGATTAGCTATACCTTCGTAATGTTTGCGGAGTCGATCTTACACTGCTATTATTCTGTTATCACCTGCCTCTCTTAATCGTCAACCACGCTGGGCGTCGGATTACGGCAACGTCATCTCGCGTTTTGTTGTGAATCATTTCTCTGCACTCTAGAGCGCTCTCTTCGGACATATTTTCCCAGAGGAACTAATCGTCGACATAACTGGAAAATTACGTGGCGACAGTTTCCACGGGGAAATGCCGGAAACACAGATGAATCTAATAAATCCATTAAACAAAATTAATGAAGTGTTCATCTCGTATAAGTTTAATTTAGAAGAAGAGTCTCGTTTGGAAGAATAATTTTTGTACTGCTATAATATCGGAAAAGGATTAGAGTTCTTGAACCGCGCGCGATTACGCTACCGTATCCTTGACTGTCTGGTAACTAGCCTTAGCCTAAACATTGGTATCATACTAGCTAATTATCAACACTACAGCTACGTTATATCAAAACTGTTTCAATAAATGATCTACTACTTGATAGCTCATTCTCAAAAATGGCAATCCCGACAGGGGATCAGAATAGTAGATTACTTATTAGTACGGTAAAATATATAATACTTCATTAATCATTATCCATGAATCAACATTAATAAACTCAATGAATAACTCTCAAACATACCAATAAAAACACTCTACAGGTAGTCGCGGGATCGCGCCAACCGAATCAACATAACATAATTGCACCATGCTAGGTGGAATGTTTGGTTTCGTTAACAAATAGAGACTACTCTATCAGTCAACAATATTTTCGACAGTCAATCGATTCGAATAATCGTGTCGCGATCCTTACTCGCTAATCATATCCTAACACCTAACAGCTAATTATTGTAGGAGTATTGGCCATAAAAATTGGCAATACGGTTAATTAATATATATAACTCCTCGGGCTTGTAACCTGAATTCATAAATCTCGATATAATCGGATTAAAAAGGCACGATTCGAGGTTCGGTCGCGACGGAAACTTTCGACATAATCGGCCGGTAACTTGGTTAAAATACATTTCTGGAGATCGACGAGCTGGCTCGCTCGCGTTATTTGTACACAAAGGCTGTGGCCAGACAAGCCGTGCCT
Source organism: Lasioglossum marginatum (assembly GCA_028455795.1). NCBI lineage: Eukaryota > Metazoa > Arthropoda > Insecta > Hymenoptera > Halictidae > Lasioglossum > Lasioglossum marginatum. The sequence continues at coordinate 17,260,029 of CM052245.1, read as the reverse complement.
CTGTTTGTACACAACTGTGCAACTGCTGGGTTACCAATTGTATCGTTTTCCTCCCGTCGACGTTGCCGAAAATCGAATCCACTCTTCGGTCGGGTTTGCTCGTCCGATTGATCCAGATTTGCATCCGAACCAACCAGTACAGCAGCATAAAGTCCCTTTTATATATCTCTAAACCTTACTCTCTATGAAATATACAAAATACGATAAATATAAATAGAGTATCGAAATTCTAGAACATCGGATCGAACCGAATACGCTCCCAAGAGCGAGACAAAGTATTTGTTTTCCGGAAACCGTGCGGCGATCGCTTGCGTACCAGCTGTTTATGCGTTTCGATCAGCGCCATTTCTGGGAGATCGTCGTGGCGGAACGTGTCCTTTTTAGCACCCGGGAACATTCCGCAAAAAACACCGTCGCCTGGACAGAGCGACGATTCGGCCATCAGCCGTCCGAGACAAAGAACGGTAAACAGAAGACGGTTTTAGGTATGTTTGGCGTGGATTACCTTGAACGAATGACGGTCGAACACGCAGGAACGGAGAGTTTTGCGTACGTACACATTCTGCGAACGAGATCTAGCGGACACTGATCGTGGGATCGTTGGTCCCTTTATCAGCATTGCTGTTCTACTCGAAATTCGAGTTCAATGGAAACCACCGTTTGGCTGGGTTATTCTGATCGGTCAGAAACATATGGTACACGCTTTGAAATGCTGTTAAAAGTCAGATGCGAGTAAAAATTTGATATGCTGTTCTTCAGCATCGCCGCACGTTGAAACAATTAACGCTTTATCTACCTTGCTTACATTAAAACTATGTGCCACGATTGTGTTGAAAATAAACTACAAGGTATGAGGAATGTTACAAAAACGATATGTTATTAACCCTCATACATTCCTCAGGATGAAAATTCACCCATGTACTATTTTTACATACTATAGAATGATTGGTTCCTCTTTATCCGTGTTGCGAGACGTATTTTTCTAAAATGTGACGTGATGAATGAAGCAAAGTTTATTAGTTTAAAGTGTGAAGCAAGAATGTGTGAGAAAGTATCATAGAATCTTTTATGCAACTATTTCAGAGGGGCGTATGAGGGTTAAATAATTTGTTTTGCCTTGTGTAGAAATTTTCAGACCATGTCGCTCGAGATATTTTATTTATATCGATTGATAGATAAAGCGTTCTCAAATCCACTCCGGAATGGAATTTCCAAGTCGTTCAATTCTTCACAGGAAAAAGAAGCTACCGTTGAAAATTCGCTGAACGCAGCGAACGTAGTCTGGCGATGCAAATAAAACAACGATGCAAATAAACCACGTTTTTCCGCGGATAGAAAAATCACGTTTCCTAATCCTAGTTAGATTCGTCTTCAACAGGAATTTTGAAACTTAGGTTCGATAAGTTTAGTAGTGTGTAGCTGACTTGAGATTGATCAGGATCAAACTAATACGGCGTCAGATCGGTGTTTTGCAGTCGCGATCTCGCCCTTCATGTTCTATAAAAGATAGTCCTATTCGCATTATCACAGTACTCGTTACATAAGTCTTTCTTGAACTTACTTCTCTCCCATTAACATCTAAAATCCTTTCGAAATGAATACCGTACTAGTAAAGACGTCTGCGAATTCTATGCTGATGCATTCAAACTCTGCTAGGGTCAGTGCGCGTAAATATATGTACACACAATTTAAAAAAGAAAATAAGAGAATGAAAAGGGAGAAGGAGGAGGAGATGATACGATGTCGTATCAAATGCTAGGCTTCATTGTCAGTCTACGAAACGAGTCTCTCTCTTTCTCGTTACGATGAAATCTATGGTTGCAAGGGAAAACGTCGCATGTCACAATTTCAAAAAATTCTTTACGTATTTACCAGAAAAAAGTCACGAAAATAAATTCGAGAGGCGCCAAAAATTAATGCAATTTAACCGATGTCCCATGTCAAAGCATTAGCGATCAAAACTTAAAGCAAAGAAAAAGTACATGCGGCGTTCTTCCCGACAACCACAGAAACACGCGCTTCACTCGTTCGTGCATTATAATACGAAGCACACCTATCTCTCTGGCAATTTATGGCACCATAGTGTGTATAAATAGTTCTTACATTATAAGATCATTGGTAGTGGCTTTTCGGGCTCTCCCGATGGTTCACCTGGTGAGATATCGATCGCTGCCTCTTTGAATGTCTTCGAAAATCCTATTTTCATATTTTAGATGTGAGGTGCAACGATACCACGTGTAGTCCACAGTTTGAGTCTACGTTAGAAACTTTTCGAATTTGTTTTTTAGTAGCCAAATGAAATGATTAACTATTTACACAGAGATTGAATTTATCAGAAAATTGATAAACCTGAACTGTCACGCTGAAAAAATGAATGTTGCACGGAGCTAAGTCCTCGAAGGTCGCATTATACTGAGAACATAGTGGATTACTTATCGTTGCACCTGGATAATTGCCAGGTAAACAATATCATTTTCAATGATACAGAAAAATACAAGCCTCTCTTCGGTAAAGTAGATCTCTGGGCCGATCGATCGATCAACGCACGGTAAAACCGTGTTTTCTCTCTATCGAACACAAGTGCCTGGTGAACAGTCAGTCTATATTGGTTTCTGTTTCACTTCGAAGAATGCGAGACGGTAACGATTACCTGGCCAGCAGTTGATACCGTGATCGCTCGAAGTTGTCGAAATTGTTCAATCCCGAAGGGACCTCGACGATACTGTAGTGTCTCTTCTAGTTTCGGTGGCACGCAAGAGAGACATGGGGACTTTGAGACGCGTGCCCCGGCTGTCCCTTTTACTTGACACGCCGCTTGCCCGTCGAGTTTCGCATGACTTTGAAGGCGTTCGCTGTCGCTATTGTAGAGGGACTCTTCGGGCTCTTCGGACAGTACTTGATGGTGTGAGCCTCGTCGCCGCACGCGCCGCACTTCGGACATGTGTACGCCCTAACGATAACAAACAATGCAGAAACAACACTGTGTTAATTAACGGTTAGGCCAGCTGGCGATCGAGTTAGTCAGAGTTATCAAGGATTAAAATTATTGGGTTGGCACGAAAGTAATTTCGGTATTTCAAGGTTTTAAATAAAACCGAATTTCTTTATTCAAGCGACGAACTTTAATCAATAAAATATCTTCTTATTTATTCTTTTTGAAAATAAATCGTTCTTTCCCAAAAAATTCGGCTCTATTTCACCTTAAAATACCGAAATTACTTCCTTGCCAACCCAATATTTCAATCTGTACATGCTTTTTCATGTTCCGAAAGGATACGCTAAAGAAAACGTATCATTCCATCTGAAAAAGCGCCGATGACCTTGAAATCTCTACACAAATTACCTCCGAACAATAAACCTTGAAGGAAAATAGATATTTTCGATTGCTTCTATAAAATGAGACAATGCATAGATGAACGCAGTGCAAAAGTACGAATGATGAAACAAATTAATCTACCTCAAGACCGGGCACAGCACTTTGCCTTCAGCGTCCTTGAGCAAGTGCATTTTGTAATAGATCTCCTCCTCGCCATTGTTTCTGCAGAAGACACATTCTGTGGGCAAGGGTTTCTTGTTCTTTTTGCGCCTCGGTGTCGTCAATGTCGTAGCGCTATCGTCCGGGTCTGGACAGTATTCAAAATCGCGTCCATTATGGCGGAACTCCTCCATTACGTCCTCCACTGAAAGCATCGAGCGAAGTGTTATGGCAATAGTAGATCATCCGGAATCGGGTGAAAGGGACTATCAAATCTGATATATTTGTTGCGATTACATCTCTCAAGGATGACGCAAGCGTGAACGCTACAACGACATAGTTGACCGACGCTATTCGAGAAGAGGGGACTAAAATAAATATATACAATCCATCGACTGGATAATCGGCTAGGATCGTTTATTTTCGTCGCGCGTGTTTTCGTGGCTTTGAGGATTCGATAGAATGTAAACCGAGAAAAATAACGGCCGCGGTATCTGGTTTCACGGTTTGTAAACAGAATCGTCCTATTTTTCGAATGACGCAGATACAGAGACTGGCGAGGGGTTAACGCTTAACCCAGGCAACTAATATCGCGGTCGTTTAAAATCCTGACTTGTCAGGTGTACGAACCTTAATTACATGCGACTACAATTATCCTTTTTTCATTAATTCTACGTCGATGCGAACGACCGCTTTCCCCGAATCCATGAGTCAGCGAACTATATTTACTGCTGAGTGGCCCCGATTCGAATTGTAATAAACGTTATGATTTTTTTCTATACATTTCCCGGGCGCGGAAGGATTTAATAAATTTCGTGAACGCGGTTCGGTGAACCGTAGGCCGATAAAACTGTTCCGGGAATCGTCGCCGCGCCGGCAAGCCGCTACACCGGCACACCGTTTTAGAATACAGAATTCCTCTTATCGATTCGTTTGTTTACAAACTACCGAAGGTGGCTGCCAATCAGATCGCTAAACGGTGACGCACTATGAATTACCATCGGACAGTATGGTCTAAAATGTATCGTCGTGTTTGATTTTCGAGAGACATCCACGTATAACACTACCGGTCCTCTATCGCCACAAATAATTATCTGCTTCAATCTGAATCAAAATATTGGATTTTTCAATCCGTTGTCCCTTTCTATACGAACATTTTACGCATTCATAGAATTCTTTTCGAGAATTTATTATTTTCTTCGAGAAAATATTGGGTTGGAAAGAAAGTTCGTAGCGTTTACAAATTAAGAATCGAAGATAAAATTAAGGTATTTATTCATATGTTTATTCAATAACACGAGAAGTTACCTCGACAATGGCAAAAAGTAATCGAACAGAATGGAAAATATGTTATTGAATAAATCTATATTTCAATTTTAATTTACAAACGCTACGAACATTCGTTCAAACCTAATAAATTCAGATTTATTCTTAGTGGTACTCTAACAATTAGACACAGTCGTGTGCTTCAATTTCCTCTACTGGGCAAATATCAATGACGATCAAAAACAAAAACAAAAATTTACTTAGATTTAAAAGAAACGTATTGATAAAATCCTAACCAACGGGAACTTTCTTTTATTCGCAACTTGTGTAAGAACTTCTACGCATTTTAAAAATAAATCCCTGTCTGTTAGGGTCCCATTAACAATTTTAACAAATCCTTATTCATGCCACGCGATCGAGGGTTAACTTACCCGACCACCACCCTTAAAAATCCCATAAAATCAACCCGATTCAGTCACGCAACTACAATCAAAAATCATCAGAGAGACGCAATGCTTCGGTGTCCTAAGAATCCTAGTGAAATTCGGTTTACGCGTCCGAGCCACGGTGAAATATTAATTTCCAAAACCGAACACCGGTGAAAAACGGAAACGTGTGCGGGCAGCGCAGATTTCTCTGTATTTTCATCGCGGATTTGAATTATAGATTTTCCACGCGGCCGAATAAAAACAGATTTCATCGTCGACTTCCATCGCGTTTCTATGGAAACAAATGATCGTCGATGACAGTTTACGGCAAGGAATCAATAGCGAGCAAGAAGTCTGTGTACAAACCGGCGACGGTTTTTCAACGAGAGCAAATAAAATAAGAACTTCGGCGACGAAGACAAATTAACCTGTCCTAGAGAAAGTTCGAGAATTACCAAGTAAATTGAAACGAGAATACCGAAACGCGGACGAACAACAATCTGGAAAATTAACTGAAATGCAATGAACGAACCGGTGCACGGTGAGAGATTCTAACGAAAACAAAACGCCGTTAAACGTTTGCGACGCAGAAGGATTGCATTACGCGTCGCAACCCGACCCGTTTAATTTGAAGTGATAGGCGAGGTACGTTTAAAAAATTCCAGAGACTGATTTTGAGATCGAATAAGATAGATCGGCGCGTCCCATCGATCGCGTGATACGAAGAAGTGCGCGTTCGATCGAGTTCCGGTTACGTTCCTCGGCTGAGGAAACATGATCGGTGATTCTCACTTACCATTGGGCTTCGGCGCGGCCGGTAGATCGAACTTGAATTGGAACAGCCGTTTCATCTCTTCTTCCAAGCTGCTGTTGAATGGATAAAACACGTACGACATTTGCGGAATCTGCATGGTCTGCATGGTCATGATTTTGGTCATCGTGGATGATCGAGAGGAAGCAAGACACTGAGAATGGACACGCGAATAAAGACGCACGCGTACGACCGCGAAATGAAACAAAATAAGAGCTGCTGACAAACACGGAGGCAGAGTCCGATCAGGCGAATGTTGCGGACGCGAAGGTGTCAACAAAGAAGAGCAACGAGAGATCCGACTTGGTCGGGTTTCGAAATTCAACTGCCGACTTGCCGAGCCGAGGCTATGGATGTCACCGTGAGTCACGATCGTGAAGAAAGGGTCCAGTGGTGGGGGTACCAGCCTGCTTGGGCCCGGCTTCATTTGTAGCTATGTACAATAATTCCGGCAAGGATGGAAACCGCGTAATCTAAATGTAAACAATCTAAAGTTATAAAGGATTGCCGTTGCTCCCTCCAAGGACAACGAACTATTTTTTAACTTGGCTCAGAAGTCCGCGACTTCGTAGTTACAATGTATCCGAACTTACAATTAGGGATGGGATCAAGTTCAATATGTACTCACGAAACCAATTTCAATAACCAAGTTTCATTTCATGGGTTTCAATTACTACTTACAAGCAATAATGTTTCAATGATTAGATTTGAAAAGTATTCATTTTATACAAACTGATATCTCGAATAGAATTTATGTAATGTTTTCGGCCACAGGTTCGCACATGATCGAACCTGTGCGCCGAAAACATTACATAAATTCTATTCATTATCTACGATCGACAAAACGGAATATTTATTTGATATCTCGAACCTCGGAATGAGTACTTACAAGTTTCGAGAAGATACTTATTGTTGAAAGGAATCGAATCCTTTACAAGTAGTACTCGAATCTTGGAAATCAGAACTGCATGGTAGGTTCCGGTACGATATTCATGAGTTCCGAATCTGTTCGACCAAGATTCGAATATACTTGCAAGTATTATTTCCGTTTACCAAAGTACTTGTAAAAGGTTCGGAACTGTCTGGCATAGGTTCGAGTATACTTAGGAGTACTACATATGTATTTCTGTTTTTCGAAGTACATATAGAGAGTTCGAATTCAATCAATCGAAGTTCGAACCTGTTTGCGAGGTACTTGATCCCCATCCCTACTTACAATGTCTCTAACGACTTGTCCGAATATAATTCGCGTTCGAAAAATTGAGGTAAATTTTAAGTTAAAATTAGTAAATTTATTGTAATTCATATAAGATTTTAAATTGTTCGTATGATCACTTATGAATATGCAATTAATTTTATTTTCTTGATGTACTAGTATTATCAAGGGGAAAAATTAACATCTCTAGCTATACCCGATTAGTCACGTGACATTGTAACACGAATATACAATTAATTTTATCTTTTTGATGTACTAATATTTTCAAGGGGAAAAATTAACATCTCTTTGGCTGTACCAGATCAGTCACGTGACATTGTAATACGAATATACAATTAATTTTATTTTCTTGATGTACTAGTATTATCAAGGGGAAAAATTAACATCTCTTTGGCTGTACCAGATCAGTCACGTGACATTGTAACACATAGACGGAAAACACTGAAACTGGTCACATGACCAGTGGTGGAAGCGTGTGGGGAGATAGCGTCGTAGAAGAGAAGGTAGGGTGGGGAGGCAAGTCTTAAGGGGGTAGACTGTTTCCAGGATTGCAAAGATAGGGTTGTTCTCTAGTCCTACTTTTACAATGACAATTGAAAATAGCTATTAAGATTCCGAATAATGCAAATTATCCCTTGCATTCCTGGAAACGGTTGTACCCTTTTAATTACCTTTACCTCGCCGACAATCGACTTACCGACGCGATGTCCTTGGAACTGTATTTCACTGACAGCATTGTATACTCGCCGATACGTTTAGATCGCCGACAATCATTTCACCGACAAAGTTGTGATCGGCGCATTTACGTGACGTACTGGTCGCCAACCTGAATTTTTGGTTTACCAGCAGTTTTATGTAATGGGACAGAGTTGGGCATTAATCGATTAAAATTTTTACCAAGATTGATTGATTAATGTGTACCATTAAAAAAGGTAATCATTGAAAAATCGACGATTGATTCAATCGATTGATGAAGTCAATCGTTGATTAAAAAAAGAAATCATCGAGAAATCGGAGACTGATTTAATCAATTGTTGAAGTTCATCGCCACACGATCTATCCATAAATTGTAATAAGTGGGCACATGGAGATCGTATTGTAGACCAAATAACAATATGCCTAAACTCAGTTTACATTTTTTTCGGTATGCATACAGTTTTGATTCCGTATTTCATTTCGAAATTTCAGCAGATAATCATTAATCAATTATCCGATTGACGATTACAATTGAAAAGAGTGTAATCGTTAACTGCAATTAACGACTAAAGTACGAGTTTAATTGTTAATTGCGATTAACGATTGAAGTAGAAATTTATTCGTCAATCGTTGATTAAATTTTTGCCCAACTCTGTAATGGGGCAATAATAGCGTTGTTTCGAAAGCCTCGAGTTGTTAGAGAAATTTTTATATGAAAAATCGGTTTCTTTTGACCCATTACGTTGGAAGGTTTTCTCTGCTATACATTTATTTTTCAATTTATAGTTTCTGATAGATATTGTTCACCCCAGGGAATTTTTATTTGCAACACGACCAGCGATAGAAAGGTACATGGGAAAAAGTGGAAGTGTAAAAATTTATTTATTTTCATTGCGGATGTGGTGAGATGGGAGATTAAAACAGTGGTTATGTGCTTGTAGCGTTGATCTGCAATCTGGTAATGCTGTTGAAATAATTTTGATCAGAACGCAATACTGAAAATTGTTACCGTCAATTTCAATAATACGACTTTTCGAATCGTTTAATCAAATTCCATTCAATTCCGAATAATGGAAGTGTGGTTTCCGAGTGCTCTTCGATGGCAGCTCTCCAGGAAAATGGCTCTTTCGTCAAATAGAATTGTCCACCATATTTGACCTATTTCCCCGGAATCTAAAGGAGCAAATTCGATAAAATATATGTACACAATTGGTGTACGCAACTGGTCCTGAAAGGCTACTAAACTACATTTCAAGCAATCGAAATAACTCATCGTGTAGCGAGCGGTTTATTAAACATCGCGTATCTACACGCAAAATCGCATATCCAATTTATTTCGTAATATTGGCAGGGTACTCTAGCAAAATTTAATTGGAATCGCTTTTGTCGGTCTTGGAAAAATGGACCGTGAATTTCGGCAGTTCTCCATAGGGCATTGGAAAACTCGATGAAAACGAAGGGAAAATCGCGTTAAACTTCGTCGAATTTTCCTAACTAACCGAATCAACCGGCTAACTAAATTCGCCGTGGACGTGCGTGGAAATCAACGATTTAATTGCAGCTCCGTCCGACTTGCATTTTTTCAGAAAGGCCGGAGAATGCCTTCGTCGAGCACTGGTCTCGCTGTCACCCGGTGACAGTATCGTTTAAAATTTCAATTAAACAAAAATCGTTTCCGGCCGAGGGAAGGATGATCGGGCTGGAATAACTGTATCGACGCATCCATTCCATTCGGCTCGAATGAAACGCTTTGATGTTACCGCACGGAGGCCGCGGTGATACATACATTGTACTAAATTCAAGGCTGAAAGGAGCTAGCGAGTTTTTCGTCGTTTCTTTCTGGTGTCCGGTTACCGATCGATATTACGAAATTATCGGGCAGAGTCGGAACAAATATCTAAAATAGCAGCTAACGCGTTGCATCAACTCTCTGACAGGGGATGACAAGCTGATTCATCATTTAGGCTTGTTATGACCGTTCATACTGGATAAATTGCACATGAATTGAAAAAGTAAGAATTATTAATAGACTGCGGATCTTTATGCATTTATGAAAGTCTTTTTCAAAAAAGGATAGAATATAAAATTTAACAGAATTTTGTACAATTTTTATTTGTTTTCGATCTACAAAGGCTGTTTCCATTAAAAATAGAATTTTATTTCGTTGCAATTTCTTAAAATTTGTGTACAAAAGTTGGAAAATAAATAAACATAAGCAGTGTGTCTAATTATTATAGTCTAGTTTTTAAAACATGATTGAATTCGATCTGCGAAGAAATGGAAGGGTTGGAGGAGGTGCGAATGAAAGCCAGATAAGAAAAGAGTATTCACTAATCTTCATCTTTATTGTTACTGTGTAAATATGTAGGCACTGAACAAATAATGTTTCATAATTTGTTTACAAACATTTACATTTACTGATCTCCTTTTTTTTTTGTTCAATCATTGAATTATTCTCTGCGAGCAGCTTGACGACGCTGGCCAAGTCCGCTTTAATCCCGTCTGCTCGAATCGTTTATTTGTTTCTTTATTTGTGTGTTTCCTTCTTTCGTTTGTTATCTTTACTTATTTCTTTTTTTTGTTCCATTATTCCCCTTTAATCGCTCTTACGCGTAAATACCATTATCGTCTTTCAGCATTGTATGCACTCGACCGACAATCTCTAATTACGATCTCGAATATTCCGTCAATATATATATATAATATATGCTTATATATTTATATATATATATATATATATTTATATATATATGTATGTTCGCTTCATTTTTTCTTGTATGTATACTTTTATTCTCTATCCGCTAATATATTGTTCTTCTAGTCTAAAAATTACCACGATTATTAAAGATAATATATACTTCTGGGAAATTATAATTAAAATAATTGTAAGTATAATAATATGTCAAACATATATGTCCTGTGTCCATGTGTAGTATGAGTGTCAGGGGGAAGGAGGCTGGACAGAATGAAAAATCATGGTCGCTGGTTGAGGAATGGGCTATGATCGAAGGGATCGAGGGGCTCGAAGTGAAGAAGAAAAAAGAGAAGAGAAGAGAAAGAGAAGAGAGAGGGAGAAATAGATAGAAGGGGACGCGAAGGAAAGGAAGAACTAGATAATAAACACAAATTCTAAGCTTTGGCTAATGAGAAACAATTGTTCCGCGATGAGAACGCGACACGTCGTTCCCCGATCAGTCGATTGTCGTCGCGTTCCCCGATGATTTCTCGAAATTACACTTGGTAGCGTTCGGCGAAATCAAACTCACGATTGAAAAGCCTTGAGAACGATGGGCCGCGGGACGGGAAGTCGGATCTCGTGAAACGTCGAAAACTCGAATCGCGCGAACCAGTGGAATTTATTGGAAAATTAAGGTCCGTTTCGTACGAAAAATCGTAACAGCAGAGAAAGTAAGAGAAAGGACGAGAACGCGCGGATAGAAATGAAAAGGAATGGTGGAGGGGTAGTATAGTGGTTGGTAAGTGGTTGGTGATGGTAGTGGCGGTGGTGGTGGTGGTGGTGATGGTATTGGTGGCGGTGGTGGTGGGGTGGTTCGAATTGTTTCATCTTTTTTTGTTTTTCGCGTTTTATATCGTCTAACCGTTTCAGCCTTTTCTTCGTGTCTCAGGTATAAAACTAAACGGGCGATAAAGCCTTCGTGTAAAACTATACTCCATATACTTTGTTCTCTCTCTATTGTGCTCAAGTGTAACAACCTCGTTTTTTTGCTATACATGCGCGTATTTTTTTGGTTTTTTGTTCATTTATTACAATGTCTTTTTCGTCATTCTCCACACGTGTTTCCCCACTCGTCTTCATACTCCCCCATCGGCATCATCTTCGAACGCCGTGGTTCCTCGCACATCGTGGATGATCGGTCTATACCCGGCAAACTTCATCATCATCATCATCATCTTCTTCTTCTTTTATTCTTGTATACGTATACACACACACACAGAGGGTCGTTTCCCGTGTACAGATTGGAAAAATTGACAGAGGACTCGATTGCGTTTTGTTATACATGAGACACTGACGACGGCGCTGCTCAGCTGCGCGGCTGCTACCCTCCAACAACAACAATCAACAACAACAAATGAAACCTTCGCTCTTCACGTTTTTTATCTGTTTGTTTTTCTTTTTTTTTTTTCGTTTGCTGTTTCTCCGTTTCCTCGCGTTCCCACGACCGCGTATAATATGATCATCATTATTTCATCATCTTTTCCTGAATTTCCGGATTCTATATTATATTTCATTATATTATACTATTTCGGTATTCCCGTTTCAGCTTCCTCTCATTCCTCTCGTTTTCTCTCGCTTGTTTCTCGTGCGTGTTCGATCGAGACGACACGTTCGTTCTCTCGTCGCGCTCCTCTCTTTCTCTCTCTCTCACCCCGGGTTCCATTGTTCCATCAAATCCCGCATTCTTTTTTTCTCTATCTCTCGCCTATTTTAATTTAATTATGATCTTCGTATATGTCGATGTCGCGGTGGTCCGTTTTGGAATAGCTTTATATAGTTCTTTTTTTCCGTTTTTATTATAAATATAATCATACGTGTTGGCATATGCGTCGCTACGCGCGCACGCAAGAACCACGACGGTGTCCGTGCACACGCGCGTATACAATAATAGGTCAATGCGATTTTATTCTTTTGCATGTTTCGTTCGTAACGAGCGCGTGTAATGCAACGTGTGTTTTCTATTTCCTTTTCTATGTTATCCTTTATGTTTACATATGTGTGTCTCTCTCCTTTTGAGTTCGTATATATGTGTGTGTGTGTATGTGTATATATTTGCGAACTGTATGCGTGTCGGTGTGAATGTTCGTGTGGATCGTGTGGTGAAACAGTGTATACTAGGAATGTACATAGTGTACGTAGATATAATTAGGTTGTGTATAAAACGATGATACATACTAATAATTCATTATTTCGTTTATATCAAACGACACATAATTATGATATCGATTTTTTTTTATCATTTAGTCTCATGGTACGATGCGCAACGGCGGTCCGGGGGCATCGTGTCGCCGAATAGGCTACAATTAATAGTCTTGTCCTGTCTTCTCGTACAATTGTCGATGTACTTCCGGTCGATCCCGCCTCGGCCGCAGGATCGCGCGGCGCTGAGATTACGATTATTACAAGAACCTCCCAAATGAATGGCCATCAGTCTTTGAGTTTTGTACCGGTGCCGCGCGGAAAAGCTTGTCCCGCGCGCACGCACACACGCGATCTCATCGTTATACACGTGCTTCTACTTTTTTTTTTGGACTTTTAATCGTTTTCTCGTTTTTTCCTTGTTTTCTCCATTTTCTTTCTTTCTTTCTCGTCTCTTTGTCTTCGGTTAAAAAGGAGCAAAGAAAGCGTCGCGAACGGCGTTCTCTCCCTCTCAGTCGAGTCTGATCGATCGAAGAGGAGTCCCATTTCAATCATCGACGAAGGAACGTCATCTATTTTAGATTCAACCGACACAATTTTCATCGATAACAGCTTCGCGAGGTTTATCAGGATATAAAACATTCATCAGCAATGGTGTACCATCTCAGTCTCATTGGTTTTCCACCTCGCAACCATCTGCGAATGAATGGTGAGTAAACGATTATTCTCAAGTGTTGTTACATATAAATTTTTGTAAATGTCTTTTCCTTGATTTCATTATTATATTTAATTCTCTGGTACGTGGTCTTAAGGAAAATGGGTATATTCAGGATAACCAAAAAGGTTTAACCCTAACTATGTCTATGATGCGTGGAAATAACGACGCCAATTAGAGACACGAGTATGACGCTTTTTATTCAGCAACGAGAATACTTTACCTTGTAAAGAAACGGTGTGAAGTGAATTGTGAAAGTTATGGTTTGTATTGAATTTATTAGCTGAAGTATTTGATGGATCATATCCGATGTCACAAGGTTCAAATGTTCTATGTGGTTAGGGCTGTTATAGCTAGGGCAGTTGTCGATCAAATTTCAAGTCGATTAAGACAATAATTCGGTGAAAACGGTGTCGGTGAGGTTTATTGAATCGGTGATTGAGATGGGACCCATCGAAGAAGGTTGACCGTCGACTGTCTCGGTGCTCTGACAAATAGTTGACGAGAGTGGCACGGTCGATCGATGGATCGTCTCCACGCAGTGTCTCGGTCTTTCGCGATTTTCTTATCTTACAAAGTACGGACGCACCAGCACTGAGAGAGTCGACGACGAGCGCGACTTGCGTTTACAGTACATTAAAAACGAAAATGATCGTCGCGTTGTCCCCGGATAAAAAAGAACCAACGGGCATCGTAAAAAGGAAAAAAAAAAGAAGACTAACCGGTCGCGTTCACTTGGTGTCCGTATGGACGGCAAGAAGATAGGAAATTTTTCCAAGGATCAATGGGGGGCCGATCTACATGTATCGTGTGGCACGCGAAAAGGATAACGTACGAAACGACAAAAGGATTCGAACCGACGGAAAAAATGAAAAATCCTCGAATTCTTTCGAATCGCATCATTCTGTTTTACTTAGTTCGTTTTCATTTTTTTTTATGTTTCGGCTGGCACACGCAGCTTCGTTCGCTTTCTTTTTTCTTTTGTCAATGGGGTCTTTTTTTCATTTTCTCTTTGTTTCATCTATGTTTTGTTCGGTGGCTCGACGTTGATCCTCAAAAACATGACCATCCATTCTGGACAATCCGCGTTGATTATTAATATTAAATATTAATACTTCTAGTCGTATACTCTTGCTAGAGTAAAAGTGGTCTTGTGGCGTCCCGATTTATCGAGCTTTCGTTTCACCGGGACGTTTTGCATAGGCAATACAGAGTGCTTTCAGCGCATGTATTTCTTGCGTTCTTGATATGCGATATAGTACTATAACCTAACAAAAACTTGTCCTTACATTTCTCATTTGGTATGTCTTAGTCTTATTTTACATAAAAAAGGAGTGAAAATAATTAATCAATAATAATAATAATAATAATTAATAATAATAATATAATTAATAATAATAATAATGATGCGAATGAACGAGAGAGAGAAAGAAACTACTGGTCACTTATAAATGTACAAGCGTTCGCGATACGAGAGACGCAATGAAACACGGACGACGGTTCTTTTAAGTTAAATGAGCGATAATTAGAATGAACAGATCTATCCCTCGACGGTGTTCCAACGGTTCCGCGAATTAAAATTATCGAATCGGTGCAGGAGAAAAAAAATGGTCCTGTCGTGTAAAAAAAGTGACGCTTATATAGATGCGCGATAAAACGATCGTGTCCCGAGCACTCGTAAAGTAATCAAAAAGCCCTCGATTTGTTCTACGTGTACACACATGTATATATATACTTCAGTCGAGCTACGAAAAATAAATGATGCGATCGCTAAAAAATAAAAATAGAAAAACAGAAAAGAGAGAGACAGAGACAAAGAGAAATACAGAGGGTGAGAGAGAGAGACTGAGAGACAAACAGACACAGAGAGAGAGAGTGAGAGACAGACAAACAGAGTGAGAGAGAAAGAGAGTGAAAAAAAAACAAAAGGTCTAATGGTATAAAATAAAAACGGAAAAAAGAATTGTTAAAACAATTTCTCTCGCGTTCCCGGGAAAATACTACTCTGTTCCTCGTCGCGCTAACTTCCTCCTTGGCTCGCGGAGCGATCTATCATTTAAACATCTTTATCAATTAGTAGTCAGTCGATTTTTAGAATTTTTCTCTAGAGAAAAGGGATATATATATCTATATATATAATATATTCCGTAATGTATAATATATATATAAATATATGCATAATGTTCTCGCGTTCTCCATGCACTCCACCCGTTCCTATAATAAACCTACGCTTTTTTTTCTGTAATATATATAGTATACACCTCCACAGTATAATCGCATGCGATTTGCTTTTTTTTTTCTCCTCGTCGATCTCACCTTCCTCTTTCGTTTCCGTCTCTCCTCGTCTCACACATCCACGGTTTTAATAATCCAACAAACACACTCTGTTTACCGCCTTCCCGTCCCCCATCCCTTTGTTTCCCCTCCCCCGCACCACGCGTTCCCATCGTTCGCTCTCACAGATTAATTACACACGGAATCTCTCCTCTCCTCTCCTCGGAGATTACTTTACAAGTAGTCCTCTTCCTCCTCCTCATTCTCCCTTCACTCGTCTCGCGGCGAGTCCTCTCTCCGAAAGAACGCAACTAAAGTCTTTGTTATCGTCGAAAAATATCATATATCGAGAATACCTCTCTACTATACTATTAGTTCTTACAATAGCGTGTGTGTTAGCTTCCACCGTTTACTACTTCACCGTTCTCGTTCTCGAATCCCGTGTCTCTCTCCTCGGCCACCCACCCTCTTCTATTCTCTCCCCGTTCCTCGAGCTGTGTATCTCGCGCGCGCGCGGGCAAGTTCGGTTTGCCCTCTTCCGATATATATTCTCTCTCGCAATTCTTCTCTCCTCGTTCTGCACGTTCTCCGTCTGCGAATTCGCGGTTCGCAGAGTTGCGATTCGCGGTCCAGCCACGCCGGGAGCCGCGAGGACGACGAAACGCTTGCTGATCGCGCGGGGGCGGAGGTCGAGGCCTAGTACCCCGTCTAGTTTTCTCATCGATCACGATCGAATCGTCACAAACTGTATCTCTCGTCGATCAACGTCGAATTTCGTTTTTCTTTTCAGAGAAATCTCGGGCCACAGAATTTCATTTCATCAGATGAACACTTCCGTGTTGTCTGATTCCAATTCCCTAAAGTTTCTCGCCCCAGATTTCCTCCTCGTCCTTTAAGCCTCTAGCTGCCAGCTAGGTTACGCGAAAGTTGCGAGGGCCGATTCGACGTTTACGGCTTAAATGAAGAAACCAAGTCGGCCCGAGGCGGTTCTCGCATAAACGCTGGCAGCGAAAGGGTTGAAACGGTGCTCGACCACGACCGCAGGCTCCGCGCGACTCAGCAACATTACAAGATTAATTTTAGGTCTCGCTATTGCACCGATATTTACAATGGACGTTTGATACGCGCGTGCACCTCCTCTCTCTCCACATCCGGGACGTGGCAGTCGCCCACGACACATCGATCCGGCAATCGTCGCTTAAATAAAAGCCGCTTAAAAACTCTCTACAATATACATATATAAAAAAGAACAGAGGAGGAACAAGAAGAAGAAGAAGAAGCGGAGGATGAAGAAGAAGAGACAGAAAGCTAGAGAGAGAGAGAGAGAGAGTGGAGACGAAATGGAACGAGAGAAAATCATAGAAAAGAGAGTAGAAGCGCGGGAGACGAAAGGAAAGCTGTCTTCTGTTGTTTCGGAAAAACGAAAAAAAAAGAAGCCGCGGGTTGTTCCGCTTTCGAGATCGCGGCGACGAGAAACGCTCCGCTCGTTCCGAGGTGCCGTCTACACGGTAGTTTTTTAGTCGTCGCTACTCTTCTACACAGGGGGACGAAGGGGTTTGTGGGTTGGGGGTTGGGGGCGGGTTGGTGGAGGGTGAATAATATTGTCGCTCTTTACGTGCTACCATACAGACACATGCGGCAGAAAATAGTCTAGGCATACTTCTTTTTTTTGTTTTGTTTGTTTGTTCGCGATACACACCCCACGCGCATCGTTATTCAAAAGGAACTTCGATTGAACGCTTATTACACGTTTCGTTTCGTTTCGTTTCATTTTGTTCGCGTCTCCCCGTTATTTCTCATTTCTCGCGCGAGTCCCGCTCGCGTCGTTCCCCCTGGCCGGATGATCCTCGACGAGGAAGATGTATATAGATCATGAGAGTAGACCGACCAGGAAGGGAACTCGCGATCGACACGCACGCTCCATCCCCGTGTTCTACCGGCTACCGACGACCGTTCCGTTCGATCTTGAACAAGCGAACCCAACAAGCGATTCCGAGGCGGTCCGGAGAGCGGGATCTGTGTTTTCTTTCGTTTTCCTCGCAGCGTTTCTCTCTCCGGAGCGCTCCGTCTGCTCGCGTGCGCACATGTCTCTCCTCTGTTTCTCTCGACCTCGGAAAATATATTATTATCGCTCGATAAACGGCCGGGGTTGCATCCTCCCGCGTGGAGACGGGCCGGGCTGAAAGGCACCACCCGAAAGGCACCACCGGGCGTGGCGAGCTCGAGAAACTTTCGTTTGCTCGGCAAGATCGGCGCCTGGCGCCGGACCCCCCCCGGTCTTTGAACACCGGCCTCCTCTCCACTTCTCTCGGGTGCAACTCCAGCCTAAACGGTGGCTAAAGACGACGACGACGACGACAACGTTCGTACACGCGAGATTGTCTAGAAGCTACTCTCTCTCCGCTGGCGGATCGTCGACGAACGAGAGGAGGGTAAGAAAAGGCAGCGTCGAACACAATGCTGTCGGACGCAAGCGAGACGAAACGGTTCCTCGCGGTGTTCTTCTTCCCTCCTCCTTCTTTCCTTTTTCCTTCTCCTTCATCTCCTGCTCTCACTCCTCCTTCTCTACCATTAATCCTCTTCGTCGTCTTGTTCTACTTCAAATGAAAATCCGTGAGATAGCGAGTAAACACGTTCGACGAGAATCTGCGCGGACACAGCTCGAACCTGTTGTAGCTAGCGCTCGGTGCACGGGGATTCGCCGGTTGCAGATAAGGCCTGAATAGTTAGGGTTTGTTGTTGTCGTTGTTTAACGACAGCGGATCGGTGATCTTCTGCTGTTGTTGCGGCGGCTGTTGCTGCTGTTGCGTCAGCTCGCTGACCGCCCCGCCGCTCATCAGCTTCGCGTTGTTGTTCTCCGTGCTCGGTACCTTCGCGTACTCCCGTTTCCGTGGCATGTTCTCCGTTTTCACGATCGTGATGTCCGGGTTGTTCTCGAGGACCGAGGTCGCCGCCTTCGAGACCGCCGTCGGCACCTCGATGTAGCCGCCGCCTTCTCGTTTGATCGTGGTCGACGTGGTCGGTGTCGCCGTTGTCGCCGCGTTCGCGTTGATCTTCTGCAGTATGTCGTTCACCGAGTCATTGTTCTCCGGGGTCTCGTTGTTCCCGTCGAACGCGCCCGACGCCACGCTTAGGTCCCCGGCCAACGAGATCCTGTCCGGACCTTGAAGCGTCGACAGATAGGTGGCCAGCGTGTGGACGGTCACGTTCAGCACCTCCGCCGCGCGAAACAACGTGATCTCCTTCCTCCGCAGCTTGGCCAGAACTTCTGCCGGGCCCGGCTCGGACCAGAAGTCCCTTACTCTGTGAACAAACATACTCATTGGCTTTAACGACTCCAGACGCTGCACTGTGGGCTAGCTGGACAAAATTCAATTTTGATAATGATCCAGATGTATGAAATCGCATGAGAATTCGATAGCAGAATGTCTATCTAGCCAGGAAATATAAAAATGATTGCACAATATAATCTATAACAGAAATTCTTCTTTGTCGATCGTAAATTACTGAATAAGCTTTTTAATTAAGCGATAGCGAAATTAGGCGATAGTGAGAGTGGAAGAGGAGGAGAGTGGTAAATGGATTTGAAACCCTGAGGGCACTAAATATCATTACTACTACTTAATAATATATTTTCTAAAATATATTTATTTCTATGCGGGATGTTTTTGTTTGTTTTTCGGATCATTAATTTTCGTGTTCCGCAAATTTTTCATATAATCAAAAGTGTTCCCTGACTTCAAAAAGGTTAAGAACCACTGCTCCAGACTGATCTTTTATATTATTTTATACTAATTATATTAAGGCGCATCTCGGACCCTTGCAGCCCTCGTGTACGTGGATCTAGCGGTGTGAAACCAATACACGCGCGAGCGGGGCATACTCCCTTCCAATATTAGGTAATTTCACAGTTTAAATTTCCGGTCTACTGTACAGGTATAATTGTTCCGATAAACGAGAATTCGTCGGAGCGGAATTTACGAGACGGCGTTCGCGGGTTAGCGTCTTCTATTCCGCGCGGGTGTCCGCTCGTAAAAGACGCGAAAGAGGTGTGACAATCGAGAGGAGCCCGCAAAGAGGAAAACGAGTGAGGGTGTAGATGAAGATCGTCAAGTGTTCGTCCATTTACCTATACGGATGTTTAAGGCAACCATAACTGTCGCGATATCTGCCATAGAGGGTTCCGTAGGAGACGCCGAGTAGCTCGGCGGCAGTCTTCATTTCCAGTTCTTTGCTCTTAATGGCGTCCATAACGCGTCGCGTGAACGGCTCCTCCCAGAACTCTTGGCGGCGTCCCGTCGTCAGGTAATCGTTCATCTTCACGACGTCTCGGAATTGCTCGGGAATCGATGGGTTCGTGGCGTTGGAATTCGAGGGTGTGTTGGGTGCTGCGGCAAAATCAAACGACGTTAGCGCTCGCGTCTAACACGCTCTCACACCCCGTTTATCTCTGTGTTTGTCTCAAATCACGTTTAAATTTTTTGAAAGTAACACAGAATCAGTGTCTTTTATTAAAAAATGAACAACGATATTTCCAAAAGAACGAAATACTTTGATAAACTAAAAGCTTGATGAATTTACTTCGAAATTTTGCACACATGATTTTGTCTCACCAAATCTACAAATTTGGAGGTGCAAGACCGAAAAAATCTAGAAAGAAAATGTTTGGTCCATATGGCTGAAGACCATCTTTGTGTGCGTGTGTATTCGTGCGTGTCTACGTGTGTGTATTTGCGAAGAGAGACCGGCAATTCTCTTGTCGCTTTTTTCCCCTCGCTCGAACGCTCGTTAGCCGAAAACTAACGAGCCCGCCTCCCAGCGAGAGGTGTCTAGTTAATATCGGCCGAGCCGCGTACCTTTCTTTTCCTGATCGGATGCGCTGTCGTCCTTGGACATGTACGATAGCTGTAAAATAAAAGACAAGAGAGACACGGTGCGTGTTAATAGTCGGCCCTTTTCGACGTCGATATTCAGTAATTTCATGCTAAAGGATGTGTCTCGCTTACCACCGGCAGTGGCGTTTCGTTATTCTCGTTCATCATCATCTCGTCGTCCCAGCTCTCGTGGTCGCCTCCCTCGCTCATCATTTCCTCCTAGGAAATCAAACAGGTCGAACACCGTTAGAAAATTCACACTATTCACGGACCAAGTATCCGGGGGCGTCTGTGCTTTGCCCCTCGATTTTTTACTCGCCCGACTTTTGGCAAGGTTCGAACCTATTCGCTATCATTCTCGATATGCTACAGAGACAATTTTAAAATTTTCCACTTCGTACAGTGTGGGCGGAAATTGGACAACTGGAGATGATTCCCCGTGTAAAAGTAAATCGAAAAGAAGAAACAATGTTTTTTGAGAAAATCGTGTTTAACATTGAACCTATCACGCTCTCTGACTGGTTTTCTATTTCAAATTATCTAATTATTATATATTAAATATATAAAATATATTATATATTATAATACAATATATTTGTATAATATATAATATATTATATTTTCTAATTAAAACGACTGAATTGACTTCTCTATTTGAGCACTATTACTAAATGCAATCTTTACCCTCCCATAAGGCGTTTTAATTTCATATGTTTTGTGCTTGGTAGGTTTGCTGTTAACCCTTTGCAGTTGGAGCTATTTTAACTTGAAAATTAAATATTTCTTCCGATCCAGAATATTTTCATTGTAGAATAATTTAATTTCTTAATGGTACGGCAATTTCTCGAGTGCTAAGGATTAACTATCTGTAGATCTGAACTGCGAGATTGTGGACGTCACATTAAAACAGATAATTGGCGTGTGAAAAACTTGCATGAAACTCGCGAAAATATTAACAAGAGAATGAACAGAGTCCATTGCAAGAGCAATATCTGGACTGAGAAAGGGCTAGGTAGGGTAGAAAGTGCAACCCCGATTTGACGTACATTTCCGGTGATACAGGTGATTTTAGGTGTGAAGACGTCGTGGACCGAGGGTGGATCGTCCAGAGGCGGACGCCCCCTGCGTTTCTGCTTTGGAGGTGGCAGTTCATCGGCGTCGCCTTCCCTGAGGACCGTCTCGACGCCGGGCGTCGCGGCTCCGGGACTGTGTCCGCTGTTGCTCAGGTCGTTCTGTGTGGAGTCGCTGCGCCAGCTCACCTCGGCGAGACCCTTGATGTGCAGATCCTCCGCGGTTTTCAGCAGGGACGACAATCTCGTCTGAAAAGGAAATCGCAGACATCTTTGATCTGAGGCGTCGAGGAAAAACCTGAATCGCGTCGTCTCTCTTCGGAACTACCGACGTCGCTCTATGCCTCGGGCGGCTTTGCCAACGCTCCGCTAAACAAGAAACCCCTCGAATGATCGATTCGCCGTGGAACCGGAAAGAACCGAGCAGAAGAACCGAGATTCTCGAAAAAAACATCGAAAGAGAAGCTCTGGCAGAAACGATCCCGAGCTTTCGTGACCGGCAGCACGTTCCACATATACACCAGCACCACGCTCCCATCCACCGACTAATCAAGGTAAGTACCCAGTTCCTTCTTTTTAGCCCGACATTGGCCCGACCGACCGCCTCTGGAAAGAGTTACCCGGCAAGCGGGTAATACATTTAACCGGCCACTTTCGATACATACAACTGCGGCACAGCTCGAGCATAAATGGAATAATATACGGACAACCGTGCTCTCCACGGATCCTGGCACCGGTTCCCACGTCCGACGCTCCTTCGGAGACGCTCAGGTAAATCTAATTACTGCGGGTCTTTGAGCGAAATCAAAATTTTCCTTGGCCACTCTGGCTACTCGAATTCTTTCCCTTCTCGAGTCTCTCTACTGTTTTGTGTCTCATCATCTATCAGCACACGAGAAGCAGTGAATTTTAACCCTTTGCCCTCCTTTGTCGTTTTTATATCTATTTAGTTCTTCCTTTACTTATTTATTTGTCCAACTTTTAAGTTAAAAACAAATATAAGTTCCACAAATACAAAGTTTGAGAGCTACGTTTAATATAATTAGTACACAAAGTTGTTTAAAATAAGTGGCAGTGAAGGAACTGTCCTTTGAAATAAGTTTCAAATAAAACTCTTAAAATAATTCGAAGTGCAAAGGGTTGAAATTGCCAAAAGATGTGACACAAAATTGGAAGAAAATTCTATACAATTCTACCTCCGCTTTCCGATTTGTGCAGATTGTGTTGAATAGACGAATATCTGGAACGGTCGAGACCATGATTCCATTATCCGAACACTCAGGTCCCCATCGAATTCCGAGCCGAGCCATAATTCGTTCAATCGTTGCATACTCGGTTCGATCGCGGCCCGGTTCCACGAGCTACGGTCGCGTTGGCCGAATAACAAGGTAAAAGCCAATATATCGAGTCGGGGCAGGGGCCATAGCCGTTCGCTAGAATAGGTCCAATTATTATTTACCAATTTTCACCGCAATAATGCCGGCGCGACCGGGAGAATGCGAAATTATATGGGAACTTTCTACGGCCGGAGCCCCGCGTGGCGGCGCGGGCTGGCTTTCTATCGGCCACGGGCCGGAATCGGAAAAATGCTTATGTGGGTCAGCGTCCACGGCGCGATAGAACCTCGACGCTGTTTCAGAAACCAGCAACCGCTTTCGTTTCGCAAAGGAAAAACCGCGCGTCGATGGCCCGTGCCTGCTCCGCGGATCCCGATCGAGCAAAGCTCCGGAAGCGAGATCGCGGATTTTCACCCGAAGCCGGATTTTTCGCGGGGCGAAACGTGGCCGGAGAAAGCTCGCGATCGCTGCTCGATCACGAATAGAAATCCGGAAGAACGGGACACAGTCGTTCTTCTTCTTCTTCTGCGCCGATTCGCCGCCGGTCGATCCGATTCGAATTCGAGATGGCTCGCGAGAGATCGCGGAGAGAACGTTGTCGCGACGCTCACTACCTTTTTTGTTTGGAAATGTCACTGTATATTGCGATGATCGGTGCTACGCTCCTGGCAAAACTGTGGCGAAGAGGAATCGGTATTTGCAGTGGAACCTCGATTATTCGAATCGAACAGGGGAAGTTTAGAACAGAAAGAACAGTTAGCAGTTATAATTAGACTGCGGATTTTATGCATTTATGATAAAAATGAGTGGTTTAATACATCATAGACTGGCGACTATTTCTTAACCCTTACGTAGCCGAAATGTATAGATTATTCAACACCTTTTGCGTTTCACGTGTTTGCACAAATTCTTATTTTAAGATTACAGAGAAATTTTGTAATATTTTTAGAGGGACATTAACAAATTGTTGAAAGAAATATAATACCCGGTTGGCTACACAAGGTTTAATTTTTGCAAATCCACAGCTCATAGCTAAGGATTTTGTAATAGATTCTCGACATCAGAGAAACAGTGAACACTGAAACAGCCGAGGTTCAGCGGACCCGTAATAAGGAAGATTAACTTTTCCATGCTGAAGAGTAGAAAGTCATTCGAAGAGTCGTTCGAAGTTTCTGAGATTTCGCGAGACTGGTAGAGAGGGCGATCTTTTTACGAGCGTCGGGATTAATATTTAACGAACCTGTGACCAGCAAACACGCGAGCCAGTTTTCCGCGAGTGATAGGCACCGATTAGAAAAAGCATCGAAGCGTTGCATTCCCACGTACATGGCAAGCAGATCTGCATAAAGAACACGCGAGGATCCGCGAGCGAGACACACCGTCGTGTACCGAACTTTTCGTGGTCGCTTTTTCCCCGCTGGTTGCACGGCTCGGTTCGTTTTTGCGTATCCCGGAACGGGTACTACCGATTGTACGCCGGTCGTTATTAGTTAATTAACCGGTGCTCATTGGCCGGGCGTAATTTATCTTTTTTTCTTTACGACGGAAGAATGAGCGATGCGGACCATTACGGTGCCAGCTGCCCCGTTTCTTGCCTTTCCGGTGCTAGCTAAGGCTAGGCACACACCTGTACGAGCTAGATATTTCTTTAACGAGTTCTCGCGGCGGCGGATGTTGCCGCTGCGACGCTCTTCGCGAATGCTGGGTCAATTTGGTCTGACATCGACGGGTTTATTAGATCTCCTTATTCATCCCTTGCGCCGACATTCATTATACGGTCGCACTAATTACGACTTTTCTGTCCTTCATCACGTCGTAGAACGAGGTTTATATTTATCGTAAGTACCGAAGAAGAGAATGTTCATTTTAGACATGAAATATAATTGTAAAATAAAAAATCGCGGTCATTTTAAACTGGGAATTAAATAGTCGTTAACATTAAACACGACCGGTCAAATGATCCATTCTAGATTTTTTATTTTGCGATTATTGAAATTATAAGGGTGCTTTAATAAGAAATGATTTAATGCATATCAGTATTAAATCAGGCAGGCTCGTGAAGTATCAATAATCTGAAATAGTCTTGTTACTTTACTTTCGCATTTCACCGCGGGGAG
Organism: Lasioglossum marginatum; assembly: GCA_028455795.1. Lineage (NCBI taxonomy): Eukaryota > Metazoa > Arthropoda > Insecta > Hymenoptera > Halictidae > Lasioglossum > Lasioglossum marginatum. The sequence continues at coordinate 17,234,874 of CM052245.1, read as the reverse complement.
ACTAGTTAGCGAGCCTCTATTATCCGAACGGCTTGGTCACAGAAGCGATCGTATAAACGAAGTTGTACTACACTCGAAAAATGCCACGAGATGTACAGCATCTGCTTCCTGGTTAATTTGCATGCCACACGAAAGGGGGCGAGCTGTAGGTAGTCCTCGAGTCGACAAATGCTTTTCACGCTGAAGCACGAGTCTTTCCGGTGGGGTTTGGAGGCGGGCACGTAGATATCCGTCTTCGGTCGTTAATTAAAGGGCCAGGGCATCGATCAAACGTTTCGATTTTCAGAGCGGGGATATCAGGCCTGGACAAAGTGGCCTCACCCCCGCCGCAGACAACGTCGAAGAAAGGAACGATTGACCGCGCGGCACGTAAAACAAATTGCGTCCTCGTGATTTTCGCGGGGATTAACCGGGGAGAGGCTTTGGAGTCCTTTGGGGTCGTCAATTATTAATAAATTGAGGCCAGACCGCGTGTTTTCCATCGCTGCGACGTTTTCCTCATCTCCTTTGGTTTTAGCTTGTTCGAAGGGGGCGGCAAGTACCCTCGTTGATGTCCACGATGTAAATAAGTCGTCGATCGGTTGCGAAAAAGGGGCCGGAGAGAAGCCGACATCCCACCGGGGGCGGCTTTATTTCTTTAATCAGTTTGAGTTTCGCCACTCGAGCCGATGCAGAGTTTTACACAGCGTTTCCCGGGACTGGTGCAATTCGCTTTGTGCCACCGCTCGAAAGTAATTTCCTCCCGAGGAGGAAAAAGCCGCCGATTCGAGACGCGCGGAGGCTCGCGGATCCGCGGATCGCGTTCAACGGCTCCTCCATCCGTCTGGAAACACGCTCGACGCGACACGAGTGTCGTTGAATCGAGAGAACGGCCCGAAACCCGCTCCCCGGATGTCCCCGGGATGTTCAGCGTGACGTTCGCCGGAGAAATTCGGATACCTCGCAGTTCACTTCGACGGCGAACCCTCGATGGCCCCCCGAAAACATCCAGAGAAATTGTCCCGAGCAGATGTTCAATTTTAGTCGCGTTACTTGATGAAGGATAGGTTATTTTTGGTGGTGGACCTTTCTCGTGTGTTTAGATTAGCGTGGTCAGAAAATACTTACGTGATCGATGTTGATCTCTCCTTTGTACATGAACTCGACCAAAATTTTGATATCCGAGAATTTCACGTCGCGCATTATGACAATCGGGTCCTTCCCGTCGAACTGCGACAGGATTGTGTCGAAGAACGTGCTGCACGCCGACAGAACCACCTGCAACAATTTTCCAAAAGTGAAACTCAGACGTCTTCATTTTCCCAACACTAACTTAATCAAGAAAATCATTAATTAAATGCACCAACGCGAACTCCATTAACCCTCCAAAATAAAAAGTAGAATTTGAAACTTACTCTTCACCCGCCCAATATTAACTTAATCAAGAAATTAATCTTGCCAATAAAAATGGACAAGCATAATTTAAAGCAGCGATTAATGAGATTGAACGACAGTGTATTAGTTTCAGCTGAATAATGTAATTAGAAGAAGAAAGAAATGTTTATTTGGCTGCTAAGTCTTGCAACATTTATTATTTTGGACACAAGAACTCCATTAACAAAAATAAAAGTCCAAAATAAAAGTAGAATTTGGAACTTACACCTCTTCACACGCCCAACATTAACTTAATCAAGAAATTAATCTTGCCAATAAAGATAGACAAGTACAGTTTAACACTAAATCTACCAAGCACTAAAATCGATTAAAATGTTTTACCTTACAAGAATGACAAAACTGTATTGGATTGTGTACAATTTTTATTACAGTATGTGCTGGAGTAAAGAAATTTATTGAAACATTTCCCATGGAAGTAGCTGTATATTTTTAATAGTTGTAAAATAAAAAATATGAAACCAGTCATTTGACCGGCAGTGGTAGATTTACTGTTAAAGCAGCGATTAATAAGATGAAACGACAGCGTGTTAGTTTCAGCTGAATAATATAATTAGAAGAAGAAAGAAATGTTTATTTGGCTGCTGGGTCTTGCAACATTTATTATTTTGCACGAATCTCATTCCAGTCATAACCGAGGCATAACACCGCCAACAAGAACTCCATTAGCCCGTCAAAATAAAAAGTAGAACAAGTTGATCAGACGGCAGCGGTGTCGAAGTCACGCACCGCGAAGTGAAACGATGCGGAAAAGCGAACGACTATGCGGAAACGCGAGTTCCAAAGGACTATGTCAGTGGTGGAAGGGGCGAAACCAGTTCGGGCTAAACACGGGCAACCTTGACAAACGTTGGAGTTCAAGGGACAAACGTGGTCGAATCGGGGACGCGGCCGTAATTAAGGACCCGGTTTAATTCCCGGTCTCTAATAAGGGCACACGGCGCCGTGTGTCCGTCATTATTAATTAAGACCGTGAAATCGCGACTCGAGCCGAGTCGAGCCGAAGCTCCCGGAGAGACACCGACACGCGAGCTACGGTGATACGTGTCTGGAGCCACCCGATATAAATCGCCAGATTACGGGACACGAGCGATCGAATTCTTAAGCGACGCTTCTCGAGCAGGCTCCGATAAAATATGTATTTCCGGCTCGACGCCCGACCCGGCCAGCACGTGCAGATCTGTCATGAAAGTCAATGAAGCACTCGGCGAACAGGCTACTCTCCCGCTCCACCGCTATCGCGATTTTTTCTCCAACCTCGCTAAAGTTGCTCGCACACTTCCCCGAACCGCCATTTTATATCTCGCGATTCTCGAAGCTCATTTGCGAAATCCCGATTTGCTACCACCGGAAGCTGAACAATTGCAGATCTCGCGGGGACTAGGAAATGCTCTCCATACTCTTCTTCGAGTATGATAATCAATCATTCTCGACAGCGGTACACTTTCAGACGCTCTCATTTCTGTTGTCACTTCGAAGAAAATGATCGCAATCGCTAAACAAAAATTGTGTACATTCTTCATACATTCGTGAATATGTCTACCAAGTTTGGAATTATTGCACTAAGTACTTTTCATTTAAAAAATTGCTATAGATTGAATGACCCATTGACACTTGACTCAACAGAATTCGCAAAGCATTCGCGTGAACGACTCTGCTAAAAGAAGTAATTGGACGTTGTTGAAAAATCTATGTGTCACGAATTTTTGTCTTACCAGACAGTTTCACGTTCGTGCAACACGTCAGAAACAATGTTAGTTACGATTTTCGCTGAGAAATGTGCCATCATTGGAATAATGATACGATAGGGAGACGTTTAGTTGGCTCATGAACGCTTCACGTGTCGGACCCTGTTGAATCCGCGATAGCAAGAGTGGGTCTGGGAAAGTTGAGGATCTTCTGAGCTGTGACAGGCTGTGTTTTGAGGCTCCTATGAAGCGGAAGCGTTGTTGTACGCGTTCAACTGTATTGCTGTAATTTTACCATTTTGTACATTCGCGGAGATCGTTTAAGGTACGGAGACTAAACTTATTGACCGACATGGGACACTTTGATCTTTGACGTAACAGTTTACAGTGACCCCCACTATATTCGGACACTTTGAAAAAGACGACAACATTTTTAATATTGGACCATACGATTTGAAATTTTTTGGGAAGTTAGAACAATTGGTTTGCTGCGCAACGTGACTAAAGTTTTTGAAAAAAATTGCAAGTTGTCGGAATTGCAGAGAAAATACAAAAAGTTGCATTTCACAAACTTTTTTATGTGGGGCTATATTGAAAATTTAAAAAATACGTTTTGTAGATCTGTGTCAATTATATGCACTGTGAAAGTTTCATCGAAATCGGTTGAAGCTGGAAAAAACGACAGGCATTGAAAGATGTAAGAATCCTTAGATTTACTGCAAGTATAGGCCGAAAATCGTGAAAATCTGCAATTTTTACTATCTCTAAACGTTTGTAACTCATTGTAACGTCAATCGATTTTGACGAAATTTTCAGAATATGTTTAATTCACACAGATCTACAAAACGTATTTTTTAAATTTTCAATATGGGCCCACATAAAAAAGTTGTAAAATGCAACTTTTAGTATTTTTTCTACAATTCCGATCAATTGCAATTTTTGAAAAAATTTTTTTTCGCATCCTGTAGCAAACTAATTGCTCTAGCTTCCCAAAAAAGTTCAAATCGTATAGTACAATATTTAAAAAGTTATCGTCTTTTTAAGAGTGTCCGAATATTAGTAGGAGTCACTGTATATAGTTCATCGGTGCCTAGAGGCTTTATGGTATTAATAGGTTGAGACAATAGGCTCTTTACTAATTGCGAGTAGGTCATCTAATTTTTTCGTCAGCAATTGCTATCGAAAATTGAAAATTTGCTCAGTTTGGGCGAAATGTCTCGGTTTTTAGGATATAGAGGTCATAATGATATTTATCCCATATTTTAGGGGCTGTATTCATCCCTCTCACAGCAATAACAGTAACACTACGTTCACAGAGCATTAACCCTCGGACAACGGACGATTTTTATAGCTATGTAATTAGTAATGCTTAGGACCGTTCACAGCTCTAATTAATAATTAGACAGCGGATTTTATGCATTTATGGCAAAAATTATTTTCAACCTATTAAATATATTAAGAAAGGAAATAAACTTCTATTTCACTCCAATTTGTTGTAATCTACATGAGAAACTTTTATTTTGCGTAAAAATCCGCTGTCTATTAATAATTTTAAAAAATTTACTTTTGATATCTCGTGTAGACACATTAGTCTTTCCAATATGCTTAATGAAACAGCTATGCAGTTAGTTTAATTGCCACAAATTGAGTACTTAAATGACAATTTTATGTTTCTGGTCAAAAATGGTTCCCGCTGCAAAAGCACTCGGAGGGTTAACAGTGACTATTTTACATTACTACATAAAAATAACAAGTTAATTAAAATTTTTAGCTGAACAGTTAAAATCTTAATAATCGTAAATTTTAAAATTTGTAATCGTGAACCTAGTGTTTCTCCTCATAGTCAGTGAGTGCCTCGACATTCTTCCGCAAGTGCAAGATGGTTGACAAATTCATTTCGGGTTCTCGCGGAGCTGTCGACAATCGATGGTAGCGAAGCTTGTTTAATAAACGAGGAAAGGGGATCCCGTGAGCGCGTAGTTCTCTCGCAGGAGCTGCTGAAAGCGGTCTCTACAAAGACGTCGCCGAGAAACTGCTGAAAGACGCTTCGTGTGAAAGCGGCTTAAAACGGTTCAGGGTCCGTCAGTTAGACGGGCGCGTACACACAAAGACGAAGAGAGAGAGAGGGAATCAGCTGTTTAAGCACAGTCGATCGACCGGCACTTCTGTCAATCGCGATTTTATTTACCGACGCGTCGTTTATAAAGCGACACATCCTCCGTCAGTATCCCGTCGACCGGTTTTCATCGTGATTTCGCTCGGCCACCTATTTTTCCGGGGGTAATCTGGTTACCGTGTAATGGAGAACACCGAAAGCTGGCTCGTCACTCACCGAATTAACGTAGTTCGATGCACATGCACTGTCGTCGTTCCGAGGTATTGTCACGCGCGCCGGACGTCACCGGCGAGAGGGAGAAAGGAGCATGTATCTTCCGGGAACGTTGCGAATTAACAGTCGAATTCGCGACTGGCTTAAGCTCCGACGTGTAACAATGGACAGTCGCGCTTGTTCTTAAAAATCGACGACAGTTGCAGCGAACGATGCACCGATGCAAGCTACAAAGCGCTTAATTCGAGCGCCACTGACATCTCCATTAAACAGCGCATAAATCGGGCTCGCTATACCCGCTCGAATTTATTACCGGGAGTTTATTAGTTTGTTTGTTATCGGGCTCGCCGTCCCCGTAAATCAAGCCGGGCACGCAGCTTTTGTCAGCGACTATCGACAGCTCTCGCGAATACGCAACGCGATGCTCGACTTCGAAGAACGTGTCCCAAGCTGTCGCAGATTGGAAATAAATGTAGAATCGTCGATGATTCACCTGGGATCGTCAAATAGAAATGACGATCACCAATTAACCCTTTACGATCCAACGAGCTCCCTCGCTTTTTATTGCAGAATTCGCCATAACGTCGTACAGGTTTACTACCCAATTTAGAACAGTTACAAACGTTCTTACGTTCCATGTAATTGCGGCGTTGTTGATGGACGTGTAATGCGAACCGGTAAAGTAAGTAACTATTGCCCGGAACAATCAATTGACGAGGGCTGACTCGAACGCGGCCGACCAGAGCGAACACGCAAATTTAACAACAAAAATATTTCACCTCGTAAAATAAACAGGATAAATGAAACGAAAATGTTGCGTGTTCGGTATTGAATTTATCGATCGATACATTCGAACGTTCCCGATCGTCATTTTTTTTTACGGCAGGTTAGTTTTATCCAGGGTTAAAACCGCGCGTGGTTTTATTTTTTTAATGTTTTTCAATGCGATCGTAGACGGATTTCCTTTTTCAATTTTTTCGATTGTAAGCCATTGTTATATTTATGAAAAAAAGGAAAGATTAAATTTGACGGTGAAAACATTCAATTACTATTAAATAGAACGATACAATGCGCGGGTATCGTGTATAAAAAATCGTTCCGTCATTTCCGGTCGCAAAAATGTCCTTTTTAGTCGATACCCAATATTTATTTAATGTTTTTCAGAGTTCTGGTGAATGTGTGCACATTGTAGCTGGTTGGTCACGCACAGTCGGCCGAAAAAATTTTTGTATATCCGAATCTAAAAAATATGCGAACAGCATTCGCTTTTACGCGTCGACCTTTTATTTATACCCCTAGGTACGTTAAACGTGAAAAAAAATAACGATCTTCACAGAATCCGTGCAATTTTAATTAAAAGATCGATCGAGCCGTACGAAATATCCGTTTCTTTGGTCGAATTTTTCCGATCGAACAACCGCGTGCGAACGTTTGCGATCGACTGTACGCGGCTCGTTTTAACGCGTCGTCGATTACGTTCCCGTCGTTCCCCGATCCAATTTCTGTCTATGACCACCCAGAAACCAAAATCATCTGCTGCTAAAAGATTCATCCTTGACTATGTTAATGCCTCATTAAAATAAATTGATAATCCGGAATCGTCGAGTCCCCGAATAGCGACGCCGCGATATGGGTCGAAGCGAGGAAGACAATTTTAGTGCGCGACGAGTATCGGAACGGACTGCTAACGCCGAAGATAATGCGTCCAATTATTTAACAGGTCGTTCCATAATTTACGCAATTACTCCGCAGGGAATGTTGAATGAATCTAAATTGCAGGTGCGCCGCTTAAAAAGACAATCGGATCTCGAACGCGACGAATATAACCCTGTGTCAATAACCCGGCACCCACTTCCAATCTATCTTAAAAATATTGTTTATGTTCTTATTGACAGATTGCAAAATTGTTAGTCTCTCTTGGATCTTTGACGATTTTTAACTCAAACTGCGCGCGGACCAAGTGGTCCTGAATTCGATTGATAATTTAACGAGTTGAAAATAGTACTTTCACACTTTTGAATTATTATAAACTGATAATTTTGCTTCGGATATATGCCTTACAATCTTTACGCAAAATAGAAATTGTTCGCATCTCTGTCGCAGGACGAAGAGCGACTTAGGAATATTACGCTGCCCTTAATAGTTTAGATAAGTCGAAAATAATGATGCTCTTCAATTATAATGAATCTTCCTGCTACCTCGAATCAATTACTCATTTTAGTCATAAATGTATGAATCTATTTATAACAGTGCAAAAGTGGTAAATATCAAGAGAAAAATAGCTGAGTAGAGTAGATAGATTTGATTTTGACGATTTATTTGGACAAACACACAACTGAATATTTGTTCTGTCATATACAGAATGATTGTAGATGCAGAACCGAGTAAAAAGGAAGGAATAATATATTTTCATTTGACGCCTCGTTTTCGAGAGAATTTGGAGTTTGGAAATTCAGTTCGATCTTCGAACTCGATTTTCTCGAAAACGTAGTGTCGAGCAAAAAATTGTTATTCTTCTTGTTCGACTTGTTTCTGTATGTAGAATCATCCCCTCCAAGCGGTACCATCAATACTGGGACAGGCTGTATTTAAATGACGTTTCCCGACGAAAATTCCAGGAAGCAAGGGATTCATGATTTAGAATGAGTCTGGGAGGGGTTGTTGCACGAAGTTGTACTCCGAATTATGGACGGGGGTGTACAACAACATACAGCCCCAACGAAATTATAATTTCTAACAATAATTTCCCTCCTCGCAACGAGGGAGGATCTCTACTGTATTGGCATAAAGTGAGTTGATGCGAGCCTGTAGATCTTCGAGCGCCGTTTCTGGACGGGCCTGTACAGAGTGTATAAAAAGTAATGGTCATCCGTTAAAAATTTGATTGTGTAGAGTTATCCGTATAGATAAAAGCATACTATTACAGTCCACTCGACCGTGTCGATGAGACAGAATTTAAATTTAAAGGGACATTCGTCGCCAGTGTAAAACATGAAAGAATACCTTATATCCATTGTTATAAGAATATTAATCCCTTATTATAAAATGTTACCGTACCCCGCCGTTCCTCCAATGGATTAGGCGATATACCTGTAAAGGACGTCATAGCAAGCAAAAAACGCATGCGAATTTTCAACCCCGACACATCAACAACACGGCGACGGACCCATCGAAGCGACGAGCGGACGTCTTTGACGACCGAAGACAATAACAAAAGGAATTTCTTTGACAGTTTCCCCACTTCTCAACCAAAAGTCCTTCCGAAGCACTCCCGTCCCATAAACAAACGCAAAATTTCCCCACCTAAATCTACCCGAAAAACCGAGGTGACATACGCAGTATTATTTTGACCGTCGTCGGAGTAACTTCTTCCCGTTCGCTGTCACGATTTCGGAACGTGTGGTGTTTCTTGTTTCACAATTACGTATTCGCGCAAATTTGTTGATCCGACGGAGGAACAGAAGATTCTGAAAAATTTGTAAGTACTTGTGACATTAGTATTTTATAGCCCAGGATTAATATTCTTATGTATGAAAATGTGGATATAAGGTATTCTTCCATATTTTGCTACTTCAAAATGATCGAAATGGGCAGGCAGACGATAATTCGGTGCGGGCCTTGCGAGGAATGTCCCTCTAAATTTCGTTTGGCTTGAGAAGAAGGTATTGATGTAAAAACGAACTTCAACAACGATTTTCTTTGTCATAAACGATTCTCCGGCAAGTTTCTTTTACAAATGTCCACCGATCGAGAGTCCGATATAGATTCACCCCTACGGATGACCATTCCTTTTTATACACCCTGTACAATCAAAACGAGACACACCCTCCGCCTCACGATGCCCCCGAATTTGCATTTCATCCCGTGGAAATATAAATTGACTCTTTTTCAACTTCGTGCCGCATTCTTTTTTTCCCGACTTCTTTTTACCTCTCCTCCTCGCCCCGTCGTTCGCCAACCCCCCTGGTTTCCGCCCCCGTGCGCGTTTCTTCGTTTTTGTCGCTCTCGCCCCCGCTCTTTCACAACCCCCCCGGTTTATATCGACTGGGGTTGCGAGAGAACGCGAGCGAGAGCGCGAGCGCGCAAGCGAGCGAGCGAGCGCACGCACCGCGCCCCCGGAGTAATTCCTTGAAAATTATTCCGCGGAACAACAATAGAATTTTGCATGCAAGTAAAATGAAGCAACTGAATGCACATTAATTCGCGCGGCGGCGCATTGTTAGCGTTGCGGCCGGGCCCGGCGAAAGCCCCCGTTTCGTTTTCGTCGCGAATCATTTATTCCTTAGCTCTTTCGGTCGAGACCGCGGCTTTTTCGCGGCGATACACACCCCCCCCTCGATGTTTCGGTTTCATCCCCCTGCCCCGACCGCCTGTCCCCCCTCTTTAATCTTTGACCGTGCGAACTCGAGGATCGCGCGACGCGACGCGTCGAAACGAAACGTATCGGCGGATCTCGCGGAATAATTCGACGCTTCCCGCAGTCTGATTAAAATTTAATTATTCCAGCTTTTAATACTAAATGCGCGGAAAGTGACCGGCGCGAATGCGACAAGATTCGATTCACTTAGACTCCGCGCAAGATGACGAAATTTATTCATCCCCATAGAAGCGTAGTTTCGATAAAACTTTGAAACCGGTCATTCCAACGTGTTATGTTTAATAGTAAACACACGGAGATATAACTGCTGCACTAAAGCGTTTTAATACTGCCATATAATTTTACGCCGGCTGCCAGCTTGCCCCCACTTTTTCTGGTTGCAGTCCCTGTACAAAAATATTGGATTGGAACGAAAGTTAAAATTGAAAGATGAGATTCAGATATTTATACATAGATTTATTTAATAACATATTTTCCATTCTGTTCTATTACTTTTTGCCATTTTCGAGGTGAATTCTCGAGATATTGAATAAACATATGAATAAATACCTTAATTTTATCTTCGATTCTTAATTTGAAAACGATATATGAACTTTCTTTCCAACCAAATATTACATTTTCTAGTAAGCAATTTTAGTTTAACCCAGTGTTGTACAAATTGTCTGTATTGATTGCAAAATACGGGAATGGAAAATTATTGGAATAATTTTAATAAGCTATATTCTTCAAATATTTTTACTTTGAATGTCTACTGAGAAAGTTTTACTTGATTCGGTTTCTTTTTTCATTAAATAAAATATCGTTGGCGGCTGCAGGAGCACGAGGTTTTCGGTGATCGTGTTAACTCGTGATTTTCATACCGATGGGTTTTCGGGGGGAGAACGTGGGGGCGGTGAAGATCGAGCATTTGGAGGGTTGACGAGGCGGTGGCGGTAGTGGAATTTGATTGCCGGTTACAGAAAGAACGCCGGTTATTGCGCCGGTACCTGGAAATAAATGCTCAGCTAAAGCGTTAATCGTTTCGCCTATCAAACAACGACGCCGGCAAAAAGGAGTTCTGGACGCGAATCCGGAAATTCTCGGTGGGCGCGCGATTGATCTGCGCGCGTGTACCCGCACGTATAAATCGATTTTAATCGGAGCATCGGATATTCTTGCAGCGGCCCAAGTCAAAAGGCTCCTCTCCGCGAATTCCTCTGCCTCGATTTCTATATTCATATTAAAACAATATTGAATTTTTGTCCGCGGCATCTTCGCTATTATTTTCAAAGAGCACCGGGAAAGGGTACAGAGAGACAGAGAGATGAGAGAGAGAGAGGGAGAGGAACATAGTAAAATAGTAATCATTTGGCCGAGGATTTTGTGCGTTTATTGCCGACGAGATTATCAGAACGATGACGGTGTAGTTGAAAGTTTTATTACCACTTAACGCATTTTTTATTTTATTTCGACGACGATGGAAACGTTAATGGGCGGAGCGATTTCTGTTTGATTTCAATGACTAAATTAATCCGGGATGGTTGATGTACTCGTTGCAGATAGAACAATTGGAATTCCGGGAAGCGGGAATTAAATACAAACTTATTACGTTAATAAACGTTTTCGTCCGGTAATGAGTTGCGCGAAATGCACGTTAGACCTTATTAATATTATTATTTTCGTGGATTTTATTAGGTTGCATCCGCTACGTTGTAACGCATAAATGTCTTAATTGTAGTAATTGGCAGACGTTTTATTTAATTTATTCACTTGGTGCTTGTACCTTACGCTTGTACGCCATCCATTAATTATCTTTTCCTCTTTGCTCAACAGAGAGCCACACCTGTAATTCCATACTTCCTCGTCTATTTTTTTAAATTACTTTTATTCTCTTCCCCCTCTCTGTCTCTCTCTCTCTCGGCTCTCTCTCTCTCTCTCTCGGCTCTCTCTCTCTCTCTCTCTCTCTCTCTCGGCTCTCTCTCTCGGCTCCCATTTCCCGACACTTTCGCAGTCGGTGATTTCTTTGCTACCCTAAAACTGAAAGCCGCTTGAAAAGGGAGAGCCGGTCCAAAGCCGGTTGCCGCGGGCTTCTGTCGTTAACAGAAGGATGGGAATTATAAAATTTGTTTCAAAACACACCGTGCTTACCGGGGGCCGCTTGTTACGTCGAATTAAAAAAAATGAAAAGATAGTTCAAATAGTACATACCACGTATGAATAGGATTTTTATATTCGCCCCCCGGTTCTGCACCCGTTGGTGCCATATCATTTTACGAGCTGCGAACGCGTGCTTTATTTTTTCCGTTTACATTCTCTATGGGAAAACCGTATATCCCATTTTGCAACGTTGAAAGTGTTTACCTCAAACGGGAACACCTAGTCCCTTTAAATACTCCAATCACCTAAACGCGCGATACATGTGACAGCCTTTCCAGTATCTTCATGATTATTAAGAAATAATGCATTTATGAAAAACCTAATCGGGTTCAATTTAAAGCAGTGAACAGATTAAGGAAATTCAAGAGTGACGATGAAATAGTTTCAGATTACTAAAATTAATAAAGCAAGAAAAAAGTTAATATTTGGCTCCTATCTTTTGATGCAATTTACCACGTTCTATGAAAACATACCTTTCAACGGAAGTGTGAAGATGAAATCTACAATAATGATTATAGATTCCAGAAATTTTCGAAATTGCGAGTAAGAAAAATCGACATCAGCATGAGAAAATGAATCGAAAATACGGAATAAATTGTTCCCATTTCGATTTCGAGAAAATCGAGTTAGAAAATTCGGTGAACACGCGTGCTATTGAATAGGAATCTGACGCGTCTGTTCATGACCTACCGATTCTACTTGGACATGCTGAGCACACGAGCTTGACAGATTCTCAAAGACGATTTTCTCGAAGACAAAGCCTGAACAAAATATTTTAAATATAGAATCATCCCCTCCACGGTTGCGTCATCAATAATGGGACAATGATGTTCCAAACTGACCTAATCCACACGGCACAGTTTGTATCAATATACAATTAAAATATAAAAATATGTACGGAGTAGATTGCAAAGCAGCAATTAATTTATAGAGATTATGCAGTGTATTAGAAACTAATGGGGATATAAGAAGAATATGCAAAATGGAGGATCGCGATCTCCGAAGGGCTAAAGGGCGAACCGAAGGGCCCTAAGGGCGGTGATCTCGAGGGCCGAAGGGACCGGGCACGGTCGGGTCTTTGGGTCGCGATCGCGGAAGACGGTTTCCCATGGAGGAACTCTCAGGTACGAAAAAGTGTCTGGCTCTCGGCCCCGCCCAGTCAATAGCCTGAATATTTAATGTTAGAAGTTCCGTATTGATTTTCGCGATTTTTACGTCTCCGCAAATAAGGCCGTAAAAGACCTTACAACGTCCATTCTCTCTCCCTCTCTCTTCGTCGTCGGTGGGTCTACTGTGTGTGTGCGCGCATGGACACGCCAGAGAGGGCAAGAGAGAGAGAGAGAGAGAGAAGAGAGGAGAGAAGCGCGTTACTTTTCAGTGCCAGGCTATATAACGCTTTTTATTATGCCGGGCCGCTTTTATGGGGAAATACTGCGATGAAAAAAGAGGAAGACGGTCGAGACACGCGGGGGAGGAAGGAAAGGGCAGAAGAAGAAAGAAATTGCACTGCCCGGGTTTCATATCGAGTCATTACGATCCCCGGGCACTTTCACCCCCCTCCTCCTTCTACTAGGCCCCCCTACCCGCCCCGTCTACTCGTCGTCGAACCCGCGCCTACCTGCTACCCCTCAGTCCACCCCCTCCCCCCTCCCCCGTCGCCATCACCGCCACTACCATCACCAACCAACCACCACCACCAGCACCACCGCCGCCACCGCCACCACCACTACCACCACTACCACCACCACCTCAGCACCGCCACCACCAGGCTAGCAGCATCGTCACCGTCACACCGTCACCCCATCGCCCACGACTACGTCTTCTCTGACATTAAACTTTTTATCGTGCATAACGGGCTGCTTCGTCTTTTGCCGGGTATAAAAAAAAGAAATAGCAATAAAAAAAGAGGGGAGCGGGTGAGACGGGAGGATGAGGTGGGAGGAACCGAAGGAGGTGGCGGCGGGAGGGGGTAACAGGAGGTGGAGGAGGAGGAGGACGAAGGAAGATATAAATGGACGGGGCCGGTGGTGAGCGACCCCTCCTCGGAGACGGGGGCGCGCCGCGTCGAATTTGTCGATTCGCCGGTTTTCTCTCCCCGGCGTAAAAGCTTGGCAGACGCAATCGATTGTACCTACGTGTGCACCACCCCCCCGTGGGGGTGGGCTCGGCTGAGGGGGGGCCAGCAGCGCGGCCTCAGAGGGCGGGCTGGGAGGCCGCCGGAAAAGAAGCACGGAATGATAGGCGACGTATCGCTGTTGTTGTTAACGCTGCCTTACGGTTATTTATTGATATGCGCGCGGCCGGTCTCGCTGGGTCGGCCCGCGATTCCGACGCGCGTCGCGTCCCTTCGAATCGGCGCTCCTCCTCGCTACCACAATCATCCCCCTCTGTGTGTATATGTGCGAGAGTCCCCTCTCCCCCTTGGTCCTCGAGATTCTTCCCGATGTCCCGATATGCATTTACCCCTTCCTGGAGCAGACGCGTTACGAAATTCCGCGAGCTCCCGGCCCCCTGCGGCCTCCACAGAACTACGAGCCCGCTATGGCCCGCTCCGGCCCGCTCCGGCCCGCGAGAAAGCGTCCGTCATTCATTGTCATTACCGGCGGGGGAGAAATAATGAATGCAGAAGTTCGCCAGCTCGGTATTATTCTAGTTTAATGCCTGAGAAAGCGTAACCGTTTTCTACGGCTCCGCGCACGGTTTGATGATTCTCGAACGAAGCTTCCCGCCCCTCCTCCGCCCCTTCTACCCCCCACCCCTTTTCCGCGCCTCGTAGCGAGGTATTATAAAGCCATTAGCCGCAGTCCGCCGGTAATGAATCCTTCGGCGGAATGCGAATCGCCTAAGAAATATTTGCTCGCGTACTCTCATCTCCTTTGCTATACTATACTACTCTCGGTTTCGTTCACGATCGCGCCGCGTCTGTTACAAGCTGATGGCTCGGTGTAAACATTATGGTCGGCGGAGAGGCCAGCCGTCTCGCGCAAAACCGATCGTTTTTCGAGTTAGCCGGGTTAATATCTTGTTGGCACTGTGCTTCGTTTAATTACCGATATTAATAGATCGTAATCTCTCGGGTGGAAGTCGTGGAATGGCGCAGGGATTGGCAAGAACTGGATTTTATGGTGATCGTTTCAATGCCTCCCGATTCCACCCCTTTTCCCCGACGTCGTCACCGTAGAAGAACTTTGTGCGTTTACGGGGTACAATGATTTTCGAATTATGGAATACTAGAATCAGAACTACAGCGGGAAATTAAGGGGATAGACTTGCTTTCTCATTTGTTGATAATACAAAAATGGGATTTTTCAGTAGTCAAGAACGCTAGATAAAAGATTCTATTTTCTTAAAAGAAGCTATTTTCATAGCTAATAATGCAAATCACACTAAACGAAAAAATATGACGTTTGAGGGAGATAGCGCCCTAGATCGATCTTTTATCTAGCGTTTTTGACTACTGAGAAACTCCGTGTTTGTAAATATTATCAAGAAATGAAAACGCGAATCCCGCACCCTTGCAATCCTGGAAACGAGTCTACCGCCTTAAATCGGAGAAAGTAACACGTACTTCTGTCACTGTTCTTTCATACTCGTCGCAAATGCGCGGATTATTTGTGGACAATTGGGACGCCGCTGGATCAACAAACTTTGCACAGGCGTCAAAGAATTAGACGCGCGCTTGGGTCGAAATAGAACAGAGCAGCGGAGTTAATTTTAAGTTCTTTACTCATTTCCAAATTTTGTAATCTTCTTATAATTCATAATCTTGGAAACTACAGGAATTAACCCCTTGCACTACGATTTTTGTTTTGCAGAAGAAGAAAGTTTCTCCAATATGTATCGACAAGACCAAAATAGAATTTCATTTCTAAGGGACTTAATAACATACAGTGGGTGTACAAAGTATTCGTACATCTCTTAAAAACGAAGAACTTTTTCAAAATTGGATCCAACAGCTCGAGTTTTTTTGAGACGTTAAAAGGATTACTTTACTAGCAACTGTGTAAATAATGTTTTTTTTTAACACTAAAACTACCACGGTCAAATAACCGATTTTATATTTTCCAATTATCCAAATTATAAAAATCTATTATGGAAAATAATGGAATAAATTTCCTTGTCCAAGCATCTATTATATCGCAAAATTACAGACGATCTCAATTTTAATTTTGTCATTTTTACAAGGCAATATTTACCAGATACTTTTAATGCTTGGTAGGTTTAGTGTTAAATTGTTATTAGTCGCAATTACAAAGTAAAAAGTAAAGGCCACGATTTTTAAATGTTTTATCTGTACCTGTAACGAAAATTTCGAAGGTGCCGTTGGTAGGTCTAAGTAAGTTATATACATATACAAAGTTCCATCGAAATCGATCAAGGTTGTTACGAAATATAATTGATTGAAAATAGCAAAAATTGTAAGAGTTTGCGATTTAAATGAATCGCAAACCAAAAATTCAAAGATTTTTACATCCTACAATGCCCATAGCTTTTTTATGCGTCAGCCGATTTCAAAGTCTTTGTACATGTATATAACTTCCTTAGATTTACAAAATATATGTTCTCAATTTTCATTACAGGCACAGACAAGAAATTTAAAAATCGTCATCTGTACTTTTTCCTTCGCAATTGCGATCAATAACATTCAAAAAGAAAATTATTTACACATTAGAGCTCGTAAACTAATCCGTCTCAAAAAAACTCAAGCTGTCCAATTTTGAAAAGGTTATTCGTTTTTAAAAGTACATATTCAGTAATCTCAAAATATTCCTCAGAGAGTCCGAATGGTTAGTTAATTTCCAATGATATTTGCACTCTTGCTCGTCGAGCGTCCGCCAACTCCATCGATTTGCCAGTTCGATACATCGTTCCCCTTAGGGTCGAAGTCCGCCTCCGCAAAAATCAAAGATTCCGAGCGATCTGATTTTCGTAGCAGTTTTTCGGATCGAAGTGCAGGGGTGGCCCCCGTAGGAGGAGCGTATCGGCTCGGCGTGCTCGCGGGGCGTATTTTCGAAGCGTCGTCTGGGTTCGTCGGTTTTATAGGCCGTCGCTCGACGTAAGGGACATTCGCTTGCTACGAAGTTCGTTAGAAAAACGAGATTACCGGCGTCACCGCCTGCAGTTACGTAATTCGATCGATAGTTCAGGCGTTTCCCGTTTCGGCCGACCGACGAGGAGAAATAGCAGAGCGAACGAGAGAGAGAGAGAGGGAGAGAGATCGAGAAAAGGAAAAGGAAGGAAGAAACTCAGGGGGGGTTTAAAAGAAATTTCTTGACGGGCGGGAAGGTGGGCCGTGAAAAGGTGGAGGGTGGAGGTAGTGGGCGTAGAGAAAAATTCAATCGGTTGCCCGATTATTTCGTTACCGGGGCTTCGGGAACGCGTGTAACGCGGCCATTTCGTAATATCAAACAGCCGGAAACGCGGCGAAAAAATTTCCAGGCTGCTGGGAAAGGACCGCCGGGCGAAATTAAATCCGATTTCGCCGGGGAGTGCTTTTCGTTTATCCTTTCCCACTTTTTCTTTGCGCTGTTCGAGGCTAATATCGTGTTTCGTTAAAATCGTCGCGGTTGACGAGCCACCGGCCAAAGGAACCACCGCGGACGATTCCACCCTGGCCAGGAATAAAAGGAACGAAAGGATTAAAAACAGCCGAAAAAAGGAAGGAGAAAAAGAGAAAGGAACCCGACGAAACTGTGGTACGAAGTTACCGCGAGCGCGCGAGACGCTTCGTTTCCGGGAGAATCGAATTTGGAGATTAGCGCGACGCCGCGCGCGTGCTCTTTCGCTTTGTCTGTCCATTACCCGGCCACTTCTACTTGCTCTGGTCTTCCTCCCTATCGGAACACACCTATCCCCATTGTAGGCTACTCTCGATTTGCTGGTTTGCAGAGGTAAAGTTACACACTATGTCTCCACGTTATTATTTAAATAATTCGACTGTGGATTTTATGTAAACATACTACAGTACGTGCAGATATAGCTGCAATTTGACATAGTGTGAAGATTCAAAGAATTGAATAGCATCAACACTTTTGACCTAGTGAAATTATTAAAAATAGGAGAATATAGAAATTGTAGAAAATCTGCTCGTTCGCAAGAGGTGAACCTCCCTCCATTGGATTTATATGCAAAATAAAATTTGCATTAATTTCAAGGAGCTACCAAAACAATCCCACAAAATTGAAATAATATAATCACTGTAATCAAAGTCGAAGCTTACCACAGGGATGATTTCTTGAGCTTATTCGGTTCAACTAGATTACGAACAAAATCAAATTTTAAAATAAAATAATTATGTTATCCATGACCGACGTGGCAGACAACATGTTAACAAGTTTAACTCGTTGGAAATAATATAAGTATCTTCAATTCTCTGTTTTACATTTGATCTGGTTTCTGTCAAGAGAAAATCCACGGTCTGCTAATAAGATTTATAATATTCTCGAAAGATCGAGCCTGTGAATGGCCGCCAATTGTCTCGAATAAAGTGTCCTGACACACTCGCAGTGAAGTGAAAACTGCAGAACCGTTCGGATACGTGAGACACGTTAACTATCCGCAGGGTAATTAGTGTCGGGATCGATTTTATGCGTTCACGGTGACCGCAACCGAGTAAGCAAGGAGAATGTTAATGATCGCCGGGAGGACTTCCTCCCGATAAGATTATTCATTCAGGAAACGAGAGATTCCATTAAATCGCGATTTTTCCAAATAGAAGACCGAATTATCATAAATATCTCTGCTGCCACGACGCGTCGCGACGCAACGAAAAAGGCCACCTTCTGGCAGAGGCTGTGCTTATTGCCAGTGGAAACAGTGTGCAACGGACAGACAGACAGTACTCCGCTGCAGGTTCGGCGAATGCTGAAATTCGATTTCCCAGCGAGCTCGTGGAAAAGTTCTTCGATCGGTTTTTCCGCGTAGAATCGATTCCGAAGCGAGGAACCGCTATCGTCTTGTAGAATGTAGAACGATCCGGAAGGAGTTCAGGTTCGCCGCTCGCCGAAAGTGAGACGTCGGAGCTGCTTAAACGCCGACAGTCCCTTTTACCGAAATACATATACGAAACGCAAATTTGATGCAGCAGGTCAATATTCCAGCTGTAATTTTGTTTTTCGGATTCGTTCTCTTTCAACGCTGCTACGCGAGGTTCAATTTGCGAAGTCAAAAATTACCATCCGACCTGTTGTTTCGGAAAATCAAGCTGGACAGCGGAACATTATGCGAAATAAAAATTTTCTACCTGAATTGCAACAAACTGGAGTGAATGAAAATTGATTTTCTTTCTTAATGTTCGTAATAGGCTGAAAATAATATAACATTTAAATTGTTCTAATGTTTTTACTGTATCAAATGGCATCTACTCATTTTGCTAATTAATTATCTACCAGGATTCTGAATAATTGTGTTCTCAACAACGACTAACCTCGCAAGGTAAGGTCTAATAACACATAAATAGTAAGACAAATGAATTTCATAAATAGCCTCGTTCTTAATAAATTTTGGATAAAGAATAATTCAGGATCAAAAGTAAACAAACAGATTTAATTTTATTTATATATATATAAAAATTCGTTTCAAAAATCTGAAGCTGGGGTCTCTGAGACCTCGCATTACCTTGCGAAGGTTAGTTATCAGAAAATGTTACTGGGGTGAATGGTTGATTCGCTATTGTAATCGCTGAAGGATCCATTGAAAAATCTGTGGACCATGGACTTCCTGCGAAAAAATCGCAGATGCTAAATGCATTGGGTACTTTCATTCCGACGTCTACAATATGTGTTGAATTTACAATTTAAATTTGCATTGTTGGGTTCAAGATCGAGTAGGTGCACCTTCCTTTCTGATTCGAAAGGCATTCGAAAGGCTACTTCAGGCTCCACTTCGAGATAAAAGAATTGCTACCAGAGAGTCGTAGAAGGAGAAAGCCATACACTATATTCCCATGGTGTATGTATATTTTGAATATCAATAATAATTTCAATATGAACATAATAAACCATACTCGGTTTAAAACATTAAATAAATAATAAATATCTCCATGGTGTTCAACGTGTTAATGACTCCATCGAAATGAAGTTACATTCGAAACGTTCTGAGCGTACATAATGGAAAATAAACGGCTAATTACACACATTTGCTAGAATGATTGTTTCAGTCTTGTACTCTTGTACTCTTCTGCGTGGTTCCGGTGTGCGTCGGGACGCGAGGCGTCGTTAGCAATCGAATTGCCGATTCCCGGGCAAAATTCTAGCCTCGAAAAAAAGATCGTCTTACGTAACCCGCATAAATAATGCATGGCCGCGCGATTTCCATTTCAGAGGCTGACCGTATCTCGGCGGGTTCATCGTACCGCGTCCATGAATGGGGAACCGATACATTAATGAAAACGAGAGAGACATGCTCGAACACGGACTCCTCTTGGCCCGAGGAACTCTCCGCGACTAGGAACTTGACCCGTCGTGGAAACCTTTGAACCGGGAACTACTGCCAAAACACGGCTAGCCGATTAATCAACCACGGGACGTTTTTACGGTTCTATAGGCAGTAGTCGCGTCTAGGTTCGCGTCTGGGGTTGTTAGCCCCCTCCAACTTTGCCGAGACCAGTAGACAGAATGGGCTGGGGTAGACAGAAATATTTACAATGTACAAAAATCTGCCGAAAGTGTGCAACAACAATTTAACAGAATATCGAGTTAGAAGTTCACAAATTTTTGCAAATTAAAAATGTATACTACAGAGAGATATTTATCGTACGTAATCTAAGGGTAAGGAAAGTCGAGGATATGTTTCTCTTAATAATGTAGATGAATATTTTAAAGGCGTGCTTAACAGGACGAATTTAACATCGACCGTTGCACAAGTTGCTCGTTCGAACATTTCCTCTACGATTAATAGTTTCCGAGATAAACGTGCAAATATGCAATCCCCAACTTCCGAGTTCATTTTTCAGCCCCTGAATATGAGTGATGACCACTAGGAAAACATACGTGTAGAACATTTTTGCTATATCGTGTGCAAGTTCCACAATTATTTAATATTATATTGAGCACCATGCATGTTTCTAAATTCTTTCCAAGATTGCAACGATGTAATTCAAAGATGAGGTTCTGTAGTAGTTAAAAGCGCTAGATAAAAGATCGATCTAGACCGCTGTCTCCCTCAAAAGTCCTATTTTTACGTTTACGAGGCGTAATTTGCATTATTCGGTAGCTGTCACAGCTTTATGCTTCCAAATAATGAAAATTACGCCTCGTAAACGTAAAAATAGGATTTTTGAGGGCGACTGCGGTTTAGATTGATCTTCTATCTAGCGCTTTTGATATCTCCCAACCCCCTTAACACTAAACCTACCGATCCTTAAAAGTAACTGGTGGATGTTCCCTTATATAAATGACAAATTTGATTTTATTTAGACTTTATACTGCTCCTATCGTAATACATGCTCTACTAGAGCAATCTATACACTCATTTCTTATGAAATAATTTTTATTATTTCAATAATTGTGAAATAAAAAATCCGGAAACGGTTATTTTGATCGGTGATGGTAAGTTTAGTGTTAACAGGGTGTACGATCCTGCCGACGCGGCCGAAGGGTTAATTTTCGTAGATGTATTTTTTGAAGTGGTTGGAGTCCGCCATTATCAGACAATGGAAATTGCGAGGAAATTGAATTAAAAGACCGGGGGAATTTAGTACGAAGCCTTTTAAGCGTCGGGTCCGAAGAGACCCGGGCTCGCGTGGTCAAGGGGGTAAGTCTGCTTTAGGCTCGCTACGGTTACAGCTCTAACGAAGTTTTTCCACGCGAGGAAGCCTGCATACGACTTCCCTAGGTGCGAACTTCCGTGCTCCGTTCAATTATGTACCGCTTCTACAATGAAGTCGAAGCTGGCTCGCGAGCAAAACCCCGGGATGCATTGTGTCGGAGATAATGTACAACTCCGTTCCCGAGAAAGAAGACTTACGGTTCACGGTGCAGCAACCTGTGGAAAACAAAAGAGCAGACAGCGATTTTTACGAGCCGGAGAACGGAAGACGGTGATTCGTTCGTCGACAGGGCGCATTTAAAAATCGATGGCTATTGCCGCTGATTATTCTATCGCCCTACTTCGACCCTCGTTCGCAAACCCAGACCCTGTATTGAACAAGTGCCTTTGACTTCTGGAACTTCTCCAACAAGGTTGCAAACGTCAGTCTGCCGATGAACTTTCCGATCGAGGAGGCGTTCATTAAAATTATCGAGTCCCTCGAGGATTCGACCAACTTCCTCGTCCAAGAATTTTTCGAAAATTTACGGAAGAGAGTGCCGGAGAAGAAAGTTTGATTACTGGTAGTCGTTTTACATTTCCCGCGGGGCAGGCCGATTTCGCCTTACGGGAACGGGGAAATAAAGTAGAGCAATTATATAGTATTACCGGCTCTGTTTTCTCGCGAATTGATTCTTGAAACGGAAATTATAAAATGGGGCTCCGAATTTCTTAAGCCCCGAATTTCTTAAGCCCCGAATTTCTTAAGC
>CM052245.1:17100520-17212295 GCA_028455795.1 Lasioglossum marginatum | reverse complement strand
CCTGCACTATTTCAAATTGCATCATCTCGTTCTTGTAACTGTATAAGATAAAAGAGAAGCAACAATTGGGCTCAAAGGGCTAACGACCGAAGACACCGCGTCTCTGCATCTTTATTTGAAGTCGTGATCGTATGTACGCGGAATCAAGGGATGCAGGAGGTGGTAAAAGCGCGTGGTGTAAAATCGAAGGAATTCGGTGTTGCGGTGGTGTCGGTTCTTTCGATAGCGAAACGCGGAGCGGTTATCATTGGGAAGCGTCTGCTGGTGTGCCCGATTACCGACGCGGACCGTCCGGCAAACAAAGCGTTTCATTAAACGAGCCGGGGGCTGGGCCGGCGAGGCAGAGCGAGGCAGAGCGAGGCAGGACGAGAGTTCGAAAACCCAGTGACACGGGCTTGAAAAAGTGAAAACGGCGTCGGCGCGGGGGTGCGCGGGTGGAAATCACCGTGTGTCGGTGATTCCTCAAAAGCCTGGATGGAAAACGCGCGCTCGAAATTTCCCTCGACGCGACTGGATGACCGACAACACGCGCCGAGCTCTGGCTAGAGAGCGAGAGGTACGATAAGGGAACAAGGTACTCGTGTATATGTGTGTGTGTGTGTGCGTGGCACTGTGGGGTGGGGTGCAGAAAGGGAGGACGAGTGCTGCCGCACGTGTTAATGGGATTTTACGAGCGACGCGTGGCGAAGGAAAAGCCGTTTCGCGAAATTAACACCCGCCGAAGCGAGTGAACTCGTAAAAAAGTATAATCGATATTTTCGTACGGGCGTAAGTACTTTTTTCCCCACCGACGCCTCGTCCTCTCCTCTCTCTCTCTCTCTTTTTTCGCCCCCTTCAACCCCTCTGTCTTCCATCGTAAGCATCGCAGGCGTTCACATTGAGTCACGTTCGCGCTCGCGCTCGCGCCACAACGAGCCACCCCCGCCGAGCGAAACATTAATTTGTTTTGCTCGTATCTCGGGGCTTAATATTTTTCATTAGGTGCCGTCTCGCTCTCGCCCTCTCCTCCTCTCTTTCTCGCTTCCTCGGCCGCTCTTCAAAATTCGCGGAGGTCCCCGAGACCCGGTGGAAACCCTTTCTGTACGCGCGCGAGGGTGTGAATTAACACTCGGCCAAAGGGGCCACGGTCTAATTGGGAGAGTCTTCGGCCCCTGCGAGTCGAACAAGGACTCCCAACCCTTCGCGGTTTGCTTACGTGAAAATCTCATCGACTGCCAGACTTCTTTTTACTCGCTTCATTAGCGCACTTTGCAGACGCGTGTTTCACGATTTTCATCTCTTTCGGATTCTATCTCATTCCATATCATTAGGCTGCGGATCTTTATGCAAAATAAAAATTGTCTGCATCGATTGCAAGAAATAGAAACCAAATTGGATGTTATTTCTTCCCTTAATGATTTTAAATAATTTAAATAGAAGATAAATCATATATTGACAGCTTCAATTTTTAAAATTTTCCAACAATTTTAAACCTCATCTACTCAATTTTTCTATAAATGCATAAAAACACACCATACTACATACCATGTATTTAATTCTTAACCCTTTGCGGCCCAACGTGTTCCCTGTATTTCACTTCAGATCTTTCTACAAAACGGTACAGTCCAGTCATATTCCCAAAGGTCTGCGATGCCAGACGCTGCGTTTCCAGAAAATGAATATTCAGATATACAAATTTTAGGGTGGTCGGATTAAGTCGATTTTATGAGAAAACGAAGGCTTTGAATACGAGATAAGTCATTTCATTCTGCAGCACGGTTTTCTTAAATAACTGCGTTTCTTATCGACGCTCCCGAAGGTGAACCGCGAGATTTGCATACTGTAGATGAGTAAGGTGTTTACTGCTACAATGTCGATTGTGTGAGGACTTTTTCCTCAATGCCGCTGAAAGCTAGAAATACACGACTCTAACACACTAGATATACATGTTTTATTTAATTATATCTTGTTTTACACTTCAGTTGCATTCAAGACAACGAGAGGCCAATGGGCGTATAAGAAGCAGCTTCAAAAATATTAAGCACCATCAATTGGACAGTTGCAACAATGGTTCATCGTCTGGGCTGTTTCTACGGAAGGTAGGAAAGACACTTTTGGAAATTTTAAATAAAAATTTATTGCGATGCATTGGAGGGAAATTATTCAATAATTGCTAGCACAACAGAAATGGGGACGAATTTTACTAAAAAAATACTCGTTTTTCCGAAATAGGTATACATAAAACCGCGGCGGAAATTATCCAAAATTCTCTAATCCAGTATCAGTACGGATAGGGGAGGCCCGCGTACTTTTGTGGACGCTCGCAGATTTCGGAGGCGTTCTGCCGGTGCGTGCGAAGGCGTGCTATTATTTATACAGTTAGGAAACGGCGCGTCGTGTTTTTTAGAAGACAGGATGTCCGGGTTTAACGACCCTAGCACCTGGCAACCCTTCTGCCGCGGCATATAATTACCCGCGGGGCACACACGCCACTGTAACGCGCATCTCCTGCTGCCGGCGCGGAACCTGAGAACGTGGAATATCGTCCTCGTCACGGTCGCGGACCTCGAGGAATCTCACTATCGTTTTCTTCGCGTTTCCGCGAACCGTCGTTGATCGATCGCTTGACCCCGTATACAGATTCCTGGTTCACAGATCGCAAACACACCAGCTGCGACCAGTTGCGCGATTTCCGGAACCGGATCGCTTCATCCTCCATTAATTCGCGACCTGGGGAACCAGTCGGCCTGGGATCGGTCCAAGTCTGGGCTGAGACAGTCGCTTGGGTGGGACTTGGGGACATGGATAATTCAACCCTTGAAATTTTCACCTGTTAACCGGGGTGGACGAGTCCATTTATCATTCGTGTGCGAAGTCGACTTCTCATCCCCTTTTCAATTTAATCAGTGACTCTTTATTGAGCCACAGAATTTATTGACTAGAAGTTATGGGAATTAAACTGTGCTTATTTTAATTCAGATAAAATTTTAAGCCTGATTTTATTCCTATGTTGAGGACTATTTATCTTAACTACTGGACGAGATAAAAATTGTCTGAATTAATTGGACAAATATTTGGCAACTTTCCTTCAGCAAATATTAGATTGTACCATAAATAAGTTCGATGGAAAACACAAAGACGTGAACGTCTACTTTAAGGATTCAGTGAATGCTGCGGATCTTCATGGAAAATAAAAATTGTGTGTATTAAGGGGATATACTCGTTTCTAGGATTGCACGTTCTCATTTCTCAATAATGCAAAGATGAGGCTTTCCAGTAGTCAAAAGCGCTAGATAAAAGATCAATCTAGGCCGCGATCGCTCTGAAAAGTCCTATTTTTACGTTTACGAGGCGTAATTTGCATTGTTCAGAAGCATGTAGCTGTCGCAGTTTTATGAAAATAGCTACATAGCTACAAATTACGCCTAAATGATTGCGGCCTAGATTGATCTTTTATCTAGCATTTTTGCATCTTTGCAATCCTGGAAAAACGAGTCTACTCGCTTAAATGCGAGATGGAGTAAACACAGGACCGAAGCGACTGGATCAAAGAGAACTCGAAAAATCGCAGCAATCGAGGTCTCGCGGATGGCTTGGGGAGCCGTGGCCTGAACGGAGTGGCGGCCACGGGACGCCGTAAAAATTGATCGGGTCGGCGCGCGTTCGTTCGGGCACGAATGAAAAATGAATTTAGCCTAGAAAGCGAGTATCTAGCTCGGCGGGCGTGCATAGAGTTGGACTATAGTTGAAAACTGCTTTCGAAAAATTGGGTCGCGTCGCGGCGTTTAACCGGCGAGCGTGGGCCGCCCTTGAGCGTATCCGTTGCTCGTTTCCAGCATGAAAGTTTCACGACGAAAGAAAACGCGAACGAAGTTACCCTGCTCGACGGCGTGTCCCGTTTTATGGGAACGCCGCCCGCGTGCGCGCGGGTTTTTCCTCCTCCTCGACGTCGATAGGGCCTCTGATAGCCGAGTGGCATCGGGCTTCGTCGAGCGCGAGTCGAACAGAGGAGAGTCGACGTCGTTATCGTCTTTATTCCGGGAAAGTCGAGAGATTAATGGAACCGTTGGTGAACGAGCCGCGACGGTTCTACGAATAAATCGCGGCTTCGAGCGTCTCTCACTATTTCCCGCCGAGGAATGCTCTATTTATACAGCAATGTCGCGAGCGACCGGAGAGCTGCAATTGAGACGCTCGCGTTTCAATGAGTGCAAGCAAGCCCGCCACATCCTCAGCTATCGATAAACGCACAACGCTGGCTAAATGTTCTTTATACCAGCCACTGAGGCAACCTCGAACCCTGCAAGCTGTACCAAATCCCATCAATCTGAAAGAGAGTTCTCCAAACAGTTCGCTACCGTTCGATCTCTAGCCTTCTGGGACTTCAGATCTTTGAGGGACACGAACTTGGAGTTTTTTAATTTATTAATATTTTCGTTGTGTACGTATAGAAATTCTTCTAATGAAAAAATGACCCCCTAAATCTACAGGAGTTTGTCAACGAGGTGGATTCCATAGAGGCTCTAAGTTTGCTAGATTCAACTATCCAGTTCATCTAGGTTCAGAACATTTGACTATTTTTGTTTAATTGTTTACTCTTTAAACTGGTTGCCACAACTACACCCGAACAAGGTTCAGCATACTCTATTATCCTGCGAGAATTCTCGATAGAGTTCGCTACCATTCGATCAAAGCACTATCTAAAGATAGACCATCCATGGCTTGATCATATTGTTCATAAAGTTCACGAAAGGCTTCCTTCGGGTCTCAAACTTCTGCAAGAGCGATGTATTTCTGCGCGAACAATTTTGGATAAATGTTTATCGAGTTTGGTACGTGCTCCTGTGGAACGGTTTGCCAGGAGCCGTCGGTTCCAGAAATTCCGTTTCTTCTGGGGTGGACAGATGGGCTGCCACCGGGATCGGATTGGAAGAAACGCGGGCAAGAAATACGTCGCCGGACGAGTGTTTCTATTTTCCTGCGACCTGGAGAGACGTCGACGGATGTTTCTTCTTATTTCTTCCGAAGTTGGGAGCCTCCGGGCCCCGGGGTTTTCTTGTTCTGGATAATTTCGCCGGGGAGTTCGACGCCGGGAACGAAATCAGTCACATTTCTGCTTTTGCTACCGTGAATTTGATCTACTTCCATAGGAACGGAAAAGATAGATGGAAATTCTAAAAGCGTCGCAACAGTAATAGATAGTTAACCTGGGATGTAAAGCGAAGAACAAGGAGTCATAAAACAAACCGCAGCACGGCAGCGTGACCACTGACGTTGCGTTTCGATCGCGCGACCGCCTCCCCGGTCGCTTATATTTTAATCCCGCTGAAGGCACACGCTCGCAGAAACTCGCACGCGTGTCCCGTCGATGGAGAGAGAATCGTAAAAACGTTCGCGGGTTTGTTCTTCCGGCAAAGAACGCAACTCGTTCCGCGCGGTCTTATCGTTCCCGGCAATCCTAAAACGTCGTTCCTCAGCTGGCGAGTTAACGACGACGCGAGGGTGCACCCCTAATTCAACGAGCCAGCTCTAAACAACCGCTCTTCACGCCGACAAGCCGGAAAGAAAACGATTTCGATTTTCCCCTCTCTCGGACAACGATCCCATCTACGATCGCGCGGAGCACCTGGATACAGGTGGCCGAGGACCGGGAAGCAGCTGTCTCTAATTCCTCCGACAGCAGTGGGAACACTCCACTTTGCTACGCTGCTCGGTCGACGGTGAATCATTCCACGATTTCATTGTGGACTCGTTCTGCTTCCATCTTTCTGACACCCTCGGACGATCCTCTAAATGGTTTTAAGATCGTTTCATTGTTTCAGACATTTTTGTCTTACACTTTAATTTATCCGATCGTGTCTCAAAAAAATTGAAAGAGGTCATCTCATGGTTTCCAGCCATTTTTGTTTTACATTTTAATTTAACCGATCGTGTCTCAAAAAAATTGAAAGAGATCATCTCATGGTTTTTAACCATTTTTGTTTTACATTTTAATTTAACCGATCGTGTCTCAAAAAAATTTAGAGAGATCATCTCATGGTTTTTAAACATTTTTGTTTTACATTTTTAATTCAACCGATCGTGTCTCAAAAAAATTGAAAGAGATCATCTCATGATTTTTAACCATTTCTGTTTTACATTTTAATTGAACCGATCGTGTCTGAGAAAAATTGCTAGAGACCACCTCATGGTTTTCAGCCATTTTTGTTTTACATTTTAATTTAACCGATCGTGTCTCAAAAAAATTGAAAGAGATCATCTCATGGTTTTTAACCATTTTTGTTTTACATTTTAATTTAACCGATCGTGTCTCAAAAAAATTTAGAGAGATCATCTCATGGTTTTTAAACATTTTTGTTTTACATTTTTAATTCAACCGATCGTGTCTCAGAAAAATTGCTAGAGATCATGGTTGCCAGGTATTGTTGTGCTGCGCTTTATAAAATAAACAGGATATTGTGCTTTAATTTAGCTACATATCCTAAGTTGATACAGTCTATGATTGAGGCTAGCTCTTTGGCAAAATCTCTTTGAAGAATAGAATCTCTTGAACGCGTGAAGAAAGCTTCGCTAGAGGATTTAACAATTTGCCATCTTCGTCAACAAGTCAGATTAGATTGATAACGGTATCGCTGATAAGAATTCCGACTATTTGCAATAGATTTTATGAAGTTAGTCGGAAACACATCTTACAAAGCTGAGTTGTTTGGAGGCGACACAGTCTGCAAAAAGTGTGATAAAGAGACTCTAATCCTAACAAGAATGACAATCGATCAGGCCACTTAGCTGCGCCACTCGATGACTGCTACTGACGCTTTCATAGACTCTTTCATTTTTCGGAGAGAGATTGGTAGCAATTATACAGGATGGTTCTATAAAATTTTTAGGGACATCAGTAGCTAGATAAACAACATACGGTTACGCATATATTTAATTACAAACACTTTGAACCAGAATAACTTTTTTATGAATGGACCAAACGACTTCAATTTCTCTGTAAGGCTAGAAGGATTAGTTTAGTAAATGGCGTCTAATAAATATGTTGAAAAGATGCATTGGATCGGAATTGTGAAAAACAATAGTAAAAATTGATTTTTGCAACTTTTTTAGCTGGGCAAAATTACGAAAATTTCAAAGATGTGTTTTGTGAACTCGTATAAATTATGTAAGTTCTGAAAATTTCAATGAAATTGGTTAATTGCTTTACGAATTATAAACGATCAAAAGTAATAAAACTTGCAACTTTTCATGATTTTCGGCCTACAACTGGACATGAATGGACCATTCATAAAAAAAGTTATTCTGATTTAAAGCGTGTGTGATCAATTATGTGCGTATCTGTAGATTCAATTACTTTCAGTATGACTAGCGAAAAGAATTATTTGAACAAATGGAGGACCTGTCTATTGAAGTATTGAACAAATTCGGAAGGCAACGGAGGGTGAAATTGTTAGCAATTATACAGGGTGATTCTATAAAATGTTTAGGGACATCAGCTAGATCAGCTTGGTAGCTAGATGAGCAACATACATTCAGAAAAGAATTGTTTAAACATATGAAAGCCCTATCTATGGAGGTACATTTCAAACGCTGGGAACTAGTTGAAAAATTGTTGAAAAAATTTGGAAGACAGCCGAGGGTGAAATTATTAGCAATTATACAGGGTGATTCTATAAACTGTTTAGGGACATCAACTAAGTAGCTAGATAAGCAACATACATTCAGAAAAGAATTGTTTGAACAGAAGAAAGACCTGTCCATGGAGGTACATTTCGAACGTTGGGAAGTAGTTGGAAGATTGTTGAACAAATTCGGAGGGCAACAGAGGGTGAAAGCGCGAAGAGACGAGTAGGGGGTTGTAGATCCGTGTCAATGCTCGGGGAAGTTGTCGGTCGTGAATCGCGCGGGCGAAGCAGCAATCAGGTGTCGAGCGGTTTCAGCGGTGCGGTGGCGCGCGATTAGGCGGTTGCGTTTCCGCCCCTGGCGCGACTCGTCTTTTGTTTTCCGGTGCGATGACTCGGCGTGGTCCGGGGAGCGCGCGCCCGCGAGAGAGAGATCACCCTCCTCCGGTATGCTCGACGTCGCGTCGCGTCGCGGCCGCGCGCTCGCGCGACGGATCCGCGTTGCAGGCCGAAAGGAAGAACGGTTGGAAAAAGGCCGTGTGCGCGTCGGCGTCGCCGGGTGGCGGCATTCTAAATTTAGGAGGAAGTATTGATTTTACAATTTGGACCCCTCCCAAAGTAAAAAATAAACCAAGCCAAACGTACTCTACTTTGATAGAGTGCCTCTCCTCTGCGCGGCTCGTTTCGACGCACGGCCGAGACGGAGATACAAAAAGGGAAACATGGAGGGGGGTTGGTGGCTGCCGGCTGCCGCGGGAACCAGGGGGAGAACCCCGTCTGGGGTGAGGAGGCGAGACGAGGGGTGAGACTGGGGAGAGAAAAAGAGAGAGAAAGAGAGAGAGAAAGAGAGAGAGAGAGAGATGAGGGTGACGAGAGGGTGGAACGAAGGGGGTGGTTCAGCCTGCCAGCCTGCCTACCTAGCTGAAGGGTGAAACAGAGAGTGGGAGGGAAGAAAAGAAGAAGATAGCGATTGCCAGGGAAAGTGAGGGGGTGTAGAGAGAGCCGAGAGCGGCGCGGCTCGGCTCGGCGCGGCCGAAGGTAGAGGGAAAGGAACGAGGAAAGAAAGAAAGAAAGGGTGGAGGAGAACAGAGGGGCTGCGAGGGTGGGGGACACCGAGGGGGTGTGGGTGGGTTGAAAGAGGGTCGGCTGGGGCGAAGGAGAACGCGGGCGGGGGTTGGTAGAGGGGCGGAGGGAGAGTGGCGAAATACCGTAGTTTCAGCCTGCTAAGAAACAAAGAACAGAAAATTGATCGTTTGTTAAGTTTTATGTTCCCCGGGGCCAGGCGAGGGTGGTCTACACCCACACGCCACCCTACACCCACCTCTTTCTCTCTCTCTCTACTTTCCTCTTTTTCCCTCGAGTCGTTTCTCCGCTGTATCCCGCGCTTCCATCGTGAGAGCTCTCTCTGTCTCTCTTTCTCTCTCTCTCTCTCTCTCGGTCTCTTTTCTCTGGCCGGCGACGCGCAATAAGACGAATAGAGGAAATTCTCCACCCGACTACGGGGGTGGGACGGCGGGAGGGGGTTGCAAGGAGGAAGTGGGCACGCAGAAAAACGCGCAGAGGGAAAAAGCCGGGGTGTGGGTCGGGGACGGGCGACGAGGGTGGGCGAGAGCAGCAGGACTGGGCGCGGAGTGATAGAGAGACACGTGTACGAGGAAAAAAGGGGCCGGGGTTGGGAGTGGACGACCGGGCATCGTGAAAGTCAATGGAAGCTGGACGAGATTGCCTTCGTCGTCTGTTGTCGTCTGCTCTCGCCCGGTTTTTTCTGA
Organism: Lasioglossum marginatum; assembly: GCA_028455795.1. Lineage (NCBI taxonomy): Eukaryota > Metazoa > Arthropoda > Insecta > Hymenoptera > Halictidae > Lasioglossum > Lasioglossum marginatum. Next base: position 17,202,925 of record CM052245.1, on the reverse strand, counting down.
TGGGGTTGAAGTTTAATTACGAGGAAACACGTTTATTGGACCGCGATGCTTTTTCACCCGTCCTCGCTGGACCGCGGAAATCTTGTCGAAATTCCTCGAAAATGCTCTCCGAGAGCAGCCTCTCCTCTCCGGATCGAAGGTAAATTGATTCGCATTGCATGGGAGCCTCTCCGACAAGCTATGGCGGGCTTCGGTTAGTTGGAACGCGTCAGGATTATACTTTATTCTACGTGTCGCGAGTAGAGTCTCGGTGTAAAGGTAAACAAATGCACACCGTAGTTGCCACTTGAGTGCGACCGTGCTGAAGTTATGTTTCTAAGATAGCTTGGAGAGGGTGTATGCTGCGCAGGTGATATACTGAAAGGCTCGGTCAGACTGTAAATAATTAGAAATAATTAGAAGACGTTACTGGGCGTCACTTGAGAGACAACAAGACGTCACTTGTTGGTTCACAATTGAAATTGGAGGGTCCGTTAAAAAGTTTGTAGATCATAGACTTTTAAAAATTATGGAATAATCACGAAGAAGAGAGCTGTCCGTTTCCGATTTTGTTCTTAGTGCCGCGAATAAACGTCTATGCCGGTGGATGGAAGAGCGAAAACCGGTGTATTTTAGAATTTTCGAGCGGAGGTGGTCAAGGGGTCTCTGCAGGAGTCGGCGATGGGTGAAATTAGCGCGAGCAACTGCGATATAGGGGAGAGAGAGCGTCCACGCGTCCGCGGAAAGTGAAAATGGAGCGGCACGCGTCTCTCGTTGATAATACAATGCACCTGTAACGCGTTAAACGACGCGGAGTTGAACGACCAGGCGGCGGCGGCAGCTCTGAAAAAATTTTAAAGCCTGAAAGAGCCCGCCAGCCACCAGCGGCTCTCTCCCGTGTACAAGAGGGAAAGGGATTTTAAAGCGAATAGGAAACTATCGAGCCCGGGCGAAGGGCGGCCGGCTGTCGTCGTTTAAGGGTCAACCGGCACGGCGTGGCGCGGCGGCGGCGGCGGCGGCGGCGGCTGCCCGTTACAATTACTCCACAAACGCCCCGGAACTTTCACGGGAAACGAAAGTGACGCGCGATGGTAATTCCCAACGTACCGCTCGTTCCCATATTATTTTTTCGTAATTAATTTTTCATTCGACCAGCACCATTCACCACGCGAAATCGTCCCTTTCGAGGAAGACAAGAAACCCTGGTCTCGTCCTGTCCCCGGGCAACAAGGGCTCGCTGATTTTTCACCTTTTTTTCGCATTCGACGAAACGATCAATCAACCCCCGCGCGCGAACGAGATTTTAGCCGGATTTCTAGAGAGAATGGAGGCCGTATTGAAAAATTTCAGACACTGATTGATTGCCCGTGTTTTACTTCGTTTACTACCTCGCTCTCCGGGAAAAGATTATCCTTTTCGGTGACATCCTACAGGCGTCGGAATCAACGGATAAAAGGGCGAGAACTTGTCCAAAGGAGTAAACGATAATATATATTTTTGTACGTAATGTTCATAAGGTCGACGTATCTTTTGGTACAATAAGAGCAATATGTTTTCAAAATAAAAATTGTCTGCATCAATTCCGAGGAACTCGAGCCACATAGACTCGTGAAGATCCGCAGTCTAGCCATACATAATTCTTTAATTGAACTATATGCTGGAAGTAACCCTTAAAGATACCGCAAATTCAACACCTACCGAGCCTTAAAAGTAACTAGTACATGTTCCCTTACAAAAATAACAAGATTGATTTTATTTAGACTTTGTGCAGCTCCAAAGATATCTGTACAATCATTTCTTATGAAATTAATTTCATTATGTGAATAATCTATATAAATAAAAATGTAAATGTTCGTTTGTTTAAAATCTTAAATCTCCGAAAGTTCTTCACCGATCCCTTTGAAATTTTGACACAATGTTGCATTCGAATACGCGCGTGTTTTTATATAGATGTCACACCTGACAAGTAAAAACATACTTTTTTTCTAAACTGAACCACAGCATGGCCGGGTACAGCTATCGTAAAGTAAAAAATCTTGAACCGGTCATTTTGACCGGTGATGGATAGGCTTAGTGTTAATTAAAAAATTGACCGAGCAAAGCAGTGACGTACCAGGTTAGTGGAGCCCTGGTAATCCTAGTGACCATAAAAAGCTCTTAGTGACCGCGTTGCACCCCGATAGAAGTCTTTGCTTACCTTGTGCGCTCTGAGAGTCTTGCCCTCGCAGGCGAGGGTGACGTCGCAGAACACCTGCCGCTCGAGCAGCTGTGAGAACATGGTCTGTAGGTTGCTGTGATGGTACTTCCATCGTAGACAATACTGTTGGGGAAACATGTTGGACGATGACGTCGCGGGAGGTGTCGTTACTAAACTGCCTCGTTGCTGAAGCATGCGCGAACCTGGCTCGGCCGCTAGCTGAACACGTTACCGTGCTTCACCTTAATCCCGTCTGCTAACCCTGTCACGCTGGAACAATCGGTCGACATCAGCAAATCGAAGTGCAGTAATGCTTCAACATATACATGTTAAAAGGATGTATAGAAGGATGTATAACAGTGGCCGGAATTAGTATTCGGACGCTCTAAAAAAGATGATAACTTTTTTAATATTGTACTATACGATTCGAACTTTTTTGGGAAGCTAGAGCAATTAGTTTACTACAGGATGTGAAAAGAAATGTTTTCAAAAATTGCAATAGATCGGAATTGTAGAAAAAATACTAAAAGTTGCATTTTACAATTTTTTTATTTGGGCCTATATTAAAAATTTAAAAAATACGTTTTGTAGATCTGTGTCAATTAAACATATTCTAGAAATTTCATCGATATCGGTTGACGTTGCAATGAGCTACGATCGTTTACAGATGGTAAAAATTGTAGATTTTCACGATTTTCGGCCTATATCTAAGAATTTTTACATCTTTCAATGCCTGTCGTTTCTTCCCGCACCAACCGATTTCGATGAAGCTTTCACAGTGCGTATAAATTGACACAGATCTACAAAACGTATTTTTTAAATTTTCAATATAGGCCCACACATTTTTTCTACAATTCCGATCTATTGCAATTTTTGAAAAAATTTCTTTTCACATCCTGTAGTAAACTAATTACTCTAGCTTTCCAAAAAAGTTCAAATCTTATAGTACAATATTTAAAAAGTCATCGTCTTTTTTAGAGCGTCCGAATATTAATTCCTATTTGTGGAAAAATATTTGTGGAAAATCTAACCCGAATACTATGGCAACTATTTCCGATTTTTATTACTTGTTTATGGAACTTTTACACCAACATATCCCCCACGTTTTTCTGATTAATATTAGTGTTTCCTTGTTTAACCCCTTGCCTTACAATATCGTGTCTGACACGTGATGAAGATTCTGAACACGTTCTGATAAAAATGTATGTTAATAATTTCCTTTAAATCGAAATAAAATTCTATTTTGTTAATATACAGTTATTGGAGAACATATAGGCATACAATTTATATCAATATTCCTTTGTTAGGAAATTACGATCTACAAAAAAAGTTCTAATTACCGAAATCATAAAATAAATCGTAAGAGACAAGAGGTTAAGATCATGTAGAACTTGTATTATCCAATCTGGTCAGTGGAATGTTGTGGATTACACATGTAAATATGGATTACACAAGAAAAACGTGACGAATATGTCGCTAGAAGGTTTTCAAGAGAATAGTTGACAATTGCCACACCAACGTGTACCGAAGTTCCGGGAAATCAATGTTTGTAATTAAACCCGTGATAAGTCAAGATAGTATTATAGTAGTCCTAGATTATATAGATATAGATAGATAGGATTATAGTAGTCATTACTATTTTAATTTCCTTCCTAGAATCTAATTTTTATTTTTCAAAAAATTGTGTGGTTCGTATACAGCGACTGACGTGGCAGTTACCGTGTTAAATATCAAAGGGTTCCGTTATCGAGCTGGCATTGTCTCTGGCGTGGACGTATCGTGTGCTCGCGATTCTTTTCCGCGTACGATTCGGGCGGTATCGGTTCCGCGTAAGACGGAGTAATCATTTCCGTAAATAATTAAGTAGTTGGTGCGTTCGCTGGAGCCGTGGTGCGAAGAGTTAATCTAAATGGACTACCGTATCGCGAGGGATCGTTGGAACGATCGTGCGCCTCCCGGGTTCCCACGATGCCCGGTCTAATCAATTATCTTAGAACGGAGGCTCGCGCGTTCCTCGCGCGGAAATTGCGTTCGAAAATTACAACCGGTTCGAGAGGCGGCAATTTATGTTTCCTGGCGAAGCTATTTTTCGTTCCATCTGTTGCCTCGGCTACGCAGGACGCGCACGATCGATGAAGAGTAGAGAGGAGAGAACGGTGCGCGTGTGTCTAGGCATGTTGGGGAACCGGCGAAAGTCTCTTACAGGTGTCAGTCGATGGGGAAGTCAGTCGCCGGTCTCGTTCTCGAAGTCGAACCGACCTGGTGCCCCTCTCTGTCGATCGTCGAAAACTTTCTAAGCGGACGTCGTTGCTGTTTGAAGCGTGTATGCGCGCATCGGATCGGTTAGGCGACTTCCCCTTGACGTTATCAACGCCTCGCGTGCACCTCCTGGAACAGAGAAGAGAACAGTCTTGGTGAACACATGTGGTAAAACACGCGCATCAGGAATCTTTCTGATCCGGTTAGACGCGCTCGATTGTAATCGATTTAACAAATGTTTGTGTGGATCAGAACCGTTTCGCGGAGTCGAAACTGGCGCTGTGCTCGCAAACGGGTCCTTCGATTCAATTTTCCATACCGTTCGACTCGGCTCAATCGGCCCCTCTATCGACCACCTTCTCCCCCTTTTCTTTTCCCCTGCACACAACAAGTTCGATTAGGTTGGGGCTCTCATCCAGTCCGATTAGACGCGGCTCGAGCCAACCCGCTCGATACGGCAAACCGCGGTGCAGCTGGGCCATCAATTCATTAATATTATTACTTGGAAACAAATCAAGAAACAAATCACCACCCCCTGCGATTTTAGTGAAACTTCATCGGTATCATCTGCTCTTATACGGTCCGATAATTAAAACATATAATCAGCGTTCTGTGTTCCTGTAACTTACAGAACACTGCAACACGGTTCGGATAAAAGAGCTGTAAGTCCACATGACTGATGAACGAAAGCTTCAGACTTATTCCAGCCACAAAACTTATGACAGCAATTTACTCGAACCGGTTCGATAATTAGAACATACAATCAGTGGTCTATGGGAAATCTGTTAATCCGTTCTGTGTTCCTGTAACTTACAGAACACTGCAACACAGTTCGGATAAAAGAGCTGTAAGTCCACATGACTGATGAACGAAAGCTGAAGACTTATTGTAGCCACAAAACTTATGATCGCAATTTACTCAGACCAGTTCGATAATTAAAAAATACATTCAGTAACCTATAGAAAATCTGTTAATCCGTTCTGTGTTCCTGTAACTTACAGAACACTGCAACATGGTTTGGATAAGAGAACTGTAAATCCACATGACTGATGAACGAAAGATTCAGACTTATTCCAGCCACAAAACTTATGACAGTAATTTACTCAGAGCGGATCTTTGTGTAAAATGAAAATTGTTGGCATCAACTGCAAGAATCAATATAAATATAATCATGTAGATCCTTCTTTAGGAAGTAACCTGCCAGGAAGTAAATATTTTCGAGACACGATTCCGCGAATGCGTGTGACACGAAGTCAACACCGCGGCAGAGGTTGCAGCCCCGTTGGAGGGTTCAAGGTGCGCGGGGTTGAACGACGGGGAGGCGACTGAATATCCGAGGCGAACTTCACCGTGAACCGTAGAACGAGCTGCGCGTTTCGTCACAGTTTGTCAGACACTCATCCGCCCAACGGTTGATTTACGATGTCCGCCGGTTTTTACGAAGCTACTCGTCACGAGCTACGAATGCTTACTCGCGTATGACTTCGGCCGGACGGTTAAGCATAGGCATTGGCTGAAAGGAAATAAGAAATTCCGTGCGACGGCGGGTGTAACGTGAGTACGGACGGTCGATCGTTTGTCTCGGTGAACGACGATGAAAGCCGGTAATTACTATTAAATCGACGACTCGGCTGGCAGCCCGTAGGCCGTCCCATCGATCGTCCCCGCTGTTTACCATTCCTCCATGGAAAAAACGAAAGAAAACCGCGGTATCTTTCAACGAACAAACAGATCTCGACGTTTCCGACGCACAATCTCGTCCGACGTTCCCTCGAATATCGAAAACAGCGATGAATAAGCTCGAACAAAAGCGGCTCGTTCAATAATGAAAGGATCCTCGAACAACAACGATAAGAAAAAGAAGAAAATTAATAATAAGAAAAAGAGTTCGTCTTTATAAGCAATACTTGTGCACAACAAATTAACGGATCGTGAAGGATTCGTACAAAAGAGCCCCGGGGAAGGTCAGAGAAGTAGCAGGAAGTGAAAAGGAAAGGAGGAAGTGGAAGAGAAGAGTTTAAGGAAGTAGATAGAAGCGTAGCGGAAAAAGACAAACTAGGCGAAATCCAGTCGGCGAAGAAAAGTAGAATGAGAGCGAGGTTAGAGTTTGTATAGGGTAGTGGGAAAGTAGGTAAAGTAGGGGCTGACTGATCGCGGGTGAGAAGGCACGGTATGTCTTTTACTGAGTCGGGGGTAGGTGACCAGAGAAATGACCAAATCCGAGAAGGAACCGGAAACACGCGTTCTAGTAACATTATTAGAATGCGGATCTTTATGCATTTATATCAAAATTGAGTAGATGAAATTCAAAATTGTTGAACAATTTTAAAAATTGAAGATGTCAATATATCTGAAGATATCAATTGAAGAAATCTATTGAAGATATCAATTGAAGAAATCTATTGAAGATATCAATAGATTTCTCCTCTATTAAAATCATTAAGGGAAGAAGTAACATTCAATTTAGTTGCTATTTCTTGCAATCGATGCAGACAATTTTTATTCCGCATAAAGATCCGCGTCTAAACTATTATATTGTGTAATAAATGTAATAAGATTCTCCTCAATATTTTACTATATCAAAATTGAATAGACGAAATTCAAAATTGTTGAACAATTTTAAAAATTGAAGATGTCAATATATCTGAAGATATCAATAGATTTCTCCTCTATTAAAATCATTAAGGGAAGAAGTAACATTCAATTTAGTTGCTATTTCTTGCAATCGATGCAGACAATTTTTATTCCACATAAAGATCCGCGTCTAAACTATTATATTGTGTAATAAATGTAATAAGATTCTCCTCAATATTTTACTATATCAAAATTGAGTAGACGAAATTCAAAATTGTTAAACAATTTTAAAAATTGAAGATGTCAATATATCTGAAGATATCAATAGATTTCTCCTCTATTAAAATCATTAAGGGAAGAAGTAACATTCAATTTAGTTGCTATTTCTTGCAATCGATGCAGACAATTTTTATTCCGCATAAAGATCCGCGTCTAAACTATTATATTGTGTAATAAATGTAATAAGATTCTCCTCAATATTTTACTATATCAAAATTGAGTAGACGAAATTCAAAATTGTTAAACAATTTTAAAAATTGAAGATGTCAATATATCTGAAGATATCAATAGATTTCTCCTCTATTAAAATCATTAAGGGAAAAAGTAACATTCAATTTAGTTTCTATTTCTTGCAATCGATGCAGACAATTTTTATTCTGCATAAAGATCCTGGTCTAAACTATTATATTGTGTAATAAATGTAATAAGATTCTTCTCAATATTTCATCGAAGGATGCGTTGCATAAAATTTTATAAGAGCCATCGTCAAAATAATTGTTTTTCGTCTGCCCCCCTTTCTCGGAACGGGGCGAGAAGCTATTTCGCATTAAAGTTGTCACTTTGCGCTAAAATGACATAGTCAAACGAACAGCAAAATGTCACACTTTACGAGACAGCGAGTGAGAAGATGCCGCGATCTTCCGGTTCGAGGAAGTCCACGCGCAGGGGAAGAAGTAGCATTATCTGGAAACGATTAACGCGACCGCTTGTATCTATTAGCATAATTAACGCGGGGCGATTCGATAAAACCGTGAAAGTCAAATATCGGCGTTGAAGTCTCATCGAGCGATGCGGCTCTCATTAAGGTGCGATCGGAAAGTTGATTTGGCGAGTCCGCCGGGTAGACCACCGGCGACGTAACCGTCGTTCAATCCCCCACTAGAGGGTTACATCGGTCCTGTAACCTGTGGTGGGAAAGCTGTCGACCGAAGCTTTTAATCGGGCCGTTGATTGACGTCAGATATCGCGACAAATTGGGAATCGGTGTAACGACAGATCCGTTCACGCGATTAAGCCGCTCCACCGGTTCCATTTGCGCGATTCCTAGCCCGGGGGCTGTTATCGGGGACGGGGGCAATATCTAAGGCGCTCACAGTTTAGGCCGCACGCTCGACTGCGGTTTTGAAATTTCCTCGGCCCGCGGCGAGAGCCTGATCGTGGGAATCGATGAATTCCGCGAATCGGAAAAAGGCCGCGAGGCGGCAATCCGCGGAAATCGCGCGCGCGGCACCGGATTCTCGCGAAATTACCTGGGCTCGCGCGCTCGCCGCCATCTTGCCCGATATCGGCTCCCATTTTGTTTTGATCTCTCCTTTAGCCTTTCATCGATTTTACGCCCCTTTCGATCCGCTGCCAATTTATTTTTGCCTTTCGACCGGGCCGCCGATTCTCGAGACAGCAATTCATAATCGCTTGAGATTTCGTTCCCTAAACGCATATTTTGTTACACGAGTAGATGATTGCAATTTATAAATAGTTCGATTGAAATCTTTCGGAGGAGGAAGCAACTCCGCAGCGATTTCATGTATGGTCGTATAACGGTATTATATATAATTATAATCTCAGATTTAATTTAATGTTTCGAGCACACGGAGGAGGATTGAATAGAATCATCAACGTGTGTCCCAGCGGCCATTGAATGAGCCGAGGTTGCGAAACTTTGCGGTCTTTGATTCCCGGGTAGATTTTTCCTTCCTTATAGGAACGTAAACGCGGAATCAACTAATTAGCAAATGCATGTATGCAGGACGTGGTGGATCGCGTGTGCGAATGAAGATTTAAGAATTTTTTTAATTCACCGGTGTAACCGGCGGATGGTTTAAATGGGCGACATAAATTTCTGTTTAATTCCCGCGTTTTTGTACAAACGGACCCGGGACAGTTTTATGCTTCCGCGAGGGTCTGCCGCAGCTTACTAATTACAATTACAGATATTCAGCTTTCGGGCCATTCATTGGTATCATCTGCATTTTTCTTTTTTCCAACCGGTGGGGTGGGGAGGCAGAACGCTATTCTAATTTTCTCATCCCCTCTCGCGCGGAGCCGCTCCGGTTTTTCTGCTCCGTGAATATCCTCCTTTTTCGTTGGTCTCTTTATCAGGAAAAAGAAACGCCGATGGCCTATCAAAAGGTTGCTATCCCCGAAGTAACCGGATGTCGGACATTTCTGTCGAGGTCAGAGGGTAGCTCGGTATTTAGGTCTCGCTTGCACGGGATATACGTATACATCGGTGCTTGCGCGAGCGAAGGAGAATGAGAGAGACGGCTTGCTCGATAGCCTAGATTCACGGAGATACTTTCTATTGTGTTTACGGATCGGATTAGAGTACCTTTCGCCGTTGTGAAAATGCTCCTCTCGAGGAGGAACCCGGGCACAGATACCCGGTTGACCCTGCGCCAATGGGACACCCTCTCGATCCGAAACGCAGATTTACGGGCTCTCCAATCCGCTCGACTTCCGCTCAAATTCATTCCCCGACCTTTACGTAATTCAGCATTCACGCAGTGACATTTTAACTAGAAATTTCTATTCGACAATCCTCGACCCTTTGCATCTTGAAAATTATTTAATTCGTCACTTCATTCTTGGAGACAAACATAATGTAAAAATGGCTTTAAATAATAATACGACAATTTTTAGTGGCACCTCAGAGTGGCCATTTGCGTGCACAAGGGTTAAAATATGAAATTGTGATTAACCCCTATAAAAAATCCAGAGATCTTCGCGTATCCTTGATTTATATTTCAGCTCAAAAAATTTTGTACCATTTATAACGTTCAAGAAGTCGGAAATGTGAAAGTGGGTGAATATTAAATATAGTTTAATGGAATAGTCTAAGTATACGTTTGCAACTTCATCCACTTTCTCATTTCAGACTTCTTGAACGTTATAAATGGTACAAAATTTTTTGGGGTGAGACGAAGCAAGAATAGGCGAAGATCTTAGGATCTTTTATAAGGGTGAAAAATTGCCATATTTGCTATTCTTGATTTCAACTCAAAAAATGTTGTACCACTTACAACGTTCGAGAAGTCTGAAATGGGAAAGTGGGTGAATTTCAAAGATAGTTTAAACTACGACCATTCAAGATTTAATTAAATGGTCAAAGTATATGTTTGCAACTTCAGAAATCAGATACTTTCGTTGCTTTCTAAAGAAAATTCTTACATTTTTCAGCGTTCTGTTCTCTCGCTAATGAATTATTTTAACAAGACCTTATCTCCAATTTGAAATATATATTTATGATTCACCTGTAATGAATCTCCTCGATGAAATATGCAGCATTTCAAACAGATTCGTTACGGATCGGACTTCCTGATTACCATTTTTGCATAAACTTTAATAGAATTTCGAGGAAAAAGCGGGTCAAAGTATCGAGTCGCGTCAACCGCGAATAAAAACGTCAAAAAACTGCCAGAAATAATTCGACCCGGTACAGGGACGGACATACAGGCTTTACAAATTCACCTTCTACAGACCAAATTCACCTTCTACAGACCAAATTCACCTTTTGCAAGTCAAATTCACGTTGCGGGTGACTCGAGAATGAAACAACACGATTCCACTTTGCCGTGATTTTATTTCCATTAGAGATGAAGCCGATACAGTTAAATAAGTATGTCACATCTGTTCATTTTTATACAAAACTTTGAATTTCAAACGGGTGAATTCGATTTGCAAGGGGATGAATTTTCGCCGCGAAACCGGGAATTTGGTTTGCAAAAAGGTGAATGCGATCTGCAAAATGGCGAATTCGGTAGAAAGAACTTCGAACCGGCGGAGAGGTTCCCGTTTCGGCGATCCGAAAGAAGCGGATTTTCGAATCCGCGAGATGAAACACGAACCGCCGGTTAGAAAAGGTACTGTTAATCAGCAGACACGCGGCGACGGAATAATTTTACAATCGATTCATCGAGCGCGCTAAGGACAAAGTGAATCTCCGCGGGCGCGCGCGCGCGCACTGCAAAGGGTATAATTAAAACAGAAAATCCGGGAATTAAAGGAAAGAGAGCGTACAATGCGAGACAGACCGACAGAAAAAGAAGAGAGGGCGGAAAGAAAGAGGAGGAGAGAAAAAACAGCGAGAAGCTCGATTTTAATTATGGTCCCTCTAAAACTACTCGGCTTCTGAATTAATAAAGAAAGGATTGAAAGATGAGCAGAGAGAGAGAGAGAGAGAGAGAGAGAGAGAGAGAGAGAAAGAGAGACAGTTCGCTCGCCTCTTTTCAATTTCTTCGTCGGAACCGGTTAAAATCAACGGCGCATTAATATCGGGGCTCCCTTTAAGCCGATACAGAACCTGAACGCGCAAAGAGAGAGGGAGAGAGAGAGAATCATGGCCGCGGGAAATTCTATGCAATTTGCCTCGGAGCCGACGAGACGAGCCCTTCAAATTAGGCGAGAGATTAACACGCGACACTCGTCGCTTCGTCGAAATGGCTTCTTCCTATTTTCTAGCCGCGTTTTTTTATTTTTTATTTTCCGGTTTTACTCATCGGTTCTCGTCGACCGAAACGCGTCCATTCCGGCGTGGAAAACGAGCTACTCTCCGGAGTGGCCTCCACTCCAGCAGGCCAGAATACTGTTATAATTCGCGTAATCGAAGCTTTTGCCGTCAGCGTGAAATCGTAAAAATAGCCGAACCATGGACGCATTCGGTTACCGCCCTTGCGTGCCTCTTGCGAATTTCACGCAACGATCTATCGTTTAACAACGTTCAATTATCTTTCACTGGACTCTCGTACGGCTCGCAGGCCGCTGCTCGTATTTAGATGGCAGAACACTTGCCACGCCGGCGCGCGGCGAGTGGATCTAAATTATCCTCGTAATACCGTTGAATTAGCCACGGTATTACTTTGAGTGAGGTATAATAGGCAAAAATGGTAAGCTTAATGACGGGAGCCGTCGTCGTGGCTCGGATCGTGACGTCTCTGACTGTCACCGTGATGGTCCGGGTTCGAATCCCCGTGAATTATTGATCAGATTTCTTCTTCGCCTTCCCGTTTCTATGTCGGAGATATGGTGCGTGGTTAGCTTGGGATTTTCCGGGATTAAAAAGGAGAGATACCTTTCCAAAATAGATATTGCCAATGAAAATTATATGGAAATTCTTGTCATCCAAAAAATACACGGTCCATTCAATACAATTTTGAAAGACGCCAACAAAAAATATAAAGATAGAATAGTTTTCTGGGAATTTGTGAAAATGATGAAAATTCTAGTCGTCTATGGATTTTCATTGAAGATTGAAAAAGAAAATCTTTATGATAACGAAAATGAAAAGTCTCGGTACTAGAAGAGAAAATCCTTTCAGCCAGGAAAAACTCGGAAAGAAAGTGTAGATACTCCGCTGGAATCTACCAATATGGAAAAATCTACATTTATCAAGAGCTGACAGAAAAAGAGGGAACTTCGTAGACAAGTGAAGCAACTTCTTGATAAGTATAGATAACCGACGGAAGGTCAATGACAGTGGGAACAAAGAGAGGAGGAGGAAAAGCGAGCTAATTAGAAAGGGAAGGATGGTTTCTTCTTCTGGACGAAAAGAGTGTAAGTTTCCCCGGGGAAGAAAATTCGCAAGCGTCACGATTTCCTTCGGGTTTCCTCCGTGGGAAAAAACTTTCGATCTCGAGGAAGAGAAGTTTTAAACAATGGATCGATGGGGTGGAGCGAAACCGGGTGGGTTTTAATTAACCTTTAAACGTCGGATAAATGTGTGCTTGGATAGAGAATTTGGAGCGAAGAAAAAAATCAGCGAATCGAAGGAAGAGGGAGGAAGAAGGAGATGGAGTGGAAGAAGGAAGAGAACGAAGGAGGCCACTCGAAACTTCGCGGGCAACAATTGAAAATAACTCCCGGGTACTTTTCGAACAGCCCTGGGCCAACGACAATCGTTCGAAGTTGAAACTTCGGCAGACGAGAAGCCATGGAACTTCCAAGGCTCTCTGCAATTAACTGTTACGGAACAACGACGAGTAAATTCGGACAAGTTTACGGAATTACGTTTTTCGATAAAAGAAAGCTATTCAAGACGGAGAGGAGAGAGAAAGAGAGAGAGAGAGAAGGGAAACTGCTTAAAGTATGCTCTGGTCGAGATATCGCGCGAGTTTTTCCAATAAAAACGACCCTTTCTTTCGAAAGCGGAACAACTGGCGGAAAGGTCAGAGGTGATCCTCCGGTTTTCAGCTCTGGGTTCGTAACTCGATAACTGCGATCGATACGGAGAGACCTCGGGAATGACTGTTAAGCTGCTCGACCGAATGCGTCTATTAATAATGACCTGGTTATTTATGTATCGAACACAAACCATTTAAAAAGTGCTTTCCATGTCTAATAATGGTATGATAAGGCCGCGCGCGAGCAACAGCAAACGTGAGTGTGTGTGTTATGTGCTTTCCACTTTGCCTTTACGCTCCGTCGAGCCGCGAATCCTCGAAACTCCATCGAAAACGTGGCGCGGCCGTGCGGCGTTTCCCTAAACGATCGTGTACGTTCCACCGTTTACACTCGCAATTTACATGTAAATCTTCGGAGGCTCGCGTGTGTCGGTCCTTTAAACGCGATAGGTTCGACGCCCTTTTCATCGGGCCGCTCTTTTCCTATCTCGATCCAGATTCCCTCTTCCCACCGAGAGGCTAGGATTCGCCAACGTATACCGTGCTACACACGTGCATAACGGTTCCGCGATCGCAGCAAAGTAGCTGCACGGGAACGACTCTTCGTCCATAGAAGAAGAAGAAAAAGAGAAGAAGAAGAACGAACGCGTTGTTCGCCCGTTTATTTTCTCGAAACCGACACAACCTGCCCGCAGACTTCCGCCCGGAGGAAGTTGCGCCGTAAACGGAATCGCTCGTTAGCCGGCGAGATTTATTCTTTCGGCGATACGTAATCTCGGAGCTCCAGTTTCGCGGAAGCACAAACCTTGACAACCGATTCCGCTTTATCGACAGCACTCCGGTTTTTCGTCTTCGTAACGAAAATCGCTCGGTAATCAACTGGATCCCGAGCGATCGCTTTCGGGAATCCCGTTTAGCGTTCGAGTTACGCGATCCCGTTCGAACATTTTCTCGGGGATCTTTTTTTCCATCGAAAGCGCGTCGCGGGCCGAGAGCGGAGAGCTCTCGCCGCGATGATAGTGGTTTTATCGCGAGTTCCACGATAAACCTCGCAGCACGTAGCGCCCGGAGGTCGCTCTCTTCCTCCGCTCTCTTCTCTCGCGGATTCTCTCTCTCGCGAAGGGGGCGTATTCGCCGGTCGCTCTGTTCCCCGTGCACGCGCCTGCCGTTGCTCCTCTTTGAAAAGGAGAGAGATCGATCGGGTGAATCGATCGCGACCCCACAAGATGATGACCCGCTGCGGATCCGATCGATCGTCCTCGGCCCCGTGTGTCCCGGCACAACAAGTGGCAGGGAGCCCAACCGTCGAATTGCCGGCCGGAAACGCACACGTCCGACCGTGTAGAAATTGAAAACACCGATTTCCCAGTCGTGACTCTTTCTCTCTCTCTCCCTCTCTCTCTCGAGCGTGGCGAAGTGACGATGCACTGTTTACCGGCGTGTCTGTCGCGGTGCGTGCTGGAAAATATTTTTTTTCCCCAGGTCGGTGTTTGGGGACTCCGGGGCGACGACGATTGCCATTGGCCGTCGCGCCGTCAAATCGATTCGGAAGCGTCGCAGCAAAAAATATTTGTCGCGCTCGACTATGCGAGCAACGTTAATCGCAAATATTTGAGCGGCGCCGTAAAAAGATCTCCGCCATAACGCGACGGAGAACGATTACACTGTTCTCCTCTCGTCAATGGTATATAAAAAAATACGTATATAGTGTACGGGGAGGCACCCGCACACCGGGTATATATATATAGTATATAGTAAAAATTTTTTTTCGCAAAAGCTCCTTTGATGTACCGTGGCTTTAAAGTTTCCCGTAAAAAACGAGCTCGCGCGCGGAACGGTCGGTCTATCGGGCAAAGTATATTCTCGAAATTGCTCCGTTACATAAAAACGAAATTTCACCGGGCCGACAGTAAACTTCTGCCGCGCGGAGGCGGAAAAAAAAACCCGGCAGGTAAATTCGAAAAGGGGGTGGAAGGGGGGCGGCCGGCCCCTCTCTTCCCGGGCTTTTTGCTTTATTACCGCGATATTTTCTGCCCCTCCCACCACCGCCGACCCGCTGCCGCTGCTTGGTCTGGGAGGCTACTTGAAAGCGCGCGAGCTCGCGAGAGCCATTCCGCTGAAAAACGCGACTTCGTCTTTTCGAAAATAAATGGAAAAAAAGAAGAGGGATGGTGCGGTGCCGGGAATGGTGGGGGGTTTCAGGGAAAAAACAGAAAATAAACGGGTGTGAACTCAAACGAGCCTTCCCTTTCGTCGGCGCTTCACTGTTTTTCCTCCCTTCTCTCTTCTCCTTTTTTAATCTCCATTGTGTTCTCGGGCACAGCGCGCCGAACGGGAACATCAAAGAGGAGTATAATTACGGGCGCGCGCGAGTCGTTTCTCCGTTTGCCAATTGTGCGCCGCGGCGCGAGGCGCCCGGAATCGCTCGGTTCCGCGATCGCGTTAGAACCGCGGAACAATGCGAAAGAATTTCCTCGTTCAAGGCCACTCGGCCGACCCGAGTCCTGATCCTGGACATCGCGCGCGTACTATGCTCGCCAGCATTCCGGAAAATGCATCCCTTCGATACCGACTCTCTGTTTTCGATTCCGAGCATTCCATTCGATCAGATCAACCCCACTGCAATTTATTCGCCGACGATCATGGCGTGGAGAATTTTTTTTTCGGTTTGAATAACTTTGCTCTTCATTAACTAAAGAGTATTTCGAAATTTGTTGCTCAGGATTAGATCATTGGGAGCGATGTTCATGGATTTATTATCTTCTTTCCAGAATTTAACAATAAACCTACTCGACAATTAAACGCGACTAGTGTTGTTTTATAGAAATGAATTTATTTAGATTTTGTGCTATTTTTATCATAATTTATACTTGCATAAAGAAGTGTATATTCATTCGGGAGCATCAATTCAATCATTGTAAAAGGAAGAATCTGAAACCGGTCGTTTGACCATCTGTGATTTAATATTAAAAATAGCTATGGAAAGGTGTAAATCAAAGGATTAAAAAGAGGCTAATTAGAGTCGAAGATGGTCGAGATCCCGTCGAAGGACAAATTTTTCCGTGTTTGTATTTGAAACATTCGTGAAAATGGAGGAAGACTAGGCGAATCGAATTCAGTGGGGCTCTCGTTTGAATAAAACAAAGCGGAAAAAATCAGTGTCCGCGCAGCCACCCGCAATCTCGTATCCGCTGCGTTCCCAGCGATACGAAGGACACTGTGTCAGCTGTTCGAGCTCTGATTGCCTCATCACCCACGCATCAATGGTACTATTTATAAATCGACGTTTCAACCTGGTTCTCTGCAATAAGACCCGACAAACGAATTCCTTGCCACAGCTATCGTCATCAGCCAAGTGCAACATTGTTGGGACACCCTGTATATCATCTTCATTTTTTAATCTCGTCTATGATCACGCCTGATCTTTTTAAAAAATTTTAAAAATCTAAAATATTCTGATGCGTGTATTAAAGTACTTTGACTATTTTAACTCGAAAATTAAGCATTTCTTTCTAGCTAGTTATCATTTTATGGAATATGAAATTGATATAATACCTCATACCCATACTTAAATTTTAGTCATTGATTAATAGACTGCGAATCTCTATGCATTCATGAAGAAATTAGTTGGGCGAAATATAAAACAGTAATAAATTCTAAAAATGCAAAAATATTGGAATATTGTTTTAACGTGAGAAAGTCATTAAAGGATGGAAACAATTTTTATTTTATTTTTGCTTCCGACAATCAATGCAGAATATTTTTATTTTGCATAAAGATCCGCGGTCTATTGATTAGATAGCATCATGTTTAATAAAGTAAACAATATTTTGACTCTGAGTGACAGAACGTCAAATGTTTATAATTTTGAAAAGAGCAAACCTCATTGCATATCTCTTGTCCACTTTATTCAATCCTCTAACACACTCAACGTATTCCACAATCTACAATCTCCTTCCGGGAACAACTTTGTAGATAGTAGGAGTCAGTTGAAAAATTCAGCGTGTACGGCATCAAATATTTACTGTAACCGCGAGTAAATACCGTCGATGGACCGATCAAAGGACAACAACGATCTCCCCGAACGGGACACGGGTGAAGGGTCGCGAACTCGAAAACAAAAATGACTTGCTGGTCACGTATCGTCTCTCGAGCCGGCAGACCGTTTGTTCGCGCGCAGCATGGTCGAGTTACCGGTGACCCGCAACTTCCTTCTGCGTCTTTTATCCTCGAAAACACTGGCGAGGAAACGACACCTGTTTAAAAGCGAAAGGAAACGAGAAGGAGGCCTCCTTGGTCACGTTCGGGACAGGCGGCGCTTGGACGGAAGTGCTTCGAGTGAGCCGGGTCGGTTGCGTGGCGGCAGATAACCGCGGACACTGTCGGTGGTTTTAAATTTCCAATCGATGTAAAATACTGTACAACTATGATCTATTTCAACCTTGTTCCTCATCGCCTGGACGAATCCAGGGTTGCTCAAAATTTACCAAAAGACGGCTCAAAGGCACTTGAATTTCCAACAACACTTTCTCTCGGTTCTAAAATGCTTTTTGAATAGCTTTAGAATAGCTTCGAGTGCAAAGGGGTCATTGAAGACTAAATACTTCACGATGTTCCTGACGATTCAGGTTGAAGATCAGGCTTTTGGACCAGGACTAGGTCATTGTCTTCCACAACGAAGATTTGCAAGTGATTCAAAAGGGTACCCTATATCGATCCAGAGAGCCAATTGTCTTCAGCAACGAATTGTCTTCTTCAACAGAGGATTTGCAACCGATCCAGAAGGGTGTAGATGGATATGTATCCTCGCAGCCCAGAACTAGATGTCAGGGTGTCAGTACCCCGGTACCCTATATCGATCCAGAGAGTCAATTGTCGAGCTAATTGTGGAGCCAATTGTCTTCAACAACAAACTGCCTTCCTCAACGAACGGAAGATCTGCGACTGATCCAAAAGGATGTCGATGGACAGGTACCTTCGCAGCCCAGAACTAGACGTCAGGGTGTCAGAGTAAAAGTACCCTATATCGATCCAGAGAGCCAATTGTCGAGCTAATTGTGGAGCCAATTGTCTTCAACAACAGACTGCCTTCTTCAACGAACGGAATATCTGCTACTGATCCAAAAGGATGTCGATGGACAGGTATCCTCGCAGCCCAGAACTAGACGTCAGGGTGTCAGAATAAAAGTACCCTATATCGATCCAGAGAGCCAATTGTCGAGCTAATTGTGGAGCCAATTGTCTTCAACAACAAACTGCCTTCTTCAACGAACGGAATATCTGCTACTGATCCAAAAGAATGTCGATGGACAGGTACCCTCGCAGCCCAGAACTAGACGTCAGGGTGTCAGAGTAAAAGTACCCTATATCGATCCAGAGAGCCAATTGTCGAGCTAATTGTGGAGCCAATTGTCTTCAACAACAAACTGCCTTCTTCAACGAACGGAATATCTGCTACTGATCCAAAAGAATGTCGATGGACAGGTACGCTCGCAGCCCAGAACTAGACGTCAGGGTGTCAGAGTAAAAGTACCCTATATCGATCCAGAGAGCCAATTGTCTTCAACGCCGAATTGTCTTCCTCCCCGCAGGATTTACAACTGATCCAGAAAGGTGTGAACGGCCAGGTATCCTCGAGACCTAGTCGTCAGAGTATCAGAGTCAAAGTATCCTATATCGAGGCAGAGAGCAGTGGCACAGCGGAGTTTACGATCCCGTTAGAGATTTGCCAGCTCATTACATCGCAGCTAGCCGGTGGTAGGCAACAAACTCGTCCACTTACGTAGTCGATCGTTTCCACGTGTCCACGCACCGGACGGCGGAGATTTACATCACGAAACTGACCATCCTCTCTCGCGTGCTACGTCACGATGATGCTTTCAACGCGAGCACACCGACGTGACACAGATGATCGGAGGCCAACGGCGGAAGAGGGGGACGGTCAAGAAGCAATGCAGGCTAGCAAGCCAAGCAAACAGGCACGCACGCGGATGCGGAGGCACACGCACGAATGTAACACGGCCGTGGAAAAGCAGCGGCACGCACAACACGCAATTACCGAGTCTCGTTTCCACGCGTTCACCACGCGCTCACTGTGGAACGCCCGTTTTCTCGGACAACGGAAATCGTATTTCGTTTGAGGAAAACACGGATGATCTTGGAATCTCGTGGAAAATAATGTAGCACCTGATACAAGTCACCCTAATCGTTGGACTACAGATCTCTGAGACAAAAATTGATCGCAACAAACTGGAGTAAGATAGCAATTGATTTCTTACTAGGTTGCATGGATTAAAATGATTCTTTCGGACAGGGTGTCGATAGCAAAGCGAGGGAGATTGGAACAAGTAATGGGACGAGTGAACACTTCCGAGAACTGGTGGGGATGATTCGCGACCACATAATCCGGACAGAGCTGTGGCCATATATCCGGGCATCACTGTACTTTCCTTACTGGTTGTGCGGCGTTGTCCTGCGATCGGGCTCAGGAACCGTGGCGAACGAAGGAGGCTCGAGCAAAAAGCCCTCGCGGATCCATTAACAGCGCCGGCCGCGTCCTCGCAGACGCTTCATCGCCGCTTAAGGAACTTCGGCTTGCCGAGGACGATAATAATGGCCAGGTAAAGCCCGAGAGAGAACGCGATAGAAAGATAGCTCTCTATCACCAGTAGAAGCACACAAAGAGGTCGATTTTCTCGAACGCGAGGAGCGCGGCGCCGGACCGCTCGCGGAAATTAAGAAGTCACGTTGTAAAACGCAACGACCTACAATGCTACAAATGCCACGGAACCGGCGTGTGTCTCTTCGGCCCTCCCCCGGCCTCCCGACCACCCCCTGGTGCCCGGCAAGCGGGCCGCCATCGCCGCCGTCACTGCCTCCTTTTCCTCCGTTCGCGTTCGATGTGTATCCCTCCTCCTTTTGGCTTTTTCCTCCCCTTGACAGCCCCTTCTTAGGCCGACGGCTCTGTTCCCCTACTCTGAAACTGCTGGCCTTCGCCAACTACCACCACCCCACCGTTGCCATTTCTTGCGATACGATGCTTGCGATGCGAGCCTAGCGAGCTAGAGAGAGAGTGAGCCAGCCAGTGTATTCTCTCCCAGCCCCCTCGTCTCTGCTCTTCTCTTCTCTACTCATCTTCTTTCCTACGCCACTGCGAGTCAGCCCAGGAACGTACCCGGACCTCGCCGCAACCTTTTTCTCCTTTCTTTTCTCTTGCTCGTCTCTCTGTTTCCCTCCTGATTATTAGCTTTTCCAACCGCAAACGCGCTCGACGGCGCTGCTACCTTTACTGCGATCGTCCTTCGAGGATACAACGGCTCCGAAGGGCTCGGGTTGGGATCTCAGGGATCCAGGAGACTGTGGGAATGCTGCTGCGTGTCATTCGAACCCTCTAGCTGAACCTTGTGGAATGCTCCGATGTTCATGATAGGATTTGGGGAAAGGAGGTCTTCAGGTCTTCCATGGTGAGGATAGCTTCGAGGATGAAGCCTTGCAGGGTACAAGCACCTCCAGTTTTAGGTACGTGTTGAAGTGATATTGGTAATCTAGAGGGTGCGAACTGGTTACTAGTGTGTCTGATCGGTGCCCGTTTCTACTTATGGCTAGGTAGGTGTCAGAAAAATTTCGAGAACCGAATTCTCCCTGAGGAAACCCATTCAACCCCTACCTCCAAACAAGTCCTCTAGGCCTCCACCCAGAAAGAAACTATAGACATCAAATTATCCCGCTCGCTACCATTGAACTTCTCAACATTTTAAGGTCACAAATAATTTCAGATATTCGAGAGGATCGATTTAAATGAAGAACCAACGTGTTACGCAAAATTCTCGAGTTTGTCGCCGGCCCTCTGAAGGGTCCTTTTTAGTGTATACACAAAATGAAAAATAATCAAGATAGAATGGAAATATTCCGGGAAGAGACATTCCAGAGTTAAAATAGCTCCGGGTGCAAGGGGTTAAACTCCCGAACAAAAAATCCCGAATTTTCAAAAGGCCACGGCACAGTGGCTGGACCTTATCGCCAGCCTTATCGCCAAGCTATGCGTAACATGGTCGGCAACCTGAGATCTAGTACATCTCGTAAGTCGGACACAGTTTTCCAGAAAAAAAGAACTCGAAGTTCGGACTGCTCGAACATTTCGCGTAGAAGCGCGAACAATCGAGAAGCTCAGCGGACAATCGAGAAGCGCTGCTCCCAAGTGGGACTTCTTCCGTTCTAGGCCAGCAGCGGCGTCGATCTTGCGCTTCTCGTAACGCAACACGTCCAGAGGCGATCGATATTTCCGTGTGGCACGGTTCAGTGCACGGCTGTGATTCCGATTTCTGAGATTACCGGTGTGCAGAATCGGGAGAGAGAGACGCGACCAACGAAGAGACGCGGCGAAACGAGAACTGTAGTCGAAGCTACAAGTGGTTTCTCGGTGGCCTGGCGTGGTCTTTTAATACGCAACCGTGATCCGTGGTCGCGCGCGAGAACCGGGTTATTAGGAGCAGGAGAGAGAGAGATAAGAGTTTCCGGGGAGGGGACGGATCCGTTTTTCCGAAAGCGAATCTTCGTGTCTTGGCCTGATTCTAGGAAAGGGCACGGATATTTCTGAGATTCGCCGGCCCAATTTCTCGGTTAGGTCCGATTCTAGCGGATTGGAGAAAGACGCGACATCATATCGCAGCCGTTTTCAGCGCCTCGAAATAACCGGGCGCGTGGTAAACTTTTATGACCAACCGATCGATTAATTAGCGGTGAGCGGAAGACGCGAGGAAAGGACGACCGAGATAGATATCGCTCTTCTCCATCGAATTCGGGGCTAAACTCGTCGCGGGCCACGCTAATTCCGGCTGTAATTCTCATTTATAAGAGTGTATTTCGGAGACATCGTCGACGATTAAAGTCGAGTGGGACAGATGTTCCTCCTCGGGATCGTCTTTGACGACCGCGGACCCGTGACGCTGCTGAAAAGAGACTCCTGGATTCTTGGAGTGCGCCTCTCCTCTGGTAAATAATAATACGTCGTTGCTAATGGAAACCTACTTCGCGTTCTGGCTTCTCCGGAGTAGGTTTCGCGAACGCGGGGGGAAAGTGTGTCATGCACAAAAGCCTTTTCCAAATCGTCTTAAAGCTCCGCCGCTATTATGATAACGATGTCAGGCCGCGAAATTTTCGAGCGTTCCTTCAGACCCCGGCGCTTCCCGTCGTTTTCTGGGGACGATTCTCGGCGAAATTTCCGAGTTCTTCTATTTTTTTGGCAAGAGGGCCGAGCTCCACTTCGCAGTCGAATTATCTGCGTCGAGTGCTCGATCGCAGACGAAACACAAACGCGGAAATTGGAAAGAATACTTGACCCTATTACCGGTTTCACCGCGGTCTGGAGAAGACAAAATTATCGGTGAACTTCTCCGGATGCTCCGATCTACTTTCTTCAACCCTTCAACGATTTTCTCCGACTTTCGATGACGTTATAATTGTTACGCTTCACAGGTTTAATCCATTCATTATTCTCGGAGAAAGCTGGAATCTCTAGCAATTTTGCTACTTGTCAACCAGAAAGATAAACTAAATCACGGCGTTAGAATCCTGAATGCTAGACTGATACGTGTGAGTCCTTCGTAGATGATCGAATCGCTTGTGTGAAACTTTAGGAGCTAGATCCGCGAACCTGATACCAACATGGCGTCCTGGAGGAGTTAAAAATTGTCTTGAAAAACGTTTCAGCTTTCACTTTTTGCGCCCGCATTGATATCTCGGAGTGTTGCCACCGTGTCGACAAGCAATTATTAGTAGATACTTATCCAACGAAGAGTACAATCGTACAAATTTCGAAAAGAGAAGCTAGCGACCGACTTGGGTGGTTAAAACATTTTATTACAAGTCACGAATCATCTGAATGCTTTGCACTATGACTTTAGACAGCAAAGTGTACAGAATTGACTGGTTTCGAGTGAGCTGCGAGACTGTAGACATCACAAATGTGGTAGTGAACGGGTTAAGGATGAGCGGGCTGCTGGTAAGAATCTGTTCGTGGACGAGGCTACCGCAGACATTTTCGAGTAAAGATCAGAATGGGTCCGGGAATTGGATTTTCGGCTGGAAGCGCGCCCTCGCGTCGAGCACAATGGGATCAGTTGGTTCAATTAAGAAGAAGGATACTCGGGGCTCGGCGAGGGCCGGAGCCACGTAGCTCCATGCAAGAGCCTGTGCTCCACCAGAGAGAAAGAGAGACAGAGAGGGGAGAGGATCGGTAAGAGGAGAGGCGAGAGAGAATCGCGAAGAGAAGAGAAAAGAAGAGAAGAATATAGAAGAGGACCGTTTCCCCTTGGACGCCTCCACCTCCTCGGCTCCGGTCGTGTCCCGAGTCGGCGTAGACACAACCGGTTTCCGCGGTGTTCACCCGCTTTTTGAGAAAAAATTGAACCAGTTTGTAAAACGAAAAAAGCTCTCCCCACCAAGTACGTCCCTGCCACCGACTCGCCCCACCTCGCTCCTTCTCTATCCCTTTACTCGGACCGCCGCGGAGGCTCATGGGAACCGAAGCGATTCCAAGCGTCCCGGAATCCGATGCACATCAAATGAAAAAGCCTCCAACGTTGCCAAGATTTTGACCCGGTGTTCCCTCCGCCTCGATTCCTCTCTATCCACCTCTCTCTCTTTCTTTATTTCTTTCTCTGCCTCTCTGAAAGGTAAACGAAAATGCCTTTCAAGCCTCCTTCTTTCGAATGGAACTAGAATTGTCGGCGCGCGTTGCGAGGCGAAACGAGGCCCTCTGGTACCAAAATGTCGGCCTCCATCTTCGCCGACCACGAACCATTTTCAAATCGTCTTTCTCCTGGTTTAAAAGCAAATTTGATAGATGCGTCTCTGAAACGGTTTTCAACCAAGACATTTTTCTTCTGGCTTGGAATATCTGTACATGATTTATTTCCTGTGGATTTTATTTTACTTTAGAATATATTGCATTGTTTTAAGGAATTTATTCCAAACTCTTCGTACATTTTGTGTAAATTTGGAAAAATTCTGTTACAGATCGATCCTTGTCAGTCAGAGCGAAAAGTAATTTGCATTGCGTGCAACAAACGAGTCGGTAATGGGACAGGTTCGACCAGTATCTAGATTAGATAGATCTAATTTACAATTCAATAACTAATTAGTGATACAGCTAAATCACAGCGTAATTAGGAATCGATTTAACCACTCCTTTTCCAAATCGTCTAATTCCAGAAAGAATAGAGTATCATTCAAGTGTTTTACGAGACAATTATGACACCGTTAGGTATTTTTCGTTCTCATTATACGTCAAGGTTCAACACGGAAGAAAGCAAGAAACATTCTTTCCCATTTCTGAAGCTCCCCCACGTAGATGCAATAGAACAGAAATTGTCGACATTATCTTCCACTCGCGACGCGAGTGTTCCGAAGCATGAATCAAAAATGGCCGGAGCATAATCCGAGGGCCGTGTGCGCCTATTTCCGCGGAGCGTGCGCTATTCGAACGGTTTTAAAAAGGTTTCCAGGTTACTTTGGCCTGTAGTGCGAGTTGCCCGCGATCGAGTGTGACTTATTAAAGTCATCACGACCCATATCTGGGACATGGGTCTGTGTCTCGCGGCTCTCTTCCGTCGTGCGGATCCTAGGATCTTCGTCGAATATGTGTGGAAGGTGAAACGAGGTCTCTCGACGCGGTACCGAAATGTCGATCTCGGCCTCTAGCCAGCCTCCACACCTTCACCGATCGCTGTGGAGCGATCGGTATACGGAGAGGAGGCTCGCGAAACTCTTGCTCGTAGAACACGCGTCGCTCCTGAATACATTCTCGGCGGCGAGCGTCGCTGCAACGTAGGCTCGCCTCGAGGCTTCCTGGCAGGGACTATTGATTTTCGAATTGGTTCAAAATTTCCATAATACCACGACGGCTGAGAGGGTACGGCGAAGCGCTGCTAGGCCCGTGGTAGGGGGACGACGGAGCAACAGAGACGAGGAACGAAGAGAGACAGAGAGGAAGAACGGCCGAGAGAGAGAGAGAGAGAGAGAGAGAGAACAAGAGGGGGATGGAAAGAGATAGGACAGTAGAGCTCACTCGGGAGAGACAGACAAGAGAGAGAAAGACAAGCCGTGCATATAGCCGGGCGATAGGGGAGTATAGCACGAGCCAGACAGAGAGGAGGTAGGCAGGAAAATGGCGGGGAGGAGCGGGGGGATGGCGGAAGGTGGGCAAGGGGGATGGAAGAAGGAGGGTGGAAGCCGAATGCACGTCAGAGGGTGAGTCGCCGCCACGGCCTCGGACGGTTTCGAACTTGGCAAAGTTCAGCGGCTCAAAAGAGACACCCCTCCACCTTTTCGAGACTACCCCACCATGATTCACCCTTCTTCATCCTCCCCGCTGGCCCCAGCCAGAGCCCGTTTCTCGCTTCTCCACGGCTTCTCTCGCTCGTCCAACGTTCCAGCCCCTTCTCCCCGCCGACTATAGCATCCTGGGCTGCCCTCTTCCCTCGTGGCGTTTGCTGGCAGAGTGTACACACGGATAATACACGTACCGACAACATCGTCGTTGTCGTCGCACACGCCCTCCCCTCTCGTCTTCCAGCACCCTCCTCACCCTCCGTCATTTCGACGAGGCACCTCGAACACAACGCGAGGCCGTCTCTACGTGCACGCTCGAAACAACAACGACGACGGCGACGTGAACGACCGCTCGTTCCTCGTCGCGTAA
Organism: Lasioglossum marginatum; assembly: GCA_028455795.1. Classification (NCBI taxonomy): domain Eukaryota; kingdom Metazoa; phylum Arthropoda; class Insecta; order Hymenoptera; family Halictidae; genus Lasioglossum; species Lasioglossum marginatum. The sequence continues at coordinate 17,176,821 of CM052245.1, read as the reverse complement.
CGACACCGCCTCGCAGAACGGGCGGGTGTTACACTCTTCGGACACCCCCGCGACTACCTTACACCCCTGCCGAATAACGCTCGCTCTCCTACTCTTTATTCGGTGTATCGCTTTCGGGAAACGGTGTTTAATGCCGTTATCCGAACATCTCGCCCCGAGACAACCCCGCTCGATTTTTCCGCTCACGGATCGCTGCCTCGCCGGATTCCTGCGGAATTTCTACCCTGTCGATCCTTCAAGCGCTGCCGGTGCGCCCAAATAACTGTCGCCGGCTTGCAAACTTGAACCTCGTTAAATCTTCGGAAATGGTGCGAAAGATATTAAGACAATATTTTACTTCGTTTGCGCTCTACTGGATCGACGAATTGTCCTTTATTTATTCGTTCAGAGCGTGGAGTTATTGACTCGGAAGCTCTTTTACGTTATTGAGCATCAAATGTATTATTAGGTTGTTGCATATATACCCGATTTTAGAATGAAAATGTTACGATGCATTCTGATCGGGAAATGCAAAACCGTATCTGCAATTTTAATTCAGATATCTAATTTTACTTTCAAATCAATTTTATGCTAATTACTGTAATTGTATACTCTTCTTGTACGAATGAAGAAACAACATGACGATAACATTGTACGTATTCAACGCTCTATTGGTTGACAGTAAAGAGACTACAAAATGGAGCAAGAAATTTATTCACCGGCAGAATACGTGCTTACTTTGATAGCACTTTGATACAATAACTTTATTTAGAAATATTTGTTTAATGTTACTGCACGATCCGATGCGATCTAGCTACCCAACTATGCGGTGTCGCTAACCTTCAAGCTTCCATCCCCTATTATACGTCGATGCTCAACAAAAGCAAACATCAAAAGCTTGCTAGCTTACTAGCCGCATCCGAGAGCACGCCGTTCGCAGACCCGAAGGCAGCCACTTATCGAGCATTCTCTCGCATCTCGACATACCGGCGATCCCAAAAGGGGACAGCTAGAAACCGAGCAAGAACCGCGACAGTTATCCGCGCGTCGCCCGTACTTCCCAAGCGCGTTTAATTAAACTAAGTAATTGCTCGGTGCGCTCGTGTCACTTAAGGAACGTTGATGTCCCGGATAAGAGAGGGTTGTCCGGTGAGAACCGCTCGGACTAGCCACCGGGAGACGACGGGTACCCCGTTCAAGGCCGCGGGTACCACCCGCGATTCCATCCGGAGATAATGCTGTCCCGACATAGCATGAGAAAGAAAGAAAGAGAGAGAGAGACCGGCCAGGCTAAGCTCTCACCGGTGTGGTCGAACCCGGTAATTATCCCCTAATTATTTCAACCGATCGTCGAACGGCAAAACTGTACAGAAACCGCGCGTCCTTTCGCTTGGTCCTGCGCCACACACGTGATCCTCGATTCCTCGAAAGTATCGGGGTCAGAGAGTGGGGGAGCAGCGAACGCAACACACGGTTCTCCGTTCGAAAAAAGGATCCAGGATCCAGGTACCCTGCCACCGTGATCGATCGAACCCCGGGGGGAGCCAGGAGAGGAAGGAGACTCTCGAAAATCCCGGCGCGGTTCACGATTCTTTGCGCGGATTCCCGGTGTTTTCGGAGATCAAACGCGTTTCGGCGAAATTCTCGGCGAGAGTCGAGGCTGGGGTTAGGGTTCTCCGGGCAGCAGTAACGAAGGGCGGAGGGTGTCCGGTCGTCCCTCCGCGCGGACAGGATGACGTACGGCCACCCCGCGTTGCATTCCTCTCTTTTTACGGATTCCTTCGTCTCTGTCTCGCCTCTCGTCGCGGAGCCGAGCCGCGCCGGACCGTATACCCGAAGGGAAAAGACCGAGCAAAAAGAGAAGCCCAGGAAAGAAAGAGATGGGAAGAGCATGAGGAGAGACGCTACTCGCAGTAAGAGCGAAACAGCGAATGAGCAAGAGAGCCCTGTGCCACCGCGCTCTTTGTCCGCGGGATTCCTCGACTTTCGAGGCTCTTCGAGGCTCGCCGAGGCTCGCGCGCGCGGCCCCGAGCCACTCGTCGCGACGGCTGCGAACGAGATCCACTTGAAAAGCGCCCAGTAACTCGCCCAAAGGAGGCATGAATCCTCGAGCGTGCCGTGACATGACCTGTCCTAACTGGACGGATCTCGTACCGTGCTCCAGCTACCGCGCCAGCTCTCTCTTCTGCACGATCGCCTGGTCTCCTCTTCCTCGCAACCTTCGCCTCTACCCCCCCCCCCCTTCTCGTTCCGCTACAATCTCTTCTCCTCCTCCAGTCCTCTCCAGTTCTCTCCATTCCTCCAGACGGTTCCCCGAACACCCGAAAGATTCCGGTGCTTTAGGCCCTCCATTAACCTTTTCGCTACCACGGACCTGATACCTCGCGACCATCGTACCCTTGACCCTCCACCGCTCTCAGTATACCCACATCGTCCCGTAGCTGAACTAAGACATAACCCGATTCTCTCAAAATCTTCCGGAAACCAGCGAGTTCATAGTTGAGCTCTTTCGAATACTTCTATGATCCATATTATGGTGATGACAAATCTCCTCTAGGCGGTCGTGACTTCAAGATGACTTCTGTTTCTATTTAGAGCGTGTAATCTGTCCCTCAATTTATTATTGAACCTATTCGTTCAGAGCTTTTCTGGTCATATCGCGGTCGAGATCCGCCTATCAGGTTGTACAGAGCGAGGCTGCTAGAGCGCCGATAAAATATGGACTCGTGTTCTCGGTGCTACTTTTATTCCTACGGCGAATAATTAATGCAAAGTCTGTTCCCGGCTCGGCGGTTTGTTCCGTCGACGTGTGCACGATGAAAAAGAAACTGGCGTGTCATTAAATCATGACTTGTCTCATCGAACACTTTATGCAACGCTTCGAATAGTTCAGATGTCCGGGGGGAGCTAGCCTCTAAAGAAGCTTGACGTATTCAAGCGATTCGAGCGATCTGGATTATTTAAGAAAGTTCCCGATGCGATCGTGTCCCAGTTAAACCGGAAAGCTAGACCAACCAGCGCCGTGCGCCGGCCGAACAATTATTGGACAAATATTTCCCTTGTAACATCTACTTGATGTCGTTCATAAGCCAATGTCAATCCCGGTGTCAATAGCGCTCGTCAAGAGAGATAACTTGCCTCGGTCGGTTTCGTTACTCGGCCGGAATTCATCGCCTCTGATAGAGTAATTAAAGAAACGACGGATCCGGAGAAAGAAACTTTATTACAGCTCTGGTTTTCCGGAGCACTCGGAGGATCAGCCCTCTCACCTCGCGACGATGCACACATCGAGGTCACACGACTCTCCTGATCATGTTCTCCCTTGGGCGACCGATAGGGGTAGAAAACTAGGGGTTCGGGAGAACCGGTATCCAACCGCGGGTACGCGATCGAGGGTAGAAGAACGAGGGGGCAGGATACATTGTGATTTTCTTTTTTTCCACCGCGACACGACTACACCGAGAGAAACTAGTACAGTCATAAATGACCCCGATCCGGCGTTCTCCGGGTTTAGGGCTGTCTTTTATCGATTCAAAGGCGTTTCGAGCCACAATCGAGACGCGCGGCTGTTCCGTTCCTTCGCTCGGCCGCGAGCCGTCTGCCCTACATGCTCGATCTGCGAATTTCTCAACACGCTTCGATTTCTCAACTTAGATCGATGCAATTCTCAAGGGCGACAGAACTCGAAATTCGATATTCCCGGCATCGTTAATGAATTTTTAAGCAAGTCCAAAGATCAATGAAATTTTCAAGGGTGAAAATACCTTGCAGGCTTGGATAGACTTCGACAATGAGCAAATGTTCTCTCGCACCAATTATTGAATATTCATTCTAGCAGCGTCATTAATTAAATTCATGTTCTTCGCACATCGATAATACTAGAATACTAAAGTTCATTTTTACTCGCCAGTCGGTCCTATAGAATGTAAAACGATGTAGGAGAATATATATTTCATTTTGCAAATAATTCATTTCCAGTTATAATTCGATTTGTAAGGCAGTGGATATATTTGACAATGTTAGAATATTTACAAATTAGTTTAGCTATGCAAATGAATGCGTTGCTCCCAGAATGAATCAACTTCTCCTCGTTGTATTGATACATAAATAATTTGTAAGAAGACGTACAGAAAAAAAAACACGAAGCTCGTTTCAGATAGACAAATGAGTTCCAATCGTTCTTGAACGATCAACATATTCGCAAAGAAAGGTTTACGAATTAATACATGTACACCTCGCAGCACTTTTTATCTCGCGTTTTATCTAATTGTGTTAATTGGTTTGGCCTGCAAGCGAGCTCATACATAACTTCTCCTTCGGTTTGTCGACCCTTGCCACCATAACTCTTCCAGAGACAGTTAAACGCGCCCGTCAGCTGCCTTTCTTCTATCCGCACAGTTCACAAAGACTGAACAGATCGATTTTTCAGGGTTGCTGTTCCGTGCTATCGAGCTACGTTGAAAATTGAATGGTTGTAGCGCCGGAAACGATCTCGGGGTGGTATGTTCGGAGTTGCATCGAGGATTTCGAGCCCCGTGCGACGAACCGTGGCTAAGAATCGCGGAATAAAGTTGCTAGCCGGTAATTAACCGGGATGCGTGGCTGCGCGGGCCGAGAATGTTGCGGAGCGCGCGTAAATTGGCCGCGTCGACGTAATTACAGATCACGCGCGGCCGTTGTTTATAATTCTAATGCCGTGAACAAATTGGAAGTTTGCTTAACGCCGGCCCGTTTGCCCGATTGCGAATTGAGAGAGACAAAGAGCCAGAGAGAGATGAACGGATTCATTCTCTCTCTCCCGGGAGCGGACTAGCCTCGCAAAAACGGAACGGTGCACGTGAACAAGGTTGAATCGATAAATCTGTTACGATAAGAGGACGCGTTAGAACTTCACCGTTAACTCATACGCAACACGACCGGCCAGAAAAACTTCCGTTAGCTTCCTAACACGCGTGGAACCCGAACGCTGGCGCGAGAAACGAAGACAGAAACTAGAGGAAAGAACAGAGGAAAGAGCGAATAGAGGAACATAGTGAGAGAAAGAAAGAGAGTTCAGGGTACACACAGAGCCGCAGCTTTTTAGCTCCAATTTTCCCGCGGTCGATACGCGCGCCACTTTTTTACACACTTTATCCTACTCTGCCCTGTCCTCCTCTTCTTCTTCCGAACGCGTTCCCACCGCGCGCGCGAGAGAACGCAAGGAACACACGACGCCGCGCCGCCGTTCGCTTGCTGCTCGATTCGGGAAACGGCGCACGATGTTGCAATTCCGATCGGATTTCAGCGAACCCGTAATATGTAGCATAGGTTCGATAACGGGCTTCCTGGAAATAAATATAACAGAGAAAGAGGGAACCGGCTCGATGCAGCTCCGAGCAGGAATTAACCAGCGCTCCGTTCATAATTCATATTTGTATAGATCGCTGGCCGACTGAGCACGTAAGCAGGTCAGGCCTGGGGATGGAACCACCAAACGATCGAAGTAGTCCAGCTCGATTTTTATTGTGACAATTGTAACAAGCCTTCGTCGAGACTCGGAGCGGAATACGTTGATCTGCCGAATAAGTTTGCAGAAAAGCGCTTTTAGGAGTCATTGTTGTTTCTCTGGTATTATGACGATGGCTTCTACATTCTAGAATTTTTTGAGGGTAGCGACACTCAAAATGACGGGTTCTAATATTTTTAATTTATGAGTATTGAGATTGTAAAGGTGCATGAGGAATTCTACATTCTAGAATTTTTTAGGGGTAACGACACTTAAAATGACGGGTTCTAATATTCTTAATTTACGAGTATTGTAAAGGTGCATGAGGAATTCTACATTCTAGAATTTTTTAGGGGTAGCGACACTTAAAATGACGGGTTCTAATATTTTTAATTTACGAGTATTGTAAAGGTGCATGAGGAATTCTACATTCTAGAATTTTTTAGGGGTAGCGACACTTAAAATGGCGGATTCTAATATTCTTAATTTACGAGTATTGTAAAGGTACATGAGGAATTCTACATTCTAGAATTTTTTAGGGGTAGCGACACTTAAAATGACGAGTTCTAATATTTTTAATTTACGAATATTGTAAAGGTGCATGAGGAATTCTACATTCTAGAATTTTTTTTAGGGGTAGCGACACTTAAAATGACGAGTTCTAATATTTTTAATTTACGAATATTGTAAAGGTGCATGAGGAATTCTACATTCTAGAATTTTTTAGCGGTAGCGACACTCAAAATGACGAGTAATATTGACCTAATATATTCAATTTACAAAAATTTTATTTCTACAAAATAGTATAAAATGCTCGCTTTCAGTGCTCCCTAAACCTAGTGTTACAGAAGTTTGTTCTCGGTTGGTCATTAATTTGATAGTTTATTAAAATTATATAATTTTCCAATTTACTACATAATTATTAGTAAAATCAATCAACGTGATATATAACAAAGAAAATGATCAATTTGTTTGGAATATTGATTTACACCACTTTGAGTCAGGGAAAGGATTGCCAGCGTAGAATGAACGAAGCAAGAAACGTTGATATTTAGTAGACTCAGTCCGAGATCTTTCCGAGGAGTCTACCAAAGGGATGGCCAAGAGGGGTTGCCATGGTGTATCGGAACAGAGTTACGAATTTCGTGCAGCTTTCTGCGACTCTGCCAGTCTTTCTCGGACCCTTCGAAATTCAGGATCAGATCGGATCGTTCGAAAACGAGGGGGGTGGAGACGACGAAAAGGGCCGGGGGTGTCTCTTTGGGAGGCTCGGACAGCTCGAAATCCAGTTTCTGACCGAGACAGGACGGGGATGGGACGAGACGGGGAACGGCCGATTTTCCCAAGCTCGAAGGCTAGCAGGCTGTTTTTTGTTCGGCGGAATTCCTGAACGGCGTCGCGCGAGCGAGCTCCTTCTCTCCGTGCTTACTCCCATGACTCCCATGACTCCCAATGCCGGGGCTATCGCAAAAAAAGGGAAAGACGAGAGAGAGCCCAGGATAGCGAGTCCACAGGTAGACGCATCGAAATTGAGAGGGTGAGACCACGGCCCCGTGAAACTCACGCACGAAACTTGGACTCGATCTGGCCGAGGACGATCCATCGGCACCCCGTCATTCCGAATCGAAGTTGCATCGGATGGGGCACTATCAAAGGGGATCTGAAGGGACAGAAGGGCACAGGGAAGCACAGAAGGGCGAGGGTACGCTCCAGACATTGCTCGAAACTAAGAACAAAAATTCTTCACCTAAAAATATTGATAAAATATTGGGTCGTTCGGAAAGCCATTTCGTTTTTTTAAAAGAAGATGAAAGCCAACTTTTTACCATTTGGAATAAATTTTATGACATTTTGTTCTATGGTCTCTTGCGATTTTTCGGGCAACTTAAAGATCCCATGTATCTAGAATTTCTGTTTTTTATTAGCGAAATTCTTCACACTTATTTGAAATGAAATTTGCACCGCATGAAAAAAATGTTGGAAAAAGCGAAAAAACATATTAATCGATGGTACATCTTCTGTTTAAACAGCGCACTAAATTTTTCTTTCGTGCACTAAATTTTTACCCATGCGGTAATAAAAAAGCAAAAGGTGATGGAAATGTGAACTTTGATTTTGCATATTTGATGTGATGATAAAAACATACTTGAAAGATTAGAAAGCACTACAAGAGGTAGGAAATTACGTTCGAAATGTCAGCTGTCAAGATATACCACGATTTTGCGATTTAAAATCAGGTTAGCAATAACAAATGGAAGCAATGCCACCTCTACACGAAAAACGAAATGACTTTCCGAACGACCCAATAAATATCTCGATGACGAGATTATTCGTCTGAATTTTAAAATTTGCATGTTCGCAGTATAAGTGCAATTTGTAGTCACAAGATGACCTTGAATTTGTATAATTTCTGACCTCGCCTGCGAAACAACACTCCGAATTGTATGAAAGGAAATGTTTAATGGAAAGAATAATTGATTTCGAGATTCGGAAAATGAGTTTCCTGCTCGCACTTCGAACACGTTCTCCATGTACGTACATCAGAAATATTTTCAGCGAGTCTGTTCATATTTTTAGGAGTCTTTTACCGTATTCCCATTTTTATAATTCACCGAGCACGCGATGCCGAAAACGACTTTCGTCGAATCTCATCCTTTGACCTTTGTTCAACAGGAAATATCGTTCTAAATGCTCCAAATGCATCGGCAGGATTATTAACCCTTCGGGGACGATGATGGATTGCCGTGTTACACACGTCACAATAATTTTAAAATATCTCAACGGGAATGCTCCATCAATTGGGGTATAAAAAATATACAGCTCCATTTTAAAAAAATCAAAGTTGATCTTCACAAGTCCTTGACGGGTCGACCTTCGAAACTAACAACACATTTTAATACATTTCTTGCTACGAATAATAATACCGACGTAAATCAAGTAATATCTGGCGAGACACCCTGTACATTAATATCTCTATCGGTTCCCTTACAATCCCTGATTAGACGTTCCAAATTGGCGACTCCTATCTCCGCGTAAATCGAAAATCACTGAAATATAAATCCTCGTTTTACTATTTGAAATGTTCCTTCCTAAATCAAATAAAAAACGGATTGCCGATTATTTTTTCTTTTTCCCAAGGATGCAAATGGGTTAAACCACCTCTCTCCGGAGTGTTTCCTTTTCCCGTTGGTTCCCGTGGAAACTGGAATCGCCTGGCGGCCCGCAATCTGCGAGGATCGCGAAGTTTTCCTCGAGACGATTCCCGCGAATAAGATTATCCGCGAGCTAATTCCGTTCGGAATTAACAATCGCGCGGGCCGAGAGGGGCGGTGAAGGGGGGCGGGGGAAGGGGGACTCGGTGAGCGGTCGTTCGCCGAGAAAAATTCGATATTCAATGTACGGCTGCAGCAGGATGTTAACGGTTTTCCGATAACCGGCTGAAATATCGAAAAAGTATCGAATACCGCGGGCCTACGTAGATTGTAGATTACACGTGCGATGACCTGGATCGCGTTTCCCCGGGATCTACGAGAGATTTTCCGAGCCAAGATCGGATCGGAAATGAGGAACGAATATCTCTCACCCCGGTGGGAAGCTTCCGACGGTCCTGGAACGTGTTCGAAAAACGCGCGTGGTATAGCGAGCGTGCGCGAAACCGGCTGCGCCGTGCGAAACGGGGCGCGAGATACGCGGTGCTTTCAATTAAGGCAAATTTCGCGCGACCGGAGAAGGGGTAAGAGAGAGAAAGAGAGAGTGAGAGAGAAATAAAGAAACAGAGAGCATTGTCCGAAGTCGCTTCTATAGGCGAGCGAATCAAGATTCGCCGGGTAATTTATTTTCCTGCTACGCGAATGCGAATGACCGGGCAGAATCTCGCGGACACGAGCACCATCGACGTTGAGAGCGTCTTAACACGACTGATGGGAATACGGGGAGCTGGCTGTATGCAGCTGTCACTGCACTCGGCTGCACCGGACCGGTCAGACGGTTGCAGTCGCGTCATTTCGTTGAATTAGATCGGCCCGAGCCCGCTTGCGGATTTTTCGAGAACCTCGCGTGTTCGACTTTGCCATGCACGTTTCATTGCTGGCCTTTTTGCAGCGGGACGATAGCGTCGTTTGTCACTGGGAAATTGCGATGCGAACTTGTGCAACGATCCTGTCGACACACGTGAACCGGCGAGTTAAGAGGATCTGCGAACCGAATCGACTTTGTTGCATTTTTAGGCACCTTTCGCACGGTATCAATTCGATTCCGCAGTTCGACACTCCTTTTTCGCTGTACCAGTTTGCCACTTGCTGTACGATTTCTGTCACGGATTTGAATCGCAAAGTCAAAATTTCATACAGCAATTCCAAGAAACAGGAACCGAGTAGACACCTAATTCTTTCTTTAATCGCTTCATTAAGCTGGATATAAATTTCTACCTGGTTCCTGTTTCTTGCAATTGACGTGGGAAATTTTTATTTTGCATAAAGACCCGTAATCCACTGTGACAAAAATCGGAGAGCAAGTAGCAAGCTGGTGCGCGATTTTTTAATCGCTTCATTAAGCTAGGTATCAATTCTTAATCGCGAAAAGTCTCTGTCTAATTCTGAAAACTCTAAAAAATTCATTCTTGAAAGAATTTAGTCTTTTGAATTGTACCAACTCGTTCTATAAATGAATGAAATCAGCAGTATTAATCAATTCCTATGAGTCAAGGATGTAGTGAACTTACTATCGATCAGAGAAGAATATAACTTTATTTCGAATTGCATTCGTGACACTGTAAAACACTATGAGATCGTATGTATAGCACTGTGGGATGCTATTCTATAGCATCGTGGGATTGTACAGCAAATTTTCTTCGGAAAATCCGTAACACAAAGTAGAAGATCGAGCGAGTAACTTTTGCCGGCCACTGTACGCGATCCTCCTTTCCAACGCCATTTCGAATGCATAACCGAGCCGAGGACCGCGGCAGGGTTATAATAATTTTATACGCCGGTTTACGGTTATACGCTAGTAAAGATTTAGTCCAGCTAAAGCATGGGAAAATCGTTCGACGCTCGTCGCAGTAATCCGGAAAAGTTTGATGTAGATAAACTTTATCGTGGAACATGTGATTACGAATAACTTCGTCTAATAGGAACTTTTAATCGGGTAATTAAACTTCCAGGCCGGAGACAACGACGGTACTTTTCCGTCGCTTTTCATTATTACTTGTAGGAGAGTATATAATAAAATGGCCTGATTACGAAAATCCGGTATACACGGCGTTGATCGCGGTCCGGGAACAATTCGCGGGAACCGGTTATAGGAACGGTGTTTCAAACGCTTTGAAAAATTTACTATAGAGTGCTAATAGCAGTTCTTATTATTTTCTATCAAAAATTGCAATCTTTTGCACATGTATTTTTCAGTCATTTAATGGTTCGTATTCGAAAATTTGTTATTATTATTACCACGTTGCGGATTTAATGCATTTACGCTAACGAGCATAACTGATTCTACACACTCTAAATCAGACTAACTTTATTATGAATGGACCAAACGACTTCAATTTCTCTGTAAGGCTAGAAGAATTAGTTTAGTAAATGACGTCTAAAAGATATAAGACCAAATACATCTTCGAAATTTTCGTTATTGGCGCAGCTAAAAAAGTAGTAAAAATCAATTTTTACTACTCGCAATTCCAACCAAATGCATTTTTTCAAAACATTTTTTAGACGTCATTTACTAAACTAATTCTAGCCTTGCAAATTGAAGTCGTTTGGTCCATTCATAAAAAAGTTATTCTAATTTAAAGTGTGTTGAATCAGCTATGCTCGTTAGTGTATAACAAAAATAAGTAGTTCGAGTACAACAAAACTGTGAAGACATTAGAAGAATTTAAGAATATTATTATCGCAAATCTTTATAAAAATAAAAATTCTACACCTAAATTGTATGAAATTGGAGGAAAGTGAATTTCCTCTTTTAATACGTTTGATAGATCGAAAATAATGTAATAATACTTCCAAATTCTGATATGGAATTTTCTGGTGCAGCAAAATTTTATTTTGCATAAAAATAATAGCTATTGCTATTTTCCATCCCGTTCCAATAAACGTAACGAAAGGCGCGGTATCAATTGCATCGGGTTCGCTCGTTGGTCGAAAAATGCGGGAATGCAAAAAAGCTATTTGCAGAGTGCGACGCAAAGTGGCAGCCGCGGGTCGTTTCTGATTATTCGCGCAATCGTGAACGAGATTCCGGCACGTTTTCCTGAAGGGAAACGACCGAGGATCGAAGCGCCGCGAAGCGTTCGCCGCGACCCGTATCCTAGCAGAGCGTTATGGAAGGGAACAAGAAGAAGAAGAAGAACAACACGAAGAAGAAACGACCGGTCGGAAGCGAAGGAAACACAATAAAGGGGGAAGGGAAGGAGGGACAAGAGAGGAAGAAGGAGAAACAAAGGAGCTGAAGGCCGAGCGAGACAGAAAGGGAGAAACACAAGGGGGCGCCTTAAAGGGGGGCAGGATCGGAGGCGCGAAGTAGGATCTCTGTGCAGAAATGCATGCAAACTGGCCAGAAGCCGAGAGGAGACACGGGCGGTGATCTTTTCCGTTTGATCGGTGGCGCGCAATGCAATTTGCGTGCCCGTGATCTCTCTCCTTCTCTTTTGCAAGTTCCTGGTAGCTCGTCTGGTCTCGACTGGAGCGTTGGCTGCACGTTTTTCGAAATACAAGAAAGTTATGAAATATCGTGAGCGCCGCGAAACTTTTAATGCGAGGTCCCGTGGCTAGGTTGCGCTCTCTCTCTCTCCTTCTTCTCCCTTTCTCGCCGGGTCTCTCCTATATAGAATACACCTGGCCGTATAACCGGGTAGGAGAGGAGAGGCCGGTCCGCTTGTGTGGCTTGGGGTGGCGCGGCTAACTTTTTTATTAAAAAAGTTTTCCGAAATAAAAATCAGACCCGCCGCCGCGCCGGAGAGAAAGAGAGGCGCGGGCCACCCCCCTTGCGTCTCTCCGCCCCGCGCGCTTCTTCTTTCCCCCCGTAACAGCGCACGCCCACGCTTGCTCGCTCGCTCAAGAATATACACTCGGGAAGGCTCGAGCCCCGCATACAAGTTCGCGGTCGCATACACGGAATCGTATTAGGAAGACGCATCTGCCGGCAGCAACGCCGGGGCCGTTTCTCATCCGCGAGAGGGCTAACGGGGACGAGAAACCCGAGCAACTTTGATTTCTACGTAAGGCTCGTTACGTGATCGCGGGAACGCATTGGCGTCGACCTGCGCCGGAACCACGCTTATCAATCCCGCGAAATGCTACCAGCCAGAGACACAGCCGTTTAGAAGAATGAGTCACACACGCCGACGTTCCCTCTCCACTTCCTCTCTCGCGTCTTCGAGCATTCCGATGGGCGGACGATCGTTCGGGCTAAAGAGAAACGAAATTCCCTATTTCGATAGTTCAGTGTCGACAGGATTTAGCTAGGAACATTTTCTTGTGGGGGGGCGTGGCTAGTTGGCCCAGGGAAGGCGTGGTCCGCTGCGTTCTCGCTCGGAGGAGCCGCGGCAGGGCTCTATGGGGACACTTGTATTCACACTTTTATGTATTTGTAATTTATAATTGTATTCACATGCTTGCTTCAACAAAAAAGTGTTGTATTACAGTACAAGAAAACTGTAGCATGACACATACATTTTCTTGCTCTTCAGCAGAAACATACTCAATTTCCATGTATAAATAAGCGTGGTTACACATACTTGAACCTAGCTTCTTGATGTTATATCGAACGAATAATTGAATGAAGCGGAATGGCAGAGCGGAATTGTTAGGTAGCCTCGTGAAAGAGCAGAGAGGCTCCCAGAGAGGGGAGCTCTCACGATTACTTTCGGGCCACCCTATACAGCGGAGGCAGACGTCTGAAGTGTCTGGGGCACATTTGGAGCGGCCGAGTGCCGTCCATCTACCATAATGCATATCGTAGGTACGATTTATATTATCTCGGAATGTGTTGCGCGGGGTCCGCCATAGGCGTCGTTGTCTGTCGGCCAGGCCGGCGATAACGTTGCCAATCCGGCCGGGCATTAAGTGCAGTCGATCGGCTCAATAAGCGTCGCGTTTTAAAGCGTCCGGCGTGACTAAGCGTCTGAAAGAGATTCGAAAGTCCGGGGCGTAACTGCGTTTCCCGGGACGTTATGTATCGCGGGGGACGGGGAGAGAGAGAGAGAAAGAGAGCAATTTATACGCTGCATCTCGCGGAGCGTTGTGTCTTGCGGCTAGACATAGGCGTCGGCTTTATTGTCCGGCGCCGACACTGGGGACACTGGCGGGTGTGTGCTTTTTCTTCGAAATGGATCCGTGGAATAGGACTAGACGAAGACGGAGAAACGAAGGGAGATGCTGTCCAGGATTTCGTGAACCGTGTCCTGCTAGAATTAGGATACAGATACATCGCTATCGAGTTACAGAGAAAATAATGTACGTGGTTTGCCCGGAGAGTATCGGACCTTGTGCTGTAGCGGGTGGAAGTATCATTCCTGGTTGATATCAATGGTGTCCCCTTCAAAGTATTGTTCGTTAGAATCCACAACTTTCATCCAGCGATCCTCCCACTTACGGAAACTCCTCAAAATCATCTCTAGGGATAGCGAACAGCTAACTCGTCGTATTCTGTTTTATTGCTTCAGCGTTCCGCAAATCTTTGTCCTCCGAGAGGTTCTGGGGGGAACAACCAGATTTTGGGGAACAACCAGAAGTCACAAGGAGCTAGACTGTACCCACGTTCGGTGATAATACGCGACGCTCACTTGACTCGACGCTTACAAAACTGCGTATCGTTTTCAAATGACGGCATGCGGAGATTTGCTGCATGGGCAGACCACTTATTACAAGGTCGCCTCTAACATAAACATGCGCTATCCACCCTAGCCCACTTAGGAACGAAGATGTACGTAAAGGTCGGATACCTTCCGGATAGACGACGTACTGAACGTAGCTTCATCAGGGGATCGAGGATGAAGAACACTGATGCTGATCAGTAGACTGCGGGTATTATACATTTATGAGAAAGGTGGGCGTCTTCTCCTTCGAGAGGCACAAATGAAAATTTGTTGGTCGATAGTCGATGCCTGGTGGAACAAAGAAAGCAGTGGACGAGTGCGGAAGGTCCGTAGGTGTCTCGGTCGGCCTGCCCCTCGATGTGGGTCAACCGAAAACCGCGGCAACCCTTGCCCCCTGTGCTTGCGAGGAGTAACTCCGGTGTTCGGTGGCGAGCGCTGCCGAGCAAGCGCACCCACACAAAACAGGGGAACGAGAGGCACCCGGAGACAGAGAGAAACAGTGCGGGGCCACCGCAGAGAGAAAAGAGCGTGCGTACAATCGGAGGAACTGCGAAAGCAACGGGGCGTCGTGGCGAAGAGTACCAACTAGCTAGCAGTCGGAGGAGGAAGAGGAGGAGGAAGAGGAGGAGGATGAGGAGGAGGTGGAGTAGAAGGAGGATGAGACGCGGAGAGCCGTGGAGGAGGTGGAGAATGAAGAGGACGAGGAGAACGAGGCGGAGGAGGCATATACACAGAGAGAGAGTGAAAGATAGAGAGAGAGAATGAGAGAGAGAGAGAGAGAGAGAGGAGCGAAGCGGAGGTGGCTCGTTCGGGGGATCTTTATCAAAGTCAACGCACGCCGGTCACCATGGCAACGAAATTGGATTTTTTTTCGAAGTTTTTTCGGCCCTTCTCGCCGGCGCCCATTCCCGAAGGGGGAGAGAGCGGGTGGAGGCTCGACGGAGGAGATGGCGGTGGCGGTGTCGGCGGCGTCGGCGGTGGCGGACGGGAAAGTGGTAGGAGAGGCCGGAGGAAAAGAGAACAGGGGAAAAAGAGAGAGAAAGAGAGTATCGAGAAGGTCGGGGAGGCTCTGACGAACGGCGACCGGGGAAGCCAATAATTCGAATTGAGAACAGCCAATGGCCGTGCATCTGATTTTTTGTCGTATCATCGTCGAGGTCGTCCGCCCTCTCCCCAAGCCCCCGCTTGTCGCTTTCCCCCGCCCACCCCCGGCCGCCTAGCGGCCGCGCGACGAAAGGGGCCGCTCTGCCTGGCTTTTTGTAAAATATCCCATCCTCCACCACCGCCGCCACCACCACCGACGCCACCATCGTTCGCCTCTGTCCTTCTCCTCCGTCGTCTTCTTCTCCTCCTCCTCCTCCTCCTCCTCCTCCTCCTCCACCTCCTACCGTCGTTCTAACTCCTCGTTGTCCTGGCTCTCCTATGGTGTTTCGCCGGATATACAACGCCGCAGGACGCGCGTGCATCGCGGCCCGTATCATCGGGGCTAACCACCGGTGTACGCCGCGAAGAGAACCATCGCGAGATCTCTTGGTCTAGATCCGCTAACCTTCGACCCTCCACGGCTCCTAACCGGAATTCAATCTCTTTTATTTTCTGTGTAAGTCCTTGGGACGATCCCGTGCGATCCTCCGCGGAACGGAGCTTCCAGCTGATACTAATTCTGTAACAGCAGCTCCGGTGTGGCTTTATAAGCATGGCTCGAGGGGAGATCGCCGCGCCGGCCAGTCGGTAGGGAAGCAAGACAATAAGGACACATGGCAGACCGGTCGGAAACGGCGGTCTCTATTTATGCGCGCGAACCCTCATTACGATTTCAACAACGTCCAGAACAGGAAGACCTGACTTCGTCCAAATATAAATGGCCTGTGGTATTACGAAAATATGCTATCTATCGCTTGAGCTCGTTCAGGAGTGGCGCGTCTTCATCCACCTTACCCGGGGAATGAGCAGACTAGGCCACGTCCTACACGTCGTCGGTCGAACCCGCGATCCTCTCCGGGACTGGTCTCTGCTGGTCTGGCTCTACTACGACTTCTACGCGCGTTCGACCGAGCCGTCCTCTTCAGAATCTACGGAGTATCGCGTACCGGGCGAGCCACACGCTCCTCCCCCGGCTCGCGCCGCGCCGCGCCGCCCCGAGTTCAAAGCTCCAGAGCGGGAAAGAGTGCGGGAACTTCCGGCGGCGCGATCCGGCGAGCCAGACATTCCGTGGCTGCGAAGTTCGAGCAGAGCCGGGCCCGAGGCTCGTTCTTAATGGCGGCGGAAGTTTGCTTTGGGATTCTCCCAGCGATCCCGCATCGAATCGGGTCGCTGCTCGCACGTTGAAGTCGCTTTGTAAACAGCTGGACGGTCTAGACTACGTTCCTTGCTCTTGAAGCCACGCTAGAACCAAGATATTCTTCATTTCACTGGTTCGGAACCGATGAAAGACTATCCGTCTTGATTACCGTAAAGGGAGTGGCTAGGAGGCCTCGAGGAGGCGTGGCTTAGGTGCTCTCGGCTTCGATGGAACCTACAAAACATCCCACTAGGTGGATTGTGCATTTTTTCGACTTAAACAGTATGCATCCCCTAAGAATGGTAGCACTGAGGACTACAATCTTAATATCTCAGATTAAAATGCTCTATGTAGTAGTGGTTTAGTTGCTCTCATGGAGCCAAGGCATTGCCACGTGGAGCAATTCGGACTTTAGTCTGATTGAAACAGTCTGTATCCCCTAGGAATCTGGCAATAAGGACTGCAATCTCAGAAGGACTCAGGGGGACGTGGTTTAATTGTTCTCAACTTTAATGAAACCAATACAGTGGCACATGGAGCAATTGGAACTTCTGTCTGACGTTCAGATCTGTATCTCCTAAGAATTTAGCACTGGCAAACTTGTAAGATGGACAATCTTCTTGTTCTCTCTATTCAAGGTGACCCGAAAAGGCGTGACTTCCTTGCTCCCGGCTTTGATAGAGTCAAGACAGTGTCCCGCAGGACAGTTCTGACTTCTGTTTGACCTAGACAGTCTATATCCCCTAAGAATCTAGTTCCGAAGCCCACAGCGCTGCTCCCTGTGCCTAAACTGCCCCGGGTAGGCGTGGTTTCGTCGCTCTCGATCTCAACGGAGCCGAATCGGTGCCCCACGGAGCAATCCGCGGAATCTCTCTCGGAACTCATTGTAATCGCGGTTTAAAAATACTCGAGCGAAAAGCAACGGGGGAAGGGGTAACGGTTGACAACGGGATCGGCGAGGGACCTCATTGAGCAACGATTTCAGGCCGAAGCGTGCGCGCGGGAACGGACTCTCCACTCGTCGTGAAAGTAAGACACGTTATTGATCGGTGTTAACAGCCGGAAGTAACGCGATACGCTATTGACACGTTATAAATAAGAAAGAGGCGGCCCGTAGGAGCCGGTACGCGTTACAATGAACGCCCGCGGCCGCTCGACGGGCACAGAGAGAAGCGTCGTTCTTTTTAAATCGTGGTGTGTGTCGCAACGGGTGTTTCACGGGATGGGCGAGAGCGTCGAGTCGCGTCGCGTCGCGTCGCGTCGCGTGCGCATCCAGAATTATTTAATAAGCATGCATAAGCGTTTGTTTATGCGCCGCGGTAGCCTCTCCCCTTCGTCCTTTTTTGAGGGGGTGGGAGAAGGAGGAGGAGGTGGGGGACGACGGTGGGTATCGATCCGGAAAGATTCCGCGAACCGAAACACGGAAACGCGTGTCTGGGATCAGCGAACGCGGAAAAAATCCCGAGGACCGGCCGCCCTCGCTCGAATTCCGCTTAATATTCTATGAATCGCGGAACGTTGCACCCCGTTCTCGCATTATTCGTGTCACCGTTCTCTCTGTGCGAGGATACCAAGCGCGCGCACACGCTCATGGGTGTGTGCGTGTGTGTGTGTACGTATACGTAGTCGAACACCGTCGCCGTTGTTTGCGACTATAGTTCAACTCTTGGATGAACTCTTCGAGATCGATCGACTCTCACTCCTTCCATTCCCCGTGTGCTCTCTTCTATGCAACTCTGCGTGAAACGATCCTATCCGCCCCCACCGCGAGCGCAAACACAGGCCAGTCCCTCTGGATGGCCACGGATAATCCATATCGGCTAAGAAATACCCTGGAGGACGATTCCTTACCGCCAACGAGAGCCGACCTCTCGATCCTTGACCCTACACGCGTGGATGCTCCTGCCGCCCTATCCTATGTTCCATTGAACGTTTCGGAGGAACGTTCATTCAGACGGGAACAGTTTTGTTCGGTGGACCTGCTCAGCCACCTACCCCCTCCGATTTTGATCATTTTTTGATATGTTTCAATCATCCTTTTCTATTGGGCCGGCGAGAAAGTAATTTCGGTATTTTAAGGTGAAATGAAAAAGCCAATTTTGTTATACATGCGATGAACTTTAATCGATGAAATATTTTTCATTTTGTTCGATGATCTTTTGCCATCTTTCTGGTAGCTTCATAATTCCTTCATCATTAGTAGACGGCGGATTTTATGCGTTTATGAGAAAAATGGATAAGCACAATTTTAAGCAGTGGACATATTAAAAAGATTTGAAGACATCAGCGTATTGGTTTCAGCTTAACCAGATAATTAAAAGAAGAAAAAGAATTTTCATTTCGCTCCTGCGTCTTGCAGTCGATGCAAACATTTTCTTTCTGATAGCTTCGTACCACCAGATTACCATTTATTTCGAAGTTTATAAAACTCTTTTGAATTATTTGTATTATATAATATTTGTATAATATAATATAATATTATAATATTTGTAATGTAATATTATTGGTAATTGAACATTTACTAATGAATTAGACTGCGGATCTTTATACAAAATAGAAAATGTTCGCATCGATTGCAAGACGCAGGAGCGAAATGAAAATTTTTTTCTTCTTTTAATTATCTGGTTAAGCTGAAGCCAATACGCTGATGTCTTTAAATCTTTTTAATATGTCCACTGCTTTAAATTGTGCTTATCCATTTTTCTCATAAATGCACAAAATCCGCCGTCTACTAATTAGGAATTATGAAGCTACCAGAAAAATGGCAAGAGATCATCGAACAAAATGGAAAATATTTTATTGATTAAAGTTCATTGCTTAAATAAAAAAAATCGGTTTCATTTCACCTTAAAATAGCGAAATTACTTGTCAACCCAATAGATCATACGTAGGTCTTATTCACTCTTTCGCAAAGAACATTCACCTTCTTGTGAATGATGCATCTTCAACCCTTTCGAGTCCTATGTTCAATCAAACATTTCGTTTCGAAAGAACGTACATTCAAACAAGGACATTTCTGGTCGATAAACCTGCTCAGCTACCCTTTCTCCGATTTTGATAATTTTTTATATGTTGTAGAAATTTATGCAGGTCTTGCAGTCTACATTAATCCTTTTCTAGATCATATTTATTTTTTGCACTCCAAATTAACCTCTATGAAGCTCTTATCCACCCTTTTACAGAGCACATTCACCCTCTCGTGAATGACGCATTTTGAACTCTTTCGGGCCCTATGTTCAATCAAACATTTCGTTTCGAAAAAACATACATTCAAACAAGGACATTTCTGTTCGATAAATTCTCCATTCTCCAATTTTAATGATTTTTTTATGCGTTGTAAAATGTAGGTCTTGCAATCTACATTAATCCTTTTCTAGATCATATTTACTTTTTGCCCTTCAAATTAACCCTGTCACAGAGCACATTCATCTTGTAAATGGCGGATCTTCAACCCTTTGGGCCCTATGTTCGATCAAACATTTCGATTCGAGAGAACGCACATTCAGACTAGAACATTTTTGTGCCTCATCCTAATTCCTTTCTCGTGCTCACGTTTTCGTAGAGGGTTGCGAAAGTATGATAGACTGTGGCTGCGAATAGCAACTTTTCCGTTTTAGTGGGCCGTGATCTCGAGATCCTCCTGGCGGCTGGATAGGAATAAGTTTCGAGCAGTAATAGATGAAAAATTGCGAAAGTATTAGATGGAGGAGAAGCCGAGATGTTTTATATGCGAGATACGTGAACGGAGTCCGCAGCACCGCGTGTCTGAAAATGTTTGCGACACGGTGAAAAATGATAAGCTACCTAATAACTTTTTGTTAGAATTATTCGAACACAGACAGTGGAGACGGCAAAGAATTTTTGATATTTTTGAATCGTTCACAAGAATTTCTATTACGTCTTATCTTCGCCATCCTGGAGCTTCGAACTTCTAAATCTAATACAACATTCAATAAACGTTCTTCCATAGATGCTGATTTTTAGCTCGAGTCTCGAAGATGCGCGTCAGCAGTTAATGATCTCGTCACTTCTGTGACAAGAAGGCTAATGAAGCTGCTCATTTGAGAAAATGAATTGGTTTGAATTTGTAATGCCGGAGAAGGTGTGGCGATTTGTTTAATGCATGTCTTACTAATTATCGACATTACTTGCGGGTTCTAAATTTTTAAATTCACAATTATTGGGATTTTATAGAAACATTTATAGGAAATTGCGATAAATCGCAGCGCATTAGCCGAGGGTATAGACAGTTCAGACTGGTGCGGCCTGTGCACGGTGCATCGACTGGTTAGAACTGTTTTTCTGCGTTCGCGGAACCTTCTGGTCGACAGTTACGAGAAGAACCTAGTTAAGAGAATGTTTCTTTTCGCGACGGTGGAAAAACAGAGGATCGCAAGAAAGAACTTGGTGAAAAAGCCGGTCACCAGCGATGAATTACGACACCGCTCGAGGGTTTCGATTATAGAAGTCCGCGTCTGCGTTGCGTCTGCTGGATTATACGGGATTACACCTCGTTAGGAGTATCTCTCTTTCCCTCTCTCTCTGGTTGTACGCGTCCATCGCGCCGCACCGTGTCTCGTTTGCATATTCATCGTTAGTAAGTTAATCATTGTAGTCGATAAAAACGTCGGACGACCGAGCGACACGTGACGTCAACGCGGGCAAAACAGATTTTCTCGGGGCGAGGAGGGAGACCGCCGGTGAATTTCCAAAGAATCGGCTGCCTGCACACCGGTGTTAAAATGCAACAGGTTTTCGGTGCAGAACGACGCGGTGGCCGATGAGTTCAGGTTCTACGATCCGCCGGAGCATTCCTCCGGAGATCCCGAAGAGCTCTCTGTGTGTCCGAGTGAGGACATCTAGTTGGCTCCCAACTCTCTGCCTCCCCGCCCGAATGACCCGTGGCTTTTACACTTTTACCCGCGGCCACGGGCTGCCCGTTGCTTAATGAGGATAACAACGATCGCCGTCAAATGCTGCCCAGAATAGAACCGCTCCAGTTCGGTTCCACGTCCTTTCCAGCCGTTCTAAAAATTCGTCCGGCCCGCGTCTTTGTGTTCCAGTTCCCATCGACGTTGTTCCGCTTACGGCACATTCGATTAAATTCCACTCCCGGCCCCGCCAACATTAATTTATGCATTCGTGATATACGTGTGCTCCAATATGCGACGGCGTTACAACAATTGGATGATTTTATTATGTAGAATTGACATTTTTATTCTGCTGGATTGTCAATTTATTTTAGGGAGGCAAACGCGAGAAAATAGCGGAACTGTCTGAAGAACTACAACACTGCAGCGCAATATTAGAATTGCATTTTTATTTTGCTGGATTATTAATTCATTTTAGGGAGGCAACCGCGAAAAATTGGCGGAACTGTCTGAAGAACTACAGCACTACAGCGCAATATTAGAATTGATATTTTTATTTTGCTGAATTGTCAATTTATTTTAGGGAGGCAACCGCGAAAAAATAGCGGAACTGTCTGAGGAGCTACAGCACTACAGCGCAATACTAGAATTGACATTTTTATATTTATTGGATTATTTTATATTAGGGAGGCAACCGCGAGAAAATAGCGCAACTGTCTGAAGAACACGAACGAAACTGAAGAACTACCGGAAGAGTGAAATTTTCTATAAAATTACCGAGAAACCATAATTAGAGCCTCCTAGCAAGAACAATGACGACATCAAACTTTGTGCTTCCCGCTGACAGATGATTGCAGAGCATAAAACGATACGATTGGAGAAGATGCAGGATGTGCTTCTTCGCCGTGCAGCGTTAATGGGTTAATTAGGAATGAACGAAAGTACTAAAAGGGGCGGGGTTATCGTAACGTTAAGACGAATAATAAGGGGTTGTTTCGTCGGTTTCATTTATCCGTCTGGAGGTCGAGATACCTCTTTCTCTCTCGCAGCGACCCAATAACTCGTCGAACCTTCTTCTGGAAGTTACGCGACTGCCTATACCGCAGAACTTTGTTGCGAATCACGCGATCTAGTTAATCCAACTCGGACAGCGAAAAAACTGGATGAGTAGGTTTCCTCTGAAACTTGTGTGCACAATATTCCTGTCCGGATAACAAGTTCGCCGATTGGTGCAACTCGCGTTTCGACACGAGCCTCCTTTTTTACTGTCGTCGCCTCGTGTCCCATTAAACATCCATAAAACCACGTAGCAAAAAGGAGGAAAGTACGCAATCCGGATCATTAGTATTCATCAACTATTACGTTCACACGTGATTAGGTACAATTAGCGATACGCATCTCGTCGCTGACTCGAGAACCGAATAAAATATTCCAAAAAATGTGACAAAATTAATTGTTAGCCATTGGGTACTTTATTCCTCTAAACATATTACCAAAATTTCTCTGAATGTCCATTCTTTGCTCGCTAATATATTAATTTACCTTGAAATGAGAATTTGTGCAAATATGTTAAACACAGAAGGTTTCAAATAATCTACATACACATTTTGGGTTCATTCATCTCGAGAAATGACAGCACGAATACAATTAAACTCTCTTCTTTTAACAATTCAAACATTGGACCATCTGGTATCGATGACACGAAGGATCTTTATCCAAACATTGCAACAATGATTTCAGCCATGACCATCTGGGAGTCAGAGTACCTAATTTTCGAAACAGTGTGACCGAATAACGAAGATCGCCGAGGTTACAGCAAGCAGGAAAGTTCGAAAGTTTCGCGCGATCACGATTTGCTTCGTAATCGCTCGAGCGAGTGGAGGGAGGGGGACCACCTGCCTCCCCGGATAAGAACTGAAAAAGGACGGCATTTAAACTCTTCTTCTCTGTCCGAGGCGTGTGAGCTGGGTGAACAGTGCCTGCCGGCTTCCAGGTCACGTGTTCGGTTATCAGCGCGGAGGATCGCGAGGCGGTGGCGAAAAATCGAATCTTCGTTCGATCGATTCGCACAGCTGGTTTTCCACGAGCGGCACGTACGCGCGAGCTGACAGAATAAACAAGGCGACCGCACGTGTGTGCGTGCATGAGCCACGCACCACGCGGTGCCAGCGATGGGATCGACGAACTCCCGAGCCGACGAGTCACTGCGCCAACAGAAACCAATCCCTCGGCACACTGCTGCACGGTACAAATACATATGTACAACCTGGACGAGCGTATAGATGGGGTTAGAGAGAATAGAACGGGGTTAAAAGAGACTACGAACGTTGAGGAATCGTGTTGACGACTCGAAGACGAGGGAAATCGATGGAGGATGTCCATTGATTAAGCATCATCGTACGATATCATCGGTTCCCATCGCCGCGGGACGTGTATAGGTCCGCGCCGGAGTTCCTGCGTGAACGCAACGAGCGTACGCGTACCGTAGGTTGCAAACGCACGTGTGTAGGTCCGCCAACTGGCCCCCTCTACCCTGGGTTTGTCCCTCTCCTTTGGCGCCCCTGACAAACCTCCGGACTCGATTGGTCGGACCCGCACCCCTCCGCGCGCCTCACACGAACTACTCATTCCATTCAGTCACCCGTACGAACTCCGACGCTCTACCAGCCACGCTACGACCATGCCGCATGTGCTCTCCTTTCCTCTCTTCTTCTCTCTCTCTCGCTCTCACTTGCCAGAGCCGCGTTTCCCTTTCCTTCTCTGTCTGGTTCATGCGTTTACATCCGTCCCACCCTGTCTCCCTCTCTCTCTCATCAACAAAAGTGTTATTCACCAGTTCGTCCCGGTCTAGACCGTAGCGGGGTCTTCTTTGCACGCGTGGCTCGCGCGCGCGCGCGCGCGCACACGAGGACACACCATCGCATCAGACTGCGAAAGAGGAACATGCGTCGCGGAAACGTTCACACAGGTTTCCAACCTGACCTACGCGTGGCAGGACCAGGGGCGACGGATCCGCCGATGCAATGTCATCCGGTCGACGGAGAAGAGTTTCACGTCCCCGCGTGTCTCGATCCATGGATCCACGGCCGCGATCTGGGTCGTCGTTTACAGGATCGGTTCAGTTGAAGTTGGTTTAGGCTAGGCCTGTGTCTCTAGTCGTGTCCACGCCGGATAGGATTTTAAACAGGAATACGATTTACGTACGTGCGTTTTGTTCCGTGTGCTTCCCCGCTTCGGTTCTCTCCGCGAAGACGATGAATCAACGCGCGACCGGCAGTCCCCGGGCGTGTGTGAATCACTTTTAGTCAGCACGGCGTCGGCGTCGGCGTTGTCGGCTACGGCTACGGCTGCGGCTGCGGCTGCGACGTCGTCGGCACAAGTTTGATCCGCACTACAAAGAAACAGTCGAGTGTTTCGACACACTTGGCACAACCTCCAGGAGAGAACTTTCTACGAAAGCACGCGCGTAAAAAAGCCGATGTAGCTCGTTGCGACGTAGCTCGCGAGTCCGCCACGCGGATCGAACGGAGACATTCGACTGGTCTCGATCGCGCTCGCGTTCGAACTGTCGCGTCTCCGATGATGCCTCTTCTCTCTGTCTCCCTCTCTCGCTCTCTCTTACTCTACTATCTCTTTCCCTGTTGTCGTCTCTATCTCGCGCGCGTGTCCACGGAAAGACAAGAACAACGACGACGACGAGCGATTTCAGGAACTCTCACGGTGCAATCTATCCGCGCGAAAGCGAGAAAGCGCGCGAGTAGAACCGAGACGGAGAACGACGAGACGATGACACTACTGCACACGGTTTGCCCCGGAGTCAACGCGGCGGCGAGATGCGCTATAAAACATAGTGTACAAGTTCGAATAGTCGACTATAGTCTCTTTCAGGTCCGAAGAAGCTCGGCTGCCTTCGTCGCGCGCAGAGATGCGCGAGACCGCTGTTTCCCCCTTCCCTTTTCCGTTCTCGCTCTTTCACGATTTCCGTCTTTCTCCCCCCTCCTTCTCCTCCCTCGCTCTGTCCCCTCTTGCTCTATCTCTCTCTCTCTCGCTCGATCCTCTTTTCTCCCCCTACCCCGGGTCTCCAGCCGTTGTGGGTCTTGTCTTTTTCGCTCGGCTCTTGTCTTTTTCGCTCGGCTCGTCTTCTCTCGCTCTACACTCGTACCCTTTTGTCCGGGAAGAAACACGCAGGTCGAGGAGCCCGTGGCCTCCGAGGCTCTCTCGGCTCTATACATGTACGTGTACACACCGTAACGCGGAATCGGTCTAGCGAGACACGCGCGCGCGATCGTGGTATTTCAGACGTTGCTGCCCGATCTCTCGCGGCGAACTCGTCGTCGTCTGGCCCCTCGCCTCGGTTCCCCTGACCTTCGGAACCCTCCCCTCCAACGTTCATCGTCCGCGCGCACACCCCCTCAGATTAACATTGGAGTCGAACGCGTTCGCGGAAAAACAATTCGACGAACACCATGATAACAAGGGGTCAGCGATCGTTCGCGCGACCAACGCACCGCACACGGCGGCTACCGATCTCCGCTAGAGCCCCGCGGGCCACGACAATGCCCCGACACGCCCCCTCTGCCCCCGAGGGCCTTCCGAGAGAAGTTTCACGGTACACGGAGATCCGAGTGAATTTTCTATTCCGTTACCGTTCGCGTAGAGCTACGAGCGTGGATGCACGCGAGACGATAAGAACAATGTACGCTATTCATCGAGCGCTCATCTATCGGCTCGTGGTGGCGCGTGACCGGTCGGAATCATACGCGAGAGAGAGAGAGAGAGAGAGAGAGAGAGAGAGAGAGAGAGAGAGAGGAGACAGGTCGAGAGGAGGGCACAGGTCGAGAGGAGGGCACACACGTTTTCCCTGAAAACCAAAGCGAACACGATCCGCCCCCGTGATTCTCGCGGGTCACATTTTTCCCGACTTCCGTGTGCCGATCGGTCGCCCACGTACAATTGTCTGTCGCGCGTGTGTGATGCTTGTTGTGCTGTGCACGAGAGAGACAGATAGAGAGAAAGAGAGAGAGAGCGAAGAATGAAACAAAGAGAAGTCGAAGTCGCTGCGAGCGGAGAAAGAACTCACAGAGAGACGGTGGGCGAAGAGACGGGCGGCACAGCGTGGCGGGCCGAAGGGAGCGCGCGCTCGAAAGGGCGCGAGAAAAGGGCACGTGCACAGCGACAGAGCGCGAAGGGCGGCCCGGCGGGTGAGGTGGCTCTCGCGTGGCTGCGTAATCCACGGCCCCGGTGTGAAAAGTGAAATGACAACACGCGGAAAGAGCGCGGAAGGGCAGAAAGAGAGACAGAGAGAGAGAGAGAGAGAGAGAAAGAGATAGAAAGCGCACGAACGGGTGTCGCGCGTCGGTGACTCTACGCGCGGCGTGTCACGGGGTGCTCGTAGAGCCTAGATACGATACTGAGGGCTCGCCACGATTCGTAGCGGCGCTTTCCTCAAGAGGGCGGGAGGCAGAACGGAGAGAACGCGCGACGAGAGAGAAAGAACGAGGCGAGGATCGAGGAAGAACGCCGAGAGGCGGCCGGGTGGTAGGAGATGCGGGAGGGGTCGCGGAATTCTCTCTGTTATAGATTAAAATTTTTTACGGGGAAGATATTGATTGTTGCTTTTTATTAATGTAACATTAAAGTGGCGCCGCGGAGATAGAAGGGGCCGCGGCGGTAGGAAGAGGAGGTGGTTGGAGGAGGACAAGGAGGAAGCGGCGAAGGAAGGGGTGAGAACAGAACTCCCGCCGACGAGAGTCGCCGGCGATGGTGGGGGGACGCGTCGGTGGTGGGGAACGCGACCGAAGAAAGGGTAAAATACACGATATAATAGGGGGACGGCGGAGGGAGGGGGCGGTGGGAGAAGCGAGGCGCGGGAAGACACGATGGTGGGGGTGTGTTCCGGCGTGAGGAGAGGAGAAGAGAAAAGGCAAGAAAAGTAAGAACGACCGCGCGCACTCTGGAAAACGATGGCAGAAGGGAGGAAGTAAAAAAGAAACGGCGGGGGAGACGACGGTAGGTTTCGCGAGGCGAGACAAGGAGGGGGAGGCAGCGGGGGTGGGCAGGCCAGGAGACGGAGAGAGAGAGAGGGAGTGAGAGAGAGAGAGAGAGAGAGAGCGGAAAAAGGAGAGGCACGGAAAGGGGGAAGGTGGTGGCGGCTCGAAGAGCGGCGGAAATAGTGCCATAAATACGAACATTTTTCGTAGCGTCTTGCAGCCCTGTTTTGACAATCATCCCCTCCCGTGACGTCGCCGGTACCCCTCCGTCATACAATCAGCTCCCGCTTCCCCGTCGCGCGCGTCTTCACCCCTACTTCGTTTTCTTCCCCGCGGAGTCTAGCTCTCTCGCCCTCCCTCCCTCCCAGCCACCGCACCCCCACACAGGGATCTCGGCACCCCCTTCGCCGTGCTTTTGGATCTTAAGTACGCGGGTACACGTATACACGCGACGCAAACGGACAACCGGCGCGATGCGCGCACGTATCTACGACAACAACGACGATGACTACCAGAGGCCGACGAGGATGATGATGCTTCGTCTTGGAGGCCACCTTCGGCCGCCCCCTTTTCAGTTATCCGCTTCACCCGCCGCGCCTGCCCGGCCGTCTTGGCCAGCCAGGCGGCTATTCTTCTACTCGCTTTGACATTTTTCGCGAGTTAAGGCCCGCTCGAACTTCGCGGAAATCCATCTTGCGCCGCCTCGAGAAGGAGCATACCGTACCACCACCGCCGCCTTCTCGCTTCCTCGGTCTCTCTCTCTATTCCCTAGCGCGCTCCCTCTTTCTATGCTCTCTGCTCTCTTTCACTCTCGCTCCGGCTCTCCCGCGCCCGCTCCCACCCGGGCCAGCCAGCCGGCGGCTCTTCCTCCTACTCCTCCACCGCCTACTCCTCTCTTTCTCTTTCATTTTTTCTTTTTTTTTTCTTCGATTCTTCTGCCTCTCCTTTTTTCAGGGGGAGCGAACCGAGAGACGCGAACACGCCGGATCGATTCTTCGTTTCGAGAGAGGACTGCAACGGGAGGTGAAGGAGGAGATGGCCGAGAGAGAGAGTGAGTGAGAAAAAGAGAATAGCGGGACGGTGCAGAGGGGAACGGTGGGATATTCCATGGGGCTTCCGCGCGTAATTGCCGAATCGCGGGGCGAGAGCGACGATAAGACGGCAGAGCAGCCAACTAATTCTCGGTCCCATAAACACCGGAACGATCAACTAATTGGCAGGCTCGTTAATCATCGATAAGGTGGATTTGATGGGTGGCGGCGGCCGATTAATCGCGGGACGAGGAAGAGAGCCGCTCCTCTCGCCGGGAGAGAGAGAAGAAAATCTCTCTCGCAGTTTCGTGTTACACAGGGAACCCGCGCGGTCGCGATCTCCCGTAGAATTGCTGCTCGCGGACCATGTAACACTGCACGCCGGCCTGTAACGTTACACTCTGCGCGCGTTTGCCATCGCGCCCGCGCAGCTGCGCCAATTTCTTTCCGCTCTCCACGGAATCGGGTATTAAACGCACCCAAGCCGGACACACGATCGTACACGCGAAAAAACAAACGGCCGCGGCGAGTGCTCTCGTAAAACGATGTAACTGCTGTACTACCCGCATCCCTCTCTCTCTCTCGCTCGCTAGCTCTCTCCGCCTCTCTTGGAACACCTGGCGACCGTTTTCCTTTGCAATTGCTGCTTCTTCTTGCTTTTTAAAAAATTGGATCCCGCCCGCGTTTCCTGTAATTGCCGCGGAACGCGAGAGCTACGACAATTGGCCAAGTAGAAACGGACAGTGGTGATCAGACACGCCTATTTCTACCAGGTAGCAAGGAGATCTGTCGTAGAAGAACTTTATTTTCTATTTTACCGTGAAGCATAAATTTCTTATGTTCTTGCGATTGATGCAGACAATTCTTACTTTGCATTTCATGCAGAATCATCTGCGAATTTTATTTAAACTATGAGCCCGTTCATAGAAGAATCTCCGAGTCACATTTTCGACTTATGAACATGGTTAAAGGGAAAAATGCGTTTCCAATGAATTTCTGCGTGTAACAATTGATATAAAAAGATTTCTATTTCGCATAAAAAACCGCAGTCTACTACTAGCCATGTAAGTGGGGCAATACCGGTATGATGGTTGATCGAATTAAACATTCGTATCGAGACTTCCGCACGAGAATGCGTTCAGATAACAAAACGAAACCCGCCTGGTTTCGAAAAGAGGAGAGAGAGAGAGAGAGAGAGAGAGAGAGAGAGAGAGAGAGAGGAGAAAAAAAAGAAGAAAACGCGACTCTCGTATCTTGTTCCCGGCGTGCGTTCGACTTCCGGGCGGAAGTGGCTGCAAGAAGCTTCTCCGGGGATTATATTTCGTCGCGGCGGAGCGTTGTGGGCCACCCCTCTCCTCTGGTGCGTCAACTGGAAGCCCTACAGGGAAAGGGAGAAAGGGAAAGTGAAACTACGTGGACGCGCGGCGGGAAGCATCGGGGTCGCGATCGATTTAAGGGTCGGTCGGCTGGCTGGCTGGTTTGTTATCGGCGCTCGGTTTCCGCGGGAGCGGGGGATATTTTTCGCGCGCGAAATTCACGGCGTGTCGTGTGTTACCGTTTCATCGCAGTTAGCGAATTATCTTGGCCCGCGATAATTCTCGGGGACCGGGCCACCAGAGAGAGAGAGAGAGAGAGAGAAACTGTACGCTTTCGGAGCTTCCGGTCTCGCGACGGTTTCTCTTGCACAGAGTTTACGGAACGACGACAACAAGAGCGACGCACGGCGTATCTTATCACGTTACGGAAAGGAATTTTGATTAGAAGGCAGCTCTTTTCTTACGAGGGCCTTTGTAACGCGACTCTGAACGCGGACGGCTTGTTGGCCGAGCGAACAGAGGGGAAATCAGGAGGGGGGCCACCAACGGACGTTCGAGTGCCATCGGGAATAAAATCGTAGGAAGTAAAAAGTGTGCGGGTCGGAGGAGGAGGGGCGGAAGGAGGGATTTATTAAAGCGAAAAAACGATATCAGGCGCGGCCTTCTGCTTTCTCGTTCATCACAGTCCTCGGCAGCGATATATTTTCTTCTTTCTTTTTTCGAATAACGAGCATCATCGTTATGGCTATCCCCCCACCATCCCACCCCCTTCGGCCTCCCACACCGCCGCCTCCAGCCCCCTCCTCGACCCCCTCTTCCTTTCTCCTCTCTCTCTCTGCCCCCCCGGTCTCGTTCCTTCCCGCCGTTTCCTCCGCCGCCCCACTCCCTTTTGTTCGTTCGCAGCGAGTGAACCGAGTCCAGGTTTAATTCTCAAAGCGATAGCAATTTCCAGGCGCAGGAAAAAAAGAATAAAGCGCGAGCTCCGGCTTGGAGAAGGGGCACCGAAGAGGGAGGGAAAGAGAGAGAGAGAGCAGGAGAGAGAACCACCCTGTCATACTCGATCGATTCGACCTAAGCAATTAATCTATTTAACCTTTCTACTCCGCCGCGCCAGGAATAAAGGAAAGGCGAAGGATTAAATTATTCCGTACTTGAAATTCCAAAGGGAACCGTGCCCGGGCTGCGTTGCGAAATGGATGTTCGAACGAGAAACCAGAAACGAGAGACACTGCGGTCGACTGATTACGGGCCGGATATCTTTCCCGCTGAACAAGAGCCTGTTTCCTTGCATTTTTTTGCGACCACTGCTCGCAACGCGAACCTCGCGGCTCTCCCACCGGGAGAGACAGCCTTGAACCCACTATGAAATTTTAAACGATAGCTTAACAACGCTTTTGTTACACCGTTGAACGCTAGATTCGGAAATGTTTTGGCTTGTCGGGCGGTTTCAGATAAGCTTCCTCTGAACCTTCGTTCCTATCTTCTACACAGAATTACTCATTCGGCCCTTGAACCTATTATGTGCCCGCTAATCCTGAGTCATAGCCCGACCCTCTTGGCAATACCTATTCGAGAATTCCTATTGGCCCTTGCCCTTCCTCCCACCACTCCTCAATTTAGATCACCGAACTTTTAAGCGTGTTAGCAAGACACGTTGTTGAAACGACATTCTGTTAGATTGCTGTGTACAAAATGTCTGACCTCTAACAACATTTAACAAACTTCATTTTTTCCTGGATGAAACGAAGCATTGTAATCGACATAATTTCTCGAGACGTAATCTCCTAACGAATTACCTCTACCGGTGGTTATTATATAATTTTTACACGTTCATGACTTTTCAATGGATTCTTCTACAGCGATTTCAATTGTGAGCCAACAAATAACATCGTCTAAGAATTTCGTTTCAGATTATAATGTAAAAAAATTTCTGAGCTTCCTTTTGGCAGAATACAATTGCTGAAAATCCTTGATCCTTCATCTGTGGGAAAATGGTTCCTCGGAAACGTGGCTTCTGGACTCTCCGTGCCTCGCAGGAAGTCTCCTGGCAGGAATTCGAAAGGAATGCGTCAGCAAGCCGTCCGATTGGGTCATTCCGCTGGCACATTCGGTTCTATCCGAATTATTGGCTAAAGTGTGTGATGTCATGGTCTAACACCATTGGTCTCGAGGGACTTCTTGCGAGGCACGGAGAGTGCTTCTTTAGATTTTGCTTTTGGAAAAATCCTTGAAGCGGATGGAAGACCGCCGACGGATTGAAAACAGCGTTTTCGGCGGTTTTCCGATAGAGTCCTCGCCAACAATAATTGACCGGGGCACTGTAAATTCGCAGCCGTGGTGCCACGCGTCACTTAATCCCGCAACAAAGTGTCGTTTTACAACGCTCTCGATTAACCCGGCCGGCCAGTCCGGTTCGTCGATCGAACACCCGACCATTCCATCGAATCCGCTCGCAGCACGCTATTTCTGTGCGCCGATCGGCCGGCTGTCTTCCACCGATCAATTAATTGTTCCGCGCGCCGGTAAATGAACGCTTTTCACGTCGTGTTAACAGAGGCGCGGTTCATGTATCATTAATCGGCGCGGCGCGGTGTCAATCGTCGACGAGGAGAGAAAGCAAGCAAGTGAGAGAGAGAGAGAGAGAGAGAGAGAGAGAGAGAGAGAGAGAGAGATACAGTATAGCTGGAAACATTTCCAGGTACCACCTCGACGACACTGCATTTAAATAATTGACGTACGAACGTCGGGAGCCGTGCTCGAAACGAGTGTACCGTTTAGTTTCGTTTACAGTGATCTCCTGACGGCACTCGATGGCCCTCGCCACCGCGTCGAACCCTTCGCAGCCGTGCCCGCTCCCGCACGTCTCGGTTTTCCTTTCAATTTCCAATCGCCCCGAGCGAGACTTTCCCCGACATTATCCGCCATCGCGTTTTGCACGGCCACCGATCCTTTTGTTTTCCCCGGTTCTCAACTTTTTCGGCGCTCGCTGATTGCGCTCGCAAAGGGCGCTGCGCGATTTCTGACCCTGTTCACGATGTTGCTTTCCTTTTCGATGTTAAGGGCAGCGTCTATAAGTGTGAGTGCACACACCGTTAGACCACGTATACGTACGCGAGGATTGCAAGGGTCCGGGATTTCACTTCTGATACCTCAATAATGCAAAGACGTGATTTATTAGTACTCAAAATCGCTAGATGAAAGATCAATCCAGGGTGCTATTTGTCTCGAGAGTCCTACTTTTGCGTTCACGACTCGTAATTCTCATTATTCGACAGCATGTCGCGGAGCCGCCAGAAACAATGTGATAGGCGACAGTGCTGCCGCCTATCGCGGCTCCGCGAATAGTGAGAATTACGAGTCGTGAACGTAAAAGTAGGACTTTTGAGGCAAATAGCGCCCTAGATTGATCTTTCATCTAGCGATTTCGACTACTAAGAAAATCCTTGCATTATTGAGGTATCAGAAGTAAAATCCGGGACCCTTGCCATCCTCGCGTACGTATACGTGGTCCAGCGGTGTGTGCACTCACACTCATTTGAGTAGACGCTTAAGTCTGTCGCCATCGAAGGTCCGATTTTTTATTTTATAATTGTTGGACTGATGAATGCACTTCGAAGGGTGCCAAATCAATCGCCGAGACTGATTTGTAGACCTGTTCATAATTTTCATAAGTTATAAAGGCACTATTCGCATTTATTATATTATACAACATTTCTTCGCTCGGGGGGATGAATTTTGAAAAACGATTGCCAATTCAGATACCGCCGTTCCCGTCGGCATAAAATCGGTACGGTAAGGGATGAAATGTTTCGTAGAGCGCGGGTAGTCTGTAGGCAGGCTCATCAAACTTCCGGTAAATTGATTTCCGCGCGGGAGTATCGAACGGCCGTGGAGCTCGGAGAAATTTTCTCGTGGAATCATCGGGAGGTGGTGTTCGCTTCTCTTATTTCCCGACTTCCATCGCGTCGGTGTCCGTTGCTTCGTCGACGACGGCAGCGGGCGTCGACGCCGGCGAAATGATGCATCGCTCTATTTGCACAGCCGTCGCGCGCCCGTATAAATTTTAATTTCGGCGGGACGCGCACATGAGATAATGGCATCTCTCGCGCAGGGGGAGAGAGAGAGAGAGAGGCTTCCCGTATCTCTTTCTCGTCGGCTGCCGTCGTATACCCCGTCGAAACGTAATCCGCGGAGGATCCGACCCGACGAATGCATTAGGACCGATCGAAGGTCACGCCTCGAACGGAAACGCCTCTCGCATCGGAAATTCCTGCGAAACGGGAAATTCGCAAGATGCCGGCGCGCATCGTCGCGAAACACCCTCGCTAATGTGCAGACTGTTCGTACGCTTAATCCTTTCACCCCCAATTTATTACATTTTCTTAATTTATCTAATTATTCTAATTCATCACATTCTTAAGCGGTTTGTCTGCTTCAGAAATGTGGAAGTGAAGAGTACCATTTTACGAAAGCTTCGTGCGAGGATAGCAATTTAAGAATAGTGCAAAACACTCTCGATAACATATTAGTATAATGTATCACATATACCGAACTCTTCAACTCCTAATTTACTGCTTACATATTTTCCCAATTTGTTCAGTTCGTAAGAGCATTTCTTCTGTATCAGAAACACGAATATGGAAAGTAACATTTCCAGAAATCTTAAAATAGATTCTCAAATGAATGACATATACTCCACCTAAAAATATTACAGTTTAAATATGCTGTAGCCCCAGTTTGACTACGAAGACAGCGTTACAAAATTTCGATTCCGCATTTCGGTGGAGTTCGACCGAAGAGGCGACGAAAGGCGTCTCTGATTTCGAAAATATTGCATTCCGAATGTAGCAATAAATTAGCAGCGGGATTCAGCAAGATGCATTCATGTTCAAGCTATAAAATGTCTGGGAAATATGCATCCCATTGGGAGCGGAAAGGTTAGCCCTGCGACGTATTTTCCGAGGCAACAGGCCCTGATTAATTCGGGATGGATCGATCGAGGGAAAATCCAAGAGGGAAACCATTGGGAAAATGCGAGTCGCCGGGGTTGTTCGAGTGCGTGCCTTAAAATACCAAATAAACATCAGGATACCGTGGCTCGATTCCGTGTGTTCGCTGACAAAACGTTCTGATATTCGAAAGAGAGAGAGAGAGCGAGAGACAGAGAGAGATAGAAAAAGAGAAAGAGAGAGCTACATCCACGTAGCGGAGCGGACGCGCACGAACGCGAAGTCGATTGCCATTGTTGCGAGCAGTAAATACCGGGATCGCGGTCGCAACAACGTATACGGAACCAGTTCAACAATGAGGTTGTCGACTGATGAATAATAAAAAAAAAATACAAGCACGGAATGGAAGGGGTGGCTGGGGAGGAACAAAAAAGTCTCGTTACGCTCGTGAAAAGTTATCGACGTCTCTGTAAATTCGTTACCGGGAAACGCCACGGCGTTTTGAACACGAAAACACGATGTTATTGGACTTTATCCGCCGGAACGTCGGCCGTACGTCTGCTAATTTGATACGCGATTTGATCTTCTCGTTTACCAGGATCGATTTACCCCTTCGTTGGTGTTCGAAACGTAAGATTTCTGATTTGAAAAAATCGTATCGACGGAACTCCCTAAAACGATCTTAAAACATTACGTCTAGAATGCACGTCTAGACGCTGGGGTTGATCTCCAAGATTACAATTTCCTTCGGGAGAACGAGCAAACCATTTTCTAGAGGGATGATCTTCTAGAGGATGATAAAATACCTTCTCCGTGAACAACGCAAATATTCCTCGCGGTAATTGTTCACGCATCTCCATTGCGAAGCTCGCAAAGCATGATAGAGTGCTGGTGAAAATTGCGAACCCATTTTTCCTCACAAAGGAAGGCCCATCGACTGAAACGCCATTGTGATTTTTCAGAGCAGGGTATGTATACTGCAAGCTTCAAGTACTATCTTTCGAAAATCGATTTCCGACGGCGCGAAGTCTCATCGTTGTCCCTGAAGGTAGCCTAAGGTTAATTCGCGAGAGGGTAGGTTCGAGGTATCTGGAACGGCGTTCGACGGCCGGCACAGGGCGGCATCGTCGGCCATCGTCGTCGCGCAAACTGTGACGGCAATCGCAAAATCAATTTGCATTATTCGTTTAAAAGTATGCTGGCCCGTGACGTCAGTGAGGCGGCGGAGAGAGAGAAAGAGTGAGTGAGTGAGTGAGTGAGTGGGTGAGCGAGAGAGAGAGAGCGGGGGTGGGTAGGCGCGTAAGAGGGTGTCGAACGGAGGCAAGTGGCCCCGTCTGGTCGTCGATGCTCTCAAACAATCCCTTTTCTCCGCTCCCGCCAACCCTGGCACCGCCGCCCCGGCACAGAGAGGGCCACCCCCTATCGCCGCCGTTACCCCCACCGTTTTCTCCGACGAGTCACCGAGAACACCCCCTTTCCGCGATCCACCCCACCAGCCACAGCCCCTTTATCATACTTTTGTATACGTCCCTTAGCCATCGAAGCCTATGCAACCCCCGCTGTTCTCGCGACAGTCGTCCTCCACCTTCTCTGCCGCCCTCCCCCGCGGCCTTTTCACCCCCTACCCCCTCCACGACACGCACAAATACCGGCCTATACCTGTTCCGTTTTCACTCCTCCTCCTCCCCCGTCGTAGACGATCTCTCTCTCCCTCTCTCGTCTTCCCACACCCCTTTCATCCCTCTCTTTCTCGCCACGTCGCAGAGAACGCGAGACCCTTAACCCTCTGTTTACCCGGGATTACCAAGTTTCTCCATACTTGATTCTGTAATGAAAGTTATTTCGCGAGTCCCTCTCCCCGGAGACAAAGCTGGTCGTTCGACGCTGTTCCGCGACGCCATTCAGCGTTTCTTTGCGCCAGTAATTATCGTGTCCAATTAAAAATGCTACTTTATTCTCCCGTCCACCGACTCGTCTTCCTCTTTCCTCGTGTTCTGATACGCGACAGATTTATTTGACGAGGAAGCAGTCCGACGATTTCGGCAGTCTACGGGATGAAGGTGACCTCTTAAACCCCGTTTATATTAGGCAACTTTCGGTCGAACGAGTTGATCGACCAAAATCGTCCGTGTAACGACTTCTGGAGACGAATGCACTGGATCGCCAGTTGTCGATCCTCATAGGGATGTTTACGAGAGGGTGACGAGTAGACTGCGGATTTTATGCATTTCCCCCCGAGGCTGTCGCGTCTATAGAGAAAATTTACTGTATTGTGAAATGAAACAGTAGATGTACGAGGACTACTTGTCATAAGAGGACTACCTACAGGTGTTCCGGTTAATAATTCTTAATTTCTGCGCTAGTTGGCACTGGAAGCAAGGGCATGTTCACGGTCTAAACTCTTATGTTTTTTTTGTTGCTATGACATAACCTTTCAAATATTTTTTTTTCAACAACAAATGGCAGAGAAGTTGAATGTTGGTCGACAAACCATTTCTGATCGCCTGCATGCCATGGGAAAGATCCAGAAGTCAGGAAAATGGGTACCACATCATCTTAATGACAGACAAATGGAAAAGCGAAAAACGGTGTGCGAAATTTTGCTTTCTCGACATGAAAGAAAGTCTTTCTTCCATCGGATCGTGACTGGAGATGAAAAATAGATCTACTTTGAGAATCCCAAACGGAAAAAGTCATGGGTTGACCCAGGACAATCATCATCACCGACCGCAAGACCGAATCGCTTCGGAAGGAAGACAATGCTATGCATTTGGTGGGATCAGAAGGGTGTCGTGTACCACGAGCTTCTGAAACCAGGTGAAACAGTTAATACCGACCGCTACCGTCAACAAATGATCAATTTGAACCATGCATTAATCGAAAAGCGCCCAGATTGGGCTAGAAGACATGGAAAAGTAATTTTGCAACACGACAACGTCCCATCACACACAGCGAAAGCGATCAAAAATACCATTTTTGCACTAGGCTGGGAACTCTTGCCCCACCCGCCGTACTCGCCAGACTTGGCCCCTTCCGATTATCACCTGTTTTCATCGATGGCTCACGCACTTTCCCAGGAACACTTCACGAATTACGAAGATGTCGAAAAATGGCTCGATGACTGGTTCGCCTCAAAATGTGAACGATTTTTTTTGGGCGGGTATCCACAATTTGAAAGGGCAGATGGGAAAAATGTATAGCTAGCGATGGTGCATGCTTTGAATAAAGCATTTCTTTCCTTTTTCCGAAATTTAAACTGTTTTCTTTGGAGAAAAATTAAGAATTATTAACCGGTACACCTGGTATGTATGAGCGTCCTCACTCACCCCGGAACCGTAAGAACACCAGTTAGCCTACGATAGTTTGCATCAGCTCTCGTTACAACCCCCGAGAAACGTCCATACACATGTCCCGTGTATGATCTTCGAGAAACGATTTGCAAGAGGCAGTTCGAAACAAAGTGCGAAGTCTGATTGTTCGCGGGGGAAGAAGCATCCCCGTCGCGGGGCTGGAAGTTATTATCTTGGAAAATCAGACTCGCCGAGCTTTTCTATAAATCTTGCGGCATTACGTAGCTCTTGCGAGCCGGCGAGAGGCGGCGGGTACCAGTTAAATGGGAAAAGTTTTACTTTTAGCGAGTCGGCTCGCCGCGGATCCGACCAGGAAAACGAGAAAATCGCCGCCGCGCTCTCGACTGTCGATGTCGCTTAGGGATGATTCCTCCTGAACCAGGACAATGTTGTTCCCGTTGATTCTTCCTGAGAGATTTGGTTGATCGGTAAGACTCTCGATTTTTCCCTCGTTAGAGCACCGCTCGATTCGAGGGACGCGCGATGCTGTCAACCAGTGGATTGTGTTTCCCATTGGCTGGCGAATCGGTGACGTCTGAGGCTAGAGACAAAGGGGAGCGCTATTGGACATGTCATAGGCTGATGAGGATAGAAATACGCACGCCCAAATGCCAATCTGCAAAATCGTTTCCGGCACCGTCGTTTTCTCAGGAACTTCGTTCTCGTAGAGTTGTATGTGTGTGTGATTGGAGACGTGAAATGAAACGATCTTTGTGTCATTTGATCCGGTATGAAATCGGCGAAACATGATTTTAAAGTGCGTAAAGACGATGTGTTGATGGATAATATAGTGTGGGGTAGAATCAATCCCCTGTATGATGACTTTCATTTGATCCAGTGTATGTGCCCGTGGTTGATCTTGTGTCGATCGTTCAGGTGCTTGTCGGTGCTTGCACTGCGAGATGCCATCTAATGATTACTCGAAGGACCACCTTCCTGATGGAAGGACTATGCAAGAGAATATTTGAACTATGATGTTCAGCTGGACCAATGTATATGTTGTTCGTGTCCGGCTCGATTGTACCAATGTATACGTTCACTGTTGATCGAGAGTGAGAAACGCCTTGTGTTGAAGTCGATGTATTGATGAAAGCGTAGACTTGATGCAATGCGTTACAATAGTCCTGAAAAGGATGTGACGTGCGCCCTGTTTGGTGATTTACTCAGCTCTGAACTTTATTCGTTCTTGGGTCCTGGCAGGGCCCAATAGTCGTTCGATAATTGAAGGAACGTCGCTGATTGGCGCGCGCTGGTATCGAGAAAGCCGGGATGGATTAACGGTACATTGTCGCGAAGGGTGCTCGTGCAATGACCGTCCGGAGTACCGAATCGTCCGGGGACCATTATCTGGGACGGAGATTTATGAGGCGGGCCCGCTAACCATCGCTAGGTCATTTACAGGGTCCTAATCCCGGTAAGGTGTTGTTCTTGTTTATTGGTAATACAGCGTTAGGGAAAACCAGCATTGAGGACACCCAGGTAAGAACGAGAATGGCATGAAATTTGACTATAGAAATCGAGAACAGGGAACAATAGCGCTGTTCCTATTAAACAACCTCGCCCATGGCTGGCCGCTACATCCAGTATGAAATCGGTGGAACACGATTTTAAAGTGCGTTTTTATTGAAACGATGAAAGGTGAAAGTAATCATGGTGACTTTTATTCGCCCGGGAGGGTTAACCGAAAAATGATGCTCTTCCTGTTAGTGCCAGGATTTCGTGGCCACCCTGTATCGAGACAATATCGTACAGGAGATCCACCCTTGTAGTCATCCCGAAAGGCTGTTTTTCACGCGAGTCTTGCCGGCCGATCCGCGCGACGGAACCGAATTGATTTCCCGGAAGAGAAGCAAACCACCCCCTTGCAGCCACCGTTGCTGAACGCCGAAAAACCGCGTCTCCTGAATATTTCAGCGTGCCGCTCTCGCGACTCGCAGCCGATGGAAACGTCCATCGAACGGGTTCCGCCTTAATTAAACTCCGGGCGGAGCTCTGTGCAGACCGCGCGAGAGCATGAGAGCGCGAACGAACGAACGAACGGCACGAGCTCGGCGTGTTTCCGCGATGATCGCGCGTCGCTGTAAACGCGTGTATCGCGACTTTTATCGCGAGTCGAAATTGAAACGGGCGGCCGGCCGCGATTATACATCCCGGCCCGCTAAATTGAATCCTCGCGATCCCGGGATTTTTCGAAAACAGACGCGAAATCGACAGGTGCTCTCTCGCATCGCGCGTGTTCGGCGCAAATGAATTCCGCTGCGGAGGGGGAGCAGAGGGAAAGAGCGGCGGACGATCAACGCTTGTCCATTGTCGCGATCTCGCCTGCTGTATTTTATTTGTTTATTCGACCGGCTGCTGGAATCGCGCACTCCAACACCGCGGAACAGGACGTGATCTATAACTTCGCGGATAAATGGCAAGACTCGATGCTGTCGATCGCTCGTTCCCAACGATCATCGCACCGGAATGGCCCGACTTCATCACTGTTGGCAATAACAATTGTTAACGCGTTCACTGGCGAGCAATCGTGCCTCGAAATTCCACGAAATCAAAGTAATAATTGCGATAAAAATTGTAGAGTTAAAGGATTATTTCTTAACCCTCATCCGTCCCTCATTTCGCGAACTGAATCAAATTGACACAGTGATCAAAAAAATCGATAAAATAACAAGTCAAACGGTTACTACTCGATGTTTTTTTCATTCAAATTGATGAGTTAACATTTACATCTTAGGTTTTTGCGGTTATATGTTTCGCATTCAAAAAATAAACGTCACCAAGTTTCGGACAAATCTACCTACAAATAACGGAACAGTATAACTTATTTCGGGAAAACTGTGTCAAATTGACACGAGCGATTGTTGCATGTTAGTGCTGTACCAAAAGAAAGCATAGGATATTAGATGACGTTATTCAGGGTGAATTGTTAGTTCACAATGAAAATTGCTGTTGCCATTGAAGGTTCCATTAAAAAGTGTTTAGTCATGTACCATAGATTTTTCAAAATTATGCAATAATCACCGGTCGGTAATGCGTTAATAAATCACTGAAGACAGAAGTACAGTATAACTAAACGAACTCGCATTGACATTCTATCGTTCCTGAACCATCCTGGATCGAATGAAATTTCAGAATTCAATTTCCCTTCTCAATTTCGGAGTCAAAACAGCTTCGAGTACAAAAGCTTGTAAGTGGGGCTGAAGTGCATTCAAAAGAGGGACAGTTACGTCGCGAGACCCTCTTCCGGGAGGAGAAGGGATCGACGCCAGCGGTTTTCCAGGGTGAAAAGAGAGTATCGATGATGATGGTTCGCCGCGGAATCGCGTGATACGTGTCGCAGACAATTTCTGCTCGCGATTTCGAAGGAGCTGGGAGCTAGTCGGGGCAACTTCGCGATTCCAGGCGGCGCGGCGATGCGTCGGACTGCCACTTTCGAGTATAAAGCTGGCTTTCGCGAGAGGGAATAATCGTTCTCCGCTTTATGACGCGAAGTCGTGCCACGCGGCCCGGTCTTCTCGCAGCTTGTTTTACACGCGCGTTCGCTCGCCACCCCCGCGCGCCATCACAGCTTCGAGGCTCGAGCGAGAAGAATTCTCTTCGACCCGAGAGAAGAGGCACTTCCCTGCGCCGGGAAATAAGCAGAAATCGCGAAAGAAGGGAACGCGAGAGGAGAGGAGTGTTAAGTTGGAAGAGGGGGATCGGGTAGACGAGAGGAGCGGGGGAAGAGAGAGAAGACGAAGAGAGAGGGAGAGAGAGAGGAAAAAAGGAGGAACCGTCGTAAGTTATTCCGCAGCATTGTTGCGTTCGTCGAAGCACACCGGGGCAAAGAATCTTCTACTACAGGCAGTCTTGAAATTTCACCGAGGAATAAGTTCCCCGGTGGAAAGTTTCCTTCGACGTCGACTCTCTCGGCCGGGTACTTTCCCAGTTCCGGGGAATCGGTTTCTATAATTTCGGCCCGCGGGATCGCACGGCCGCCGAGCAACGCCGCTTCCGCGGGATAAATAAGAATTTCGGATCCATTGTGCATACTTCGGAATAGTTGCGCAAAAAGCGAGTTCAAGAATCTCTTTCTCTCCTTCTCTAGCTCCGGGTCTTTCTTTTTCTCGCCAATTTCGCGCCCGCGGCGGTCCGCAGAACAGCTAGCTATCCTCTGATTTCGATCATTTTTGGATACGTTGTAGGAATCGATGTAGTGAACAATTTTTTCCTTCGCTTCCGAGATATTCGCGAAACACTATCGTTCGCCGGCTACCTGCGATCTCTGTAGTAGCTCAAGGCACTGGCAAGTGTAAATTTAACCGAGCACTATTGCACTGTCATCCAAAATCATGTGGTTTGTCCGAGATGCACTGATATGACATGATCGTGTGCGTGCTTCATCGTCTCCCTGCCCATTCGATTCATATAGATCCGAGGTTGCAAAATATGAAAGAAAAAGTTATAACCATTGTTGTACATAAGAATACTAATCCTACATTATAAAATGCAATCATATCTCACCGTTCCGGTGATTAGGTGGTATACCTGGAAAGAACGTTATAGCAGGCGAAAAACGCACGCGAATCGGCTCTGAACCGATTATTTTACGACCACCGCGCTTCGACAATATTAACCCCGGTAGATAAACAACACGTGCGACGTTATAAATCACGCCATTGACGACCGAAGACAATACAAAAGGAATTTCTTTGACAGTTTCCCATTCCTTAACCTAATGTCCTTCCGACACAACCGCGTCCAATTAGCGAACGCTACATTTCCTCACCTAAATCCACCCTTAACCAATCATGAAAAAACCGAGGTGACAATCGCAGTACTATTTTGATCGTGGTCGGAATAATTTCGCTGTCACGATTTCGAAAAGCGTGCTGCGTGGTGTTTAGTGATTGTGTAGAAGTGTGGTGTCTCGTGCTACACAGTTATTAAGACGTATTCGCGTAAATGTCAGTGTCTCCTGTGGATCCGACGAAAGACAGAAGGTTCTGAAAAATTTGTAAGTACCTATACTTTAAATTAGTATTTTACAATGCAGGATTATAATATTCTTATGTGCGAATACGTTTCAGTCGGATGTACGAATACTTTTTACATTTGCAACATATGTTGATGTAAAAATCTTTAACAACAATTTTCTTTGGTATAAACAATTTTGCGGCAAGTTTCTTTTACCAATGTCCACCGATTCGGAGATGTAGAATCACCCGTAGGATGACCATTACTATTTGTACACCCTGTACAGTAGCTCAAGGCACTGACAAGTGAATTGTAGTAGACCGGGATTGACTAGTGTAAAAATTTAACACTAAACCTACCGAGCCTTAAAAGTAACTGGTACATGTTCCCTTATGTAAAAATGACAAGGTTGATTTTATTTAGACTTTGTGCGGCTCCCATTATAATATGTGCTCTACTAAAGATATTTATATTAAATCAATTCTTATAAAATCATTTTTATTATTTCAATAATTGTAAAATAATAAATCTGGAACCGGTCATTTTGACCGGTGGTGGTAGGTTAACCGGGCAGTACTGTCCTTCAAAGTTCAGGACGCACTGATAGAACTAGTAACCTAGATCCCTTGCCCCTTTGAGTGTTTAGATCCTCGGCAACTTGCGATCTCTGTACAGTAGCTCAACTGACAAAGTGAGTAGACCGGGACTGACTCGTGTAAATTTAACCGAGCGGCACAGTAGTTTTTCAAAATTCAGAACGCATCAGTAGAGCTAGCAGTCTAGATCCCTCGTCCCTTTGAGTTTGTACATTCTCGGCAATTTGCGATCTCTGTACTGTAGCTCAACTGACAAGTGAATTGTAAATAGTAGTAGATCGAGACTGACTCGTGTAAATTTAACCAAGCGCTACAATACTGTTCTTCAAAATTCAAGACGCATCAGTAGAGTTAACAGCTTAGATCACTCTTCTCTTTGAATTAGTAGATCCTCGAGAACTTGCGATCTCTGTACAGTAGCTCAAGTGACTTTTAGTATACCGGGACTGACTCATATAAATTTAACCGAGCGCTATAGTAGTTTTTCAAAATTCAGAATGCATCAGTAGAACTAGCAGCTTAGATCACTCTTCTCTTTGAATTAGTAGATCCTCGAGAACTTGCGATCTCTGTACAGTAGCTCAAGTGACTTTTAGTATACCGGGATTGACTCATATAAATTTAACCG
This sequence comes from Lasioglossum marginatum, assembly GCA_028455795.1. Taxonomy (NCBI): domain Eukaryota; kingdom Metazoa; phylum Arthropoda; class Insecta; order Hymenoptera; family Halictidae; genus Lasioglossum; species Lasioglossum marginatum. The sequence continues at coordinate 17,132,574 of CM052245.1, read as the reverse complement.
AACGCTACAGTAGTTTTTCAAAATTCAGAATGCATCAGTAGAGCTAGCAGCATAGATCCCTCGTCCCTTTGAGTTTGTAGATGCTCGGCAACTTGCGGTCTCTGTACAGTAGCTCAACCGACAAGTGAATTGTAAATAGTAGTAGATCGAGACTGACTCGTGTAAATTTAACCAAGCGCTACAATACTGTTCTTCAAAATTCAGGACGCATCAGTAGAGCTAGCAGCTTAGATCACTCTTCTCTTTGAGTTAGTAGATCCTCGGCAACTTGCGGTCTCTGTACAGTAGCTCAAGTGAATTTTATTAGACCGGGACTGACTCGTGTAAGTTCGACCCTTGAGCCAGGTGTTTCCTGCAGAATGATTTATGCAACCGAAGCGTCACCTTTGGTTTCTTGCACTCCACGGGCGTTGATTACGTCGTCGGCGGTTCTAACGAGCCCGGTATACAAGCGACACGAGTCGATCCTCGAAGGTGGAGTCACGTCGAATTGAAAAAAGGTTTCTCCGGTGGATCGATAGCCTCTCCTGTCCCCTCGAGGCTGTCCGCTCGGCACCGGGCGCGCGGCAGGAACACTTCCTTTCGTTTTACGAGCCATCGTTGTGGAGGGGAGGTCGGCCAGGATCGTTAGTCTTTTTCTGAAAGACGTTCTGCTCGGCGCGCTCCCTTCTTTCGATAGTCGTGTCGGGGAACATAGCCCCGTGGACGTGCTCGCGAGGACACGTACCCACCGTTGCCGACGCTATTTGCGGTTTTTTCCGGTTTTACGGCCAGTCGGACCGACCGGAGTGGTTGGTTACTCTTTCACGGGGAGGGAACACCTTTTTGCGCCTGCCGAGGGTGGCTCGTTTCCTTTTTTCCTTCCTCTTCTGACCCCCACCTGGGGCGCCGGAATTGCGCGCGAATTCTGGGCTATTCTCTCTCGGACGCTAGCTCGGATTGAAGGGAAATGGACGGGATGCACCTGCAGAACTGCCTACCCTCCGTATCCTCCGATCATTTCTGGATACGTTATAAGTCCGAACGACATTCTGAACGACTTTTTCCTGTCCGCCTTAGCAGCGGTCTTGCTTAGCTTATGAAATATTCGCGAAGAACCGCTATAATGAATTACGCTCATGCTTGTGTGTCCGTGGCGTCGCACGCGTTTGTATTGGTGGCAACTTATCGCCTGTTTAGACTTGGGGAGCCCCGGTGAGCTTGAAGGCCCCGTGCACAACTGCATATGCACGACCGCGAGGAATGTCTGATAGAATTGTTTCACGCTATCTTGGTTAATATCGTCGCTTCAAAGTTGGGAAACTTATTACTAGACTGTGGATCTGTGTGCAAAATAAAAATTGTTCTCGTCAATTTGCAAGACAAAGGAACTATGTTTCTACACATCGTGACAGTATTTAGACCTCGAATTATTTTTGTTTGAAATACTCGGGCCTTAAATGGCTTTTTTATTCATCAATATAGTCTCCTCGAACTTTAACGACTTCAACCAGCGTCGCAGCACTGCTTTCGCATCCTCCGGGAATTCCGTTCCTTGAAGTCCCTCAAAATAGCTGTTTACTGCAGCTCTCGGTTCATCATCTGACGAAACTCGACGACCACGAAGGAACTGTTTCAATTTCGGGAAGAGACGGAAGCCTGAGAGGGCCAATTACCCAAAGCATTTTTCATTTCGCTAAAAATTATGTCCGCTTTACCGTGAACCAACTCTGTTTCATGTCGTCTATTAAGTTGTTCCAGAAATTCATTTGTACCGCTTCAAACATCTACGATTCACAGCGTAGAATTTAATTTAGCGAATCTTCCAGTGACAGCAGTAACTTCTATCGTGGACGTACAAATCAATTCGTATGATACACCTAAATATATTAATTCAAGATTATTGAGGCACATCTATTTCTTTGAGTATATATTATTTTAAAAATCGCTAAAAATTGGAATGAATACGTTCTTATTATTTTCACAAAGGAATGTAAACTAGTCACATTTAGCAGTCTGCGAATCTATTGTTAAAAATTGTTATTTCGCATAAAACTCTGCAGTGTATGTATATTAAGATTATTGAGACACGTCTATTTCTTTGAGTATACATTATTTATAAAATCTCTAAAAAATTGAACGAATACGTTCTTGTCATTTTAACAAAGGAATGTAAACTAATCGCATTCAGCACTCCGCGAATCTAGCGTTAAAAATTTTTATCTCACATAAAACTGCAGTGTAATAGGAAATCGGAGAGCGAAATTGAAGAAAATGTTTCTCGATTCGATTTTCTCGACGAGGGAACAAAGGGAGGGGATAATTTTGAAAAAATGGCCAAGTGTTCGGAGATGATGTGCGATCGCGAACACGCCCAAAAGAGGGTCGGCGACCTCTCGCAGGTTTTCTTGCCGGGGGGCTCGTCGTCGCCTCCGACAGAAAGTACAAATTAAAGCCGAACGAAGCGGGTCGCCGGAGAAAAGATTGGAAATGCCGGTGTCGGAGGGTGGTGGGGAAATCAATTTGGTTTGCGACTGCGACGTGTGAACGTCGCGTGAATACTGTTTTGGACGCAACGTGTGAAAATCAAAGAGATTTCACCGCGGCGCGGCGACTCGACTTGGTTCGGTTCGGCGGCGCGGCGCGTCCTCGAGCGTACAACAAAACCGAGAGAGCACTTGTTCCTTTTTCCCGGAGATTAGCCACGTTCCCGGTAGACTCATCGACACCTCGTTCTACCGGCGCACCGGGTCTTATTGACGTTTAATTGTCGCGAAAAACGCCGCGCCGCGCGCGCGAGAACGCGAGCCACTGACCGCGTATCATTTCGCGCGAAATTACACCGTGCGAAAGTGGGATCCAACGAAAGACGTGGGAAAGCTCGTGTAGACCGGAGAACACACCGCCGGCAATTTTATGGAAAATCTAGAAATCGTTGTATCAAAGGGTGTAATTATCTTGCTGTCCCAAACACCTATTCTTTCCTGACGGATCTAGAGCCATCTCTGCCCGGCGCAACCTATTTTCACATCCGCTTTCCAATCCGAACGCGACAGTGTGTTTTTCAAAAGACTCGGAAAACCCGCCAGCTAATCGGATAGGATGACCTCATACCCTTCTTTTGACAGTCCCTCGCACGACCACCTACTCCATGGACGCTCCTGTCGAATTACTTTGACACACCGGCACAGCTCGCCTAAACCAGCTAATTAACCTTTAATCGCACGTGCGACTTGCGGCCTCTCTCTTCATCAGCGGAGCGAAAAATCGGAAAGCAAGGAGACTTCTATCAAATTGTTGCGAACTTTTCTTACATCGATATATTCATTTAACAGTCAGGCATAAATTCTTAATTCCTCATTCTTTAAATTTCATTCTACTAAAAAGAATCGAGGCAACGTGCAGCCATAAAAATGATTGGATGTCATTCTAGAAGCATATTGGAAAGTACTCAAGAATTTTTTCGAAATTATTTAGACCACAAGAAGTTAAAGAAACATTCTAGAGAAATATAAAATCCGCAGTCTAGTCATTATGAACGAATACGATCCATTATAAATTAGTCAAATAAGTTGGTTCAAAGTCAATGCCAAAGTCAAAGTAATACGGCGCAAAGCGTCCATAAGCTGAATCACCGTCGCTTTTACGAACAAGAAGGAACGCGAGTATCGTGAAAACGGAATTTCGCGTCGAGCTAATCACGGTTTCGTTATCTCAGTTGGATCTTGGTGTTTAGAAGAAACAAAGTGATCTATCAACGAGGTTCGAGAATTGTTCGAGACGTTTCGCGGCAGTGAAAAAGGCATTAGTCGCCAGACAGAAGGCGCTCGGGCATTCGCTCGCCCGCGCGCGCGTGCCGAGTAACTTTCACGCGTACATAAATTGACGAGCGGCTCACGGCATTTCTCTTAATTCCATTCGTGCCCATTTTTTGTCACTTATCGACTTTTCCATAGCCAGAGAGACCCAGCGCTAGTTCTGCTCTTGGTCGCGGCATTAATCATACCGGGCGATTTCGCCGGCGGCGTTATCCCGCCGTGCCGCGCGGAATTTGAACTTTTTCTGCCGGGGACAGAGAGGGAGAGAAAGCCGCGACAGTCGTGGCTGTGTTTTGAAATTCGATCTACTTCTCCCGGTTTCATCATTCCGCGATTTACGGCCTTTCGTTTGCCAACGGAGATCTACCCGAAGACACCCCGAGTCGCGCGCCAAAGAAAACAACTTTGCCTTAAGGGGGTAGTCTCGTTCCCAGGATTGCAAGGGTGCGAGATGCGCCTTCTCATTTCTCAATAATGCAAAGACGGGGTTTTTCAGTAGTAAAAAGCGCTAGATAAAAGATCAATCCAGGCCCCGATCGCCCTCAAAAGTCCCATTTTTACGTTTACGAGACGTAATTTGCATTATTCAGAAACATAAAGCTGCGCGTTCAGCTATTTTCATAAAGCTGCGACAGCTACATGCTGTCGAATAATGCAAATTACGTCTCGCAAACTTAAAAATAGGAGTTTTGAGAGCGACTGCGGCATATATCGATCTTTTATCTAGCGCTTTTGACTACTGAACAACCCCATCTTTGCATTATCTACCCCTTAAATATTATACTAGAATACAGGAAGATTCAAAAGAGACTATTTTATACTTGATAAAAATACTAAGTCATTTTAACCATTTTTGTTGTAATATATGCCACTCAGAATACGTTTATTAAATACTTTCCGAGAACAAAAATAATTAATTCACGTGCTCATTTTCAGGGAAGGAGCACGCAAGACTTGAGGACCCATTTCGACCCAGAGCAACAACCGCTTCATCTAACATTTCCCAGTGTCCAAGAAAAGGATCCAACAAAAGGATTATTAAATATGTCGGTATCTAATCACTTACTAAACATTTAGGTATTGTATGAGGTGTTATATCAATTTTTCATATCCATAGAATGAAAAAAACGATATATAGAACAGAATTATTCTAGGTTGGAAGAAATGTCTGATTTTCGAGTTAAAATAGCTCCGACTGCAGAAGGTTAACAATTTTTGTTATAATATATGCCACTCAAAATACGTTTATTAAATGCTTTCCTAGAAATGCACCTTTCTAGCTGATGAACTCTTTGCACTGCAGTTTATTTGCAGATAAACATTGAAACGATTTTCACATTATTAAAATTGTACAACATTGTAGGTGTTGATTAAATTTTTGCAATGTGTTGATGTTTCTAAACAGAAAAAAAATATAGTAACTTCTTAGTGGTCAGCACATACAAATATATGATAAGAGAACAAAAATAATTAATTCACGTGCTCGTTTTCAGGGAAGGAGCACGCAAGACTTGCGGACTTGGGTCCATTTCGACCCAGAGCAACAACCGCGACATCTAAAATTCCATTTCCCAGTTCAAACCATTAGCTATTCTGGATTCAATAAGAGGATCAACGCGACGATCGCGGAACAAGCTCCAAAAATCGTTGCATAACCGAAGAGCATAGTGAATCGTTAAAGAGTAAAAGCTGCTACAATAGTTCCTGGTATTTCATCGGGCGCCAAGGTCTGCGGTTGCGAGTGCACAACACATCTGCGGTCTAATCGCGAGCATATACCGGCGAAATCACCTTACATAATTTTATTAAATGAGACTGCATCATTATCAGCAATATGTTTGCTCGACTGGGAAGATTTCGATAAATTTTCGAGCGAGAGCAATATTTCTCGAAGATTGCTTCGTCCGGGAGCGACGACGGAGAGTATTACAGTATCAAGAATTCATAGGCTGGCGGTAGAAGACTACGAAAAAAAATAAAATAAAATTCAGTGACACTGGTCATGGATGACCGGCAGCCGAACGAACGTGTGCGCCGATGAATATTCCATGGCGGACACGGACACCCGATCGGGAAAGATGTCGGCGCGAAACTGGCACGGTAAACTGTCCGCGGAAAACTATCCTGTCCAATTAGAGAGAGGTTGTGGAAAGTTTCAATGAAGAGCTCGTTAAAAATGTAGCCGCATCGCCGGCCGTGCAGTTAATTCGAATTCGATGGAGCACCGTCGCCGAATTAAATCTTGGGGCAAGCATCGGCTACATTCAAACGATCCGAAGCTAAGCGACTCTCGATCGAAATCGATCGTCTCGGACATTTTCCCTGGTAAATAGAAACCATTCGAAGAAGAAAAAGAAAAAGAAGAAACCAAAGGAACGTTAAGGAACAGAACGCGCGGAACCAATGGTTCGTCACGATCCATCAGTGTTTACCAGGAAAAAGATGCTGGTAACGATGATAACATAAATCAGTCTTGCGAGTGTGTTCGGATTAGAAGCTTGGGGGAAAAAATCATGACGCAAGAGAAAGGCTCGTTGCGGGTATCCAATAAACGAGCTGAAAAACGTCGCTCGATCCACACGAATCACGCAAAAACCTAGCCTAAACCGGCCGCGTTTACGCACGCGTTATGGACGCCGAAAATCCCTAGGACGCTGCTATGGTTATAGCGTACAAGCTACCGTAGGATGGGGGGCCTTGGAGGAGACTTTGAAGAGGGGGCTGCCTTTAGATCCTCACAGAAATAATCGTACTCGAGCTCTGAATAATACAATTAAATCGGTACCAATGGTAAAATATATCGTTGAAGAGGAAACAATTGTATTCGAGCTGCTAGTACAATTAGATTGGCATAAATATTTCCAACTGGTTTCTCTCGGATCGAAATTTGTCTGCCTCATCGCGAAGCGAAAGCAGCGTCCGATGACAGGCATGACTCGACGGATCAACGTTTTAATTACGTCGTTCTCGAAACGGGGACAGAAATGTCGGCGCATAACAGGCGCGTCTTGTTCGTCTGTCGGTGTCCATCGATTCCAAGGATCCGTTGGCTGCAGCCTCGCTGCACCCTGTTGCAAATCGTCGCCAGCCGACAGGGATCCCGATGCGCCGCAGTTTCGTGTTCGGCTAGCGAACAATACTACGGAGTCGCGCGCGTCGCCGCCGAATAAGAACGATAACAGAAATGATACTGAGCTAATTATCTCGGTGTGTCGCGGCACTCGCAACAATGGGTCGAGAGCGGTAACGTCGTCGACGCAAATAATACGTTTCGTGGCGCGGGCCGCTATCCGTTACTGGGAAATAAGAAGCGAGACGAAGAGAAGAGGCTACTTTTCAAGGCACACGGAGAACGAACGAAAAAAAGAAGAAGATCGAGCGAGGCCGGGAGTCAAGACGTTCGCACGGTTATCTTCGATATTGACTCCTCTGCCCCTCCATCGTGCGCGCTCGTCTCTTTCGACCCGCTGCTGTCGCTGTAGTGGTTTCGTGCCCCGTAACCGTTTCGCTGGTGTTCGACGGAGAGGAGCCCTCGATAAATACGTAATTTGTTATTCGCCGTGGTAAATACGCGGTTAGGAACGATTTTGTATTCGGATCGGGTCCGACGCGATGCGGCCCGGGCTCTCCGTTTCGCGCCTACAATTTTGCAACGGACGACGATAACTGAACACTCCTCCGGACGCGAGAGAGAGAGAGCGCTACTTTTTTCCTCCGTGGCGACGACGATAGACGTGATGGCATTTGCGCGTTTGCTCGCTAGTGAGATGGACGCTCTGATCTGCGGAAAACTAGGAAATGGAAATTGGAACCCTGTGTTGGAGGGGGAAGTGGTCCCCTAGTGGAGCCGAGGAGTAGCTTTCTAGATGGGAAAAAGAGTAATACCTTGGTGGAAAAACGGGCGGCGCTTTCGTGCAGCAAATTGGTTTACTAGTGAAGGAGAATAGCCGTGCTCGGAGGAAGAATATTTGTCCCATAGTGGATTACAGTCTAGAAAATGAGTAGCTCCCTAGTCTAGGAAATAAGCAATTCCCCAGTTTACACGTGTACGAGTAGAAAAAAAATATATATAAGGTGTCTCAGCTGAAGGGGGCCACCTACATACCTCCTTTATTTTTAAAGGCACAGAAAACATTTATGGCATAATTTAAATGGTATCGAAGGAGGAATATCATAGAAGAACAATTTTGAACAGTAAGTTCAAATGTAATTCTAATATTATCCTACAATTTTATCACATCTTTTGGTACTCAAGGTCACCTGACGGTAATGACTTAAGCATATTCAAATCAGCCGCTACAATAAGATGGAAGAAAAGAAAAAATAAGTTTTTCCGATAAAAACTAACGACGATCTTGAAAAAACTATGAAAAAATAACCGGACAAAAGAAATTGTTCTTCTATGATATTCCTTCTTCGATACTATTCAAATTATGCCATAAATATTTTTTGTGCCATCGAAAATAAAGGAGATATTTAGGTGGCCTCCTTCAGCTGAGACACCCTGTATATATACGTATATTTCTACTCTATATAACAAGAAAATGAAGAGCCACACAGCCTAGAGAATAAATTGCCTTTTAGACTGGAAACTGAGTAGCTAGCCCCCTAGCCTAGCCTAGAGAATAAATAGTCTTCCAGATTAGAAAATGAGTAGCCCACTAATTTACAAAATCAATAGCCCCCTAGCCTAATGAATAAATAGCTTTCTAAACTAGAAAATGAGTATCCCCCTAGTACGAGTATCTTTCAAGTGTAGAAAATGAATAGCTTTCTGTAGAGAATGATTTGCGGGTAAAAGCAAGAATTTTCAAGGTGGACTGTTCTCTTTTTGCAGTACAAGGCGCGTCGATTAAGGGGACGTGTACGAGTCGAAATAACATCTGATTGACAGGTGTCATCGGGTTCGTAGTGGACGGTCCGCGCCACGATGAAGTTGCTGACGGGATCGGTGTCGTTACACCGTGTTTGCTATGCACGCGTGGTACGCCACGAACACAGAGGTCGTTCGCACCGTGACGGCCAAGCTGTAATAATGCCGGCAGCGTGCTCCGGAACCGCATGGCTGCGTGAGTGCCCGACATCGCTTTTCCTTCTTATCGAGCCTCGATCTACGATCGACCGAGCGCAATCTTTATTAGCATATATTTCGATCGCCACATACGGCTCCCGGCCGGTCGATTATCATTATTTTCACATTGACCCAGATAATTATTGTCCCACTTCTCTTTTCTTTTTTCTTCCCTCCCCTCGGATTTTTCCTCGTGCACACCCGCGCACCGGTTTCTATCCTTCAAAGCTGCGGTTACTACTATTATTATTACCACAATTGTTATTGTCATTATCACGTCGATGTCACCGCAGCGGTTTCATTTTTCCTCTAGGTACGTTTTGCGCCGCGTGTGTCGCTCGCAGCGCGCTCGGCAACATTGTTTCCCATGATTTTTGACGTACACTCCGGCTGTTCAATATTAAAACGGAACGGGAAAATGGCACGCTCATAAATTTCTATAATGCAGGTAATATAGGATGGACAATACAAGTACAATGAATCGAGCGACAGGGGAAACTGGGGAGCGACAGGGTTATTGAGGCCTGGCGAGCCACGGCGAGAAAGAGGTAAATATTTGTGTTGTTCTGTTTCCAGGAAGCCTGATCTCGGGACGAGCAAGTCCAACGGGACTTGGCATACGTCGAGCAGCAACGAGTTTAACCAATCTTGCAACCGATAAAACCTCCTAACGTTCGAAAGCGACCGTGTACAGATATCATGTTCGCCGTTTGTCCGTCGGTTTTCGACATGGAAAAATTTCTCGTCCGGTTTCCTTTTCTCCGGGAAAGCGTGCGCCCATGAACATTCATGAGATCGCGAAAATGGCGGCGCGCCATCTTTTCTCGGTGCGCGCCGCCTCGAAAACGATTCTGAAAAAGCGGCAGCGTCGATCGCGCGTGATGTCAATCGGTAATTTTCCGACGTGCCGGCGCGGCGCGGGGCGTCGTCTGCACGGCCGATCGGTTTCGCCGTACTTTATTTTTGGAAAAACCCGTCATCCATCGGTCGCGCATAAATTAAGCCGGTGGGTCGACGACGACGCACCATCGTGCTCCACGTGTTCGAGAAAATTGCGTAGAAGACAGGTGGTCTGCGATGACGTCAGGCCAACGGTCGTCGGTCCTTTCCAATGAGTTTGAAGAATTCATCGGCGTCGACGTGTTGCCGGATAACGATCGCCGATAACGAGGTATGTCGAAGGGAAAAACCGTGAAACCACGAGAGAGAGAGAGAGAGAGAGAGAGAGAAATAGAGTGAAAAAAAACGCGAAACCGCGAGAGAGAAGAGCGTGCCGCACGCAAACGGGACTTTGTGATTTCCCAACAATAACAGAGAGCTAGTTAAAGGCTCGAAAACAGCGAGCGCTCTGTTTTTCCCGGAGATAAAAATTTTTCTTCGGAGGCCGATCGTGCGCGACGATTATTCGTAGATAAGTACGATGACGCGCGATCGGTTGCCAATGAAAAACACTAAACGTACCAGCGACGATATGTTTCACAAGAACACCCGACGAGACAATATATCAAAACTGTTCGAACCGAGAAAAGGAGACGAAAACAAAAATAAAAGAGGAGAGAAGAAGGAACGAGGAGGGGAAACGAGGGAGGGAGAAAGAGAGGGACAACAGCGAAATGAAAAACACGCGGCTCGCTCGTGATATCGGGATCGGCGGCTGTGTGAAAACTGTTCGCCGCGCAATTCGCTGCGCGTATAACTCGGCTCGCGAAAACGATTGGTTAGACGACGAGTTTTCTTAGAAACGAAAAATTTCCGCGCTCGCCGATAAGCGATTTCTCGAGTGCTAACTATCTTTCGCTGGTTACTGCGCTGCGGCGGTGTAATTCATGGAAAGCTCCCTCGTTAATCTATTCGGTAACGATGAGTCACTTCGAAATCGTTCGATTCGATTCGAACCGATGGAGAACGAAGAGAACAAAACAAAAAAAGAAAAGAAACACGAGGAAGAAAAACCGTTTCGCAACCGTCGAGTCGCGTCGGATGGGATTCGAGCGTTTCGAACGAGAAAGAGACCGTGGTGTGCGGGCACGTGTTTCCCACGTAACCGTTACGGAGTCGAAAAAGCCTCGTAGCAGCATGACCGTTTACCCTGCCCCCTCCCCGATGTACAGTTTGTTCCGCGTGTGTCGTGCGAACGTCCACGAGGAACAAACGAAATTCCAATAGTTTCGATTCTGTTTCGCTTTGACGGAGTTCCGGTGCGAGCACGTGCCTCGGAAATCGGCGAACAGACGCACCGAAGGCTAACACGTTCGAAACGTGCTCGCTAAAACCGGCGAAAGGACGCTCGCGAACGCGAGATTTTAAGGTTATGTTCGCCGCTGGGAGAGCACGAGCGAGATCGTGCGTGCGCACCGCAGCGCGCGGCTTCTTCGAAAAACGTATCGCTTCGAAAAGAGACAAAAAACGTTGAAAAGAAAAAATCGTCCGGGTTACATTCGCGTAGAATCACGGGGACCCGATCATTTAATTTTCTCTCTTTCGTGTAGAGCGCGTGATCTCTCTCTCTACACCTCCCACTCTTTCTCCTTCCTGTGACAAAGCCTTTCTCTTATCTCTCTTTCTCTTTCAGGCGCGCGCATCTCGGGGCGGCTGTACATGCAACGAATTATTACGTCGGGAATGAAACACGAAGAGGATAGCGCGAACACGCGGCCCGCAACAGCAACAGCTGCAGTCGTTGCAGCACCCGGTGTCAACGAGAGGAGACGAGAGAGGTCGCTCGACAGAGGCGCGGCGCGGCGCGGCTTGCCCGTCGTTTCTCACCGGGCGCTGTCATCGTCATCGTTGCGTTTCATCGTTTAAAATTCGCGATCGGAAAATTCGTGTCGACGCTCCTGCCGGCGCGCGCGGCAGAAGGTAGGGGGAGGGGATCGCGGAGAGCGCGTTTACAAGCGCGAATAGGGCGGCGGACGTAGGTAATGGAGGGGGAAACGTGACGGGAGAGGGAGCGAGACGGAATCGACGGCGAGGCGGGGAGTGGAGAGAGAGAGAGAGAGCGAGAAGGAGACAGAGGGAGGAAGGGAGAAAGAGAAAGAGACGCCGGTCTAACATGGCAGACGATGCCATGCAGGCAGAAAAAAACAAGATCTAACGTTCGCGAGGCGGTGCGACACAGACGGAAAGACAGCCGAGATAACCGGGTAGCATAGAAAGTATATCGGGCGTGTGTACTCACGTTCTATCGTGTATTATCAGCCAGTGTTCCTCCTGGACGCTGTCGAACGGAGGGAAGAAAAAACGTGTGTGCAGACAGACAAGCAGAGAGAAGCACCACGCGCGGGGGTCACGCACTCCGTGTTCCGTGCGGGTTTCGTCGATGGACAAAAACAACACGACTCGGCGTCCTTAATCCGCGTGCCCGAGTCCCGTGTCCGGCCCGAGCCGATCCGTTGCGGAACGTCGAGTTGTGTTCTCGATGATGCGAAAACCACCGGCACCACACGATGACGATGACGACGACGACACGAGTACGAGCAGACAGCCAGCGAACAACAACCAGGAGGCGGACAACGACAACGACGGCGACGGCGACGACGACGACGACGACGGCGGCTACGACTACGACGACGACTACGACGACGACGACGGCGACGACAACAACAACGCGCGCGCGCGCGTATGCCTGTGGACCGTGCTGTGTCGGTGTGTCTCTGTGTTATAAAGTGCGTCGCCTTCGTTTGTTGTGTTTTCGGTAAACGCAGGTGTTCCACGGGGCGTGGAAGGGCGCGCGGCACATACGAACGTTTTTTACGCACGACGGTTCTCGGTTTCCCACGGGAATAAACGAAGACGTGACCGAACAAAATGGCGTTTGCCGGACCGCCCGCGCGCGATCAGGTGGAAAATGCCGGAATGCTGCTGCTAGGAAAGATCGACTGACTGCCGAGGTCCGCGGCCCTAAGTGGTTTGACGTTAAGAACGAGCCGAACGAGCAAGAAAGATGGACAGAGACCGACAAAGACGGGAACCTGGAGGGAGGGAGACAGCCAGCCGGTCGCGAGACAGAGAGGGAGGAGGAAGCGACCGAGAGAGGCCGTCAACGAGAACGGGAGAGAACCAGCGAGAGAGTGAGGAAGAGAGAAACGGCGAGAGCGAGAGAGGGACACCGCGATGGAAGGGATGCACGGCCGATGGTGGGGCACAGAGGGCGTACAGAAGCGAGAGAGGGGAAACGCGTCCCACTATTTCCACTGTCCTCGGACGACTTCGACTACCTTCGATTGCTTTCGACTATGAACAGGGCCGTCTCGCATTATGTCTAACGTGGGTGGGAATTTTCCCGCTGTGCGTTAGGAACGAATGTCACCGGCCGATTCTTCGCGGACACGCTGTGGAACTTTGTGCACGGCGCCCTCTCACGATTACGCTAATTACTCTGGTTTTTGTAAATACACGCGCGCGAACCTTCGCGGATGTTTACCAAATAAAATTCATTGCACACGTCGCACGTTGCTGCCTCGAACCTTTCTTTCGATGCGTTTCTCGTTGTTATAAAGTCCGACGTTTTATATTTTATATTGCCTACGCTAATGAACACGTTTCATTGCAGATTATTGTAACAAAGAGAAGTATACTGCCCGAATCGACTGCGTAGAAGGAGATCCAGAGAGTGCAGGTCGGACGTAACGTTATCCACGAAACAAGGTGAAACGTTAGACGCGTTTATGGAAAAGAGGTGAACGGATGATGGTTGCCGATTAATTGCGTCACGAGGATTCGTGCGGTCGTATCACGGCGAAAGGCGTAAGGGGGAACCATTCCGTTCGACTGGGCGGAAACTTTTCGGAACGGAGACGGTACGGAGGCGACGCGATCCCCTGGCTCAATGACTCTTCGAAGTTAATTACGCTCCCAGACGGAGGAGGTTTTATAGAACGGCGTTAAACCGGCCTAGGAGGACGCGATTCAAGGCAAGACGATGCGATGCGATGCGATCCGATTTGAGGCGCGCGTTCCTTTTCCGGCCGTCTCGTTTTCTGCGCCCTTTCCTTCTCCTCTAGTCTCTCCTGTTCGTTCGGCCGTCTCGGCTAGAAGGAATTTCTAAAAATCAATATAGGCGCGAAGCGGGAGCAGGAGGGGCCGCAAAAAAATTCGATATCCCGTTCACCTCTCGTCTCCTTCTTTTTTCACCTTTTCCCGCCGTCTCTGCGTTTTCCCCATTCTCTTTTTTCCGGCCGTGTTACCTCTTCTTCTTTTTTCCTTCGGCAAATGCGAATCGCGCGCAGGCGATACGCTTCTCTCCTCTCTCGCGTCCCCTTACGGTCCCCACGGGGGGAAGCGCGCGCGGCGCGGCGTCTGCTACTCGAATCAACTCGATCTTCGAGGAAGAGAATTCACGGAGGAAGTGGCTGCACGACCGACCAAGAAGCGCGGGAGAGTTTATTTTCTCAGAACGCGTAGCACGGGACTCTCGACTCGGTACAGTCGCCTCTCCGGCCGCCGTGCCTGAATAATTTCAACCTCGCGCGCGCAATCTACACCATAAGTGCACACTGACACCCCGGGAACCACACGATTGACGCCGGATTATGTTACACGGTGGCCTGGAAAGCCGCTTTTTTTAAATGAAAATTCGTGATTTCATTGCACCTCCATGAAGTCGTTAGCCACTGAGATTGCTAATAGACTGCGGACCTTTATGCAAAAGAAAAAGCAGGAGCTGCATAGACACTTAACTCGAATGAATTACAAACAATAGATATCGCCTCAATTTTGCGTTTCATCTACTCGTTCTTGTCACGAATGAACAAATTCCGCAGTCTATTAATAAATGACGGACTCCGCACGCTGTAATTGCTGTATGTTAACACGTTGACTGTCACGAAAGTGTTGTACGCTTTCCCTCGGGGGCCACAATCGATTGAGGCACTCCGAGGACCATCATGGCCCCACTGAGAAAACAAACTCCGGTCACGGGTGACCAACGTGGCAGTCAACGCGTTAATAACTGTCCAACTGAACAATATGTAACGACTACAACGTATAAAATGGAAGGGGTTAATTAACTCGTGATGGGATTGAGCGTACCGGGTGCTCACTTGAGGGCTAAAGTCTAATTTCGAGAATTTTTTTACGGGAGCGTAATGAAAAATCTATTTACCCAGCTTTGCGGGAAAAAAAATCCCGGGAATTATCGTTCCGATCGCGAAGCACGCTCCACGAGAAATTACGTAGACAGAAATTATGTAGACAGATTTTTCAATTCTTTCATTAAATTCCCGTAAAAAATTCGGAAAATTAGGCTTCGCCGCGTAACCGTAGCCCATTTCATTTAGTACCATCTCCGGTTTCGGGCTGCGAGTCGACGACGTTCAGGTTAAGGACCTGTTACCTTGGATAGGTTGATCGCGTTCGCGGAGCACGTTGCTCGGGAAGCGGACCGAATTAGTTCGTATCCCCTATCGCGATCGTTCCCGTGGAAAATCTCGCCGGGAAGGTTAAGGAGGGACAGGAAAAAGTCGATGGTCGCGCGAGCGCGTGTGCGGGGGTGTGCGAGGGCTGCAGGCGCCGTAGGAGGATCCGCGGGTGAGGCCTGTAATCAAACGAGATTGAAGGAAGATCATTAATTTCATCCGGCAACGTTTACTTTGCAAAGTGCCAGACGAAGCCATTGATTGTCTTTCGGAAGTTCTGTGCGCGCGGCCCGCGGGAATTAAATGGGGTTACATGGCTCCGGCCGTGGAATTGTTATCGGTCCTGGAACTTCCAGACGAATGGGTCTTCGGCTCTCTCGCGCGAGTCGATCGAATCAAAACAAAATCGGCGACGGAGTTTCGTTCGTCGAAAACGAGAATGCAGACACTATGAGGCGGCAGAGCGGCGATCAGCTTTTTCCAAACAGACAGACACACACATACGCACACGTACTTGCGCGCAGACAGAGAGCGTTTCGCATTGGGACATTGTTTCGTGGGAGGTTGGGGTTGCTGGAAAATTTTCGTGCATTAGGGAGTCGTTTACCCTAGGCACAAGTACTCGCCCTGAATCCTATGAGTAATTGTCAGAGGGTTTCTCCGGTGCACGCCGGGAGCGAGACCGCGCAGAAGCTTGGAGCGTTGAAGCATAGTGTGGCTCGAACATCGACAAAGATATTGGCTGGTCTCATGTAACTTTATCGCAGCCACTGGTTACAAACGAAACACCAACACCCGGAGACCAAGCTACGTGTACGCTTTTCCAGAATCGATTGTGTGTCACAGGGCCGAACGATTCTGTCGATGGCCGCGATGGACGTGCACCGATGTCGCTATCAATTAGGAAATCGATCTCCTGTGCTACACAACCAACAGCGAAACCGTTCGATCGCATTGTTCTCGTCGAACGATGCTCCGATAACCGGAGCCCGAAACCCCTGTTTCGGGCTAAACTGTACTTCTCGCGCGTAGCGAGAGACGAGGCTGTTTAGGCGAATTGCTGGGGCTCCAGGCTCGTTATCGCGCATCGCTCGGCACGATTTACATTTCGAACGAGTCTGGTTGCTTGGTTGACAGTGCGCTAGGAAACACAGTGCTGAGCGGAAAAAGAAACTTAGAAACAGACAGACTTGAAAATATGACATGTTACCTGCTTTCTGAACTCACCAGATCTGTGCCCTCTGGTGAATCGATTTGCCGTCCGAACCGGAAACAGTTGGAAGTCGTTGGTACCGTGGCGAACATTTAGCCAATCCCGTGCCCCTCTGCCGGCGAGCGAAGGCTTGGGATTGGCTGATTCGAGTCTCAAGATCGAGGACACTTCTGGCCCTTCCTACGAGCCCGTGGATCGCATAGTTGTCCTGGGGTCAAGGTACAATGATTCTTTTTCCATGTTAAGAGCAACAGTTCCATCATTTCGCCACACTTCGCGAATGAATTCGAGAGCACCGTGCCCGAACGACGTGGCGAAATCATGGAACAACGAGGTCCGATAAGAGTAAAATACACAAAGTTTCTCTCGCGGGCGAACAAAAGGTCTCTCGTCGTCGGCGACCGAGCGAAAACGTTGATTTTTCGAAACGTTCCAGCCCGGATTGAATTGAAGGGCGATCCGTATGCCTGCACGCATTCGTATGCACGGGCAGGATTACAAAATTGGACTTCCGATCCAGGCGCTTTATGCACGACATTAAACGCATACGCTTCTAATACGGCACGCTGATTGAGACTGATTGCCGGCCGTAACAAGCTCTGAATTTACGCGAAAGAATAATTTTCGCGCGTGTGAACGCGACGCCGCGCCGCGAGCGTCTCTGGTTTCGAATCTCGGCGATAAGAGAGGGAAAAAATTAGACGTTAGAGTCGCAGTCGAGCGATCACGGCACTGATATCACGCTGAAGAGGATATTCTAGCCTGGAACCTCGATAGGATCGATTTCTTTGCGTTTTCCTCGGGAATAACACCGTACCCTTAAATTCCCTGTAACGAGCTCAATTTTCATTATCTCTCTGTCTAAAAATTCAAAAATATCGCTCGAACATAGACAAAACCATACACGAAAGTCAATTAACAAAAGGTCTCGTAGTCTCGTCACAGAAAATTCTAGACTAGAGTGGCGTAGGGTTGTGCAGCGAGTTTGAAAATTGGCCACGTTCAGAAATTTCCATCTTCGAAACCGTAAAGCCTATTCCTTCGAAATTTTCAGGGTAGTTCACCCTGTCGCCGGTCTATCGAAAGAAATTGTCTCGGCCGACGAGAAACATTCGCAATCGGAATGCAAATAAAATTAGTTCACCGGCCAATTTCGTACTCGCGAGCACCGCGTGATTCCCGACCACGCCTCCGTCGATTTCGCGAATTTCGAAGCGGAATTTTCAAGAGAGAACAGCTCGGTAGGGGTAGCACTTACGTGGGATCGATTCGTTTGATCCGTTGCACGGGTGGCTCCGCTTTAAATTGCGAGCATAAACGAGGCGAGCGCTCGGATCGACGGTGGTCTACGCACCTCTGGTACAATCTATAGGACGTGCGTACAATCGAGCGAGACCGTGTTAGCGACTCGTACACGCACAGAAAACGGGGAGAAGAAAAGAAAAACGCCACGAAGAAGGGCAGAATATGTATGCGCGGATGTGCGTGTGCAACGCAAAACACCCGGGGAGAGATAGTTAGGCTT
Organism: Lasioglossum marginatum; assembly: GCA_028455795.1. NCBI lineage: Eukaryota > Metazoa > Arthropoda > Insecta > Hymenoptera > Halictidae > Lasioglossum > Lasioglossum marginatum. Next base: position 17,114,612 of record CM052245.1, on the reverse strand, counting down.
GGCGCGTTCAACGTTCGCAAAGAGAAAAGGGCAAAGTACAGTTCCGCGGATCCGTCGCCCCTCTTTATTTTCGTGTCGCGAGAGCCAGGCTGATTTCGAGGAGAGACGAAATTCCCGAGTTCCAACTGTTGCGCGCGGATTGCGACGCGCAAACGCAGATTCGGGGGCGTGGCGAGGCAACGAAGGGCCCGGAAGCGACCGATAACATGCTGTTCTCCATTTTCTCTCCCTTTTCCCGTTTGATTTGCCGCCTACCTCCTGGTAGGCAGTTCGCTGGAATCCAGGGCCGTGGATTGTGTCACGAGACAGAACAGCCGATGACAGAGGGGCTGAAACAGGCCCGGCCGTCCACGCAAAACCGTTCCTTCTCCGTCGCTGCTCGTGATCTCGTCTGGAACCCGAGATACAGAAGTCCTCTTTATCACGATTGCTGCTACAAGCGTCTACCGCTCGTCTTTGCTTTCGATTAATCACCCCCCAAGACGGTTCACACGCGTCGCACCGCGCGATCTCCGTATGCTACCCCGGGGGATGAACGGTGACGAGGGAGGACACCCTGCCACCAGGCACTATCGAAAATGATAAAACTCGCATGGGTATGTATCACACAATTTCTTTCTAACGCCCGATGTAACTCTTGGGGGCTGACATCAACCCCGAGGATCTAGCCGTTCTCTTTACCGTCAGTTATATCAGGTAGAATGAAAAGTTGCAGTCGAAATGTCACTCCTTGTAACTTGGTCTATCGGTGGTGAAAGATCTATCAATTTTTTAACGGTCGGACAAATATTGTGGACGAAAATATTAGCGCTCTTTAACCCCTCGTCGTACAACTTTGTGTTTCATCATTTTCCCCGAAAGATCAGAAAAATTCGTATTTATCCTGTATCTTATATTTGCTTTCTTCGGTATTAATCACAAGAGAATATAATTTGATTTTATCGTCATACGAAAAGAGATTGAAACAAATACATCCAGACAAGGGAGTTCAACATATGTTTTCACATTTAAAGCAAACGATAAAAACATTGTTGCATGTCCTAGTGAGAATAATTATAAATGAAAATTAATTTGTCTTTAATCCACTGCCACTTCTAACGAGAGAGTTCAGAAAGCTGAGAAGGATAGTTAGAGAAGTTAATTGACTGAAACGCTACCGATGACTTCCGGTGTACGAAACACATTGTCTCCGAGATTCGGCGTGAATTTGGGCGGCAGAAATAATGCGTGATACATACGTACCGTGTGATCTATAGGTCCGTAAAATTTCATGATTTTCCGGGTGGGTCGGGGATCTTCCCTTGCCAGTCTCGCGGATCGTTATCGGGTAGTAGATTGTGCACGGGGTTCACACGATCAATCCGGCCATTACGAGCCGCGAACACTTGTCAAGAGGAACGTACGAGAGAATACTTAGCGATGCGAGTCGTACGAGGATATCCCGAACGGTTTCAACCCGTCCCAATCCGGTGAACGATAAGAGCGTGTGTCCTTTCCGGGTATCCAGCTCGAGTAGTCGCGAGCCAACTCCGGAATTGTGCAGCAAAGTGGTCAAACGGCGAAGCACTTCTGCGCTATGCGCCGCTAAAGAAAAAGTAGCAAAAAAGAACGGGCAGACGGGATCTCCGAGAACCGATCGTTACCCGAACGCTTGGTAAATCACTGCGAATCCCTCGCAGATTCGATTCGAATTTCTTCAGAACCGTCCGACAATCTTGCACACCGAATTTCGACATGGTAAGCACCAGCGTGAAACGTCATCGTTCGATTTCAGTTTTATTACATCTTTTTTTTCCCCGTCATAATTCTCGCCGGAACGTGATACGAATCGCACGGCTCCGGAGAAGACGAGAAACGAATCGATTATGTTTTCACGAACGATATCACGGGATTTACCGTGGACGGTTGCAAAGAAATCATTGATAACAGAGGAGCGGATCGTTTCTAACCTCAAAATGACGCTTTCAGGATGTGTCCGCGTTTTCCGAGGACACCTTCGACGTTAAAGATTGGATCAATAAAACGTTCAAAACCGCCGAAGCACAGGAGAATAAAGACGTAAGTCGCCCATTGTTGCAATAATCTCGATTGCGCCGGTCTTTTTTCGCCCCTCGGCACGATTTTTAAATTTCCACTGCACTGATGCAGTCGGTTGCAAAACTGACTGCTTCCATTGCACCACGGTCAATGACACCGTGCACTTTCTTTGGAAAATGATCGCGTCATTTTTTAACGGGATATTTAGGATATTCAAACTGAAAATTTCCCTCAATTTTAAAATTAAAATGACCGTATTGTTTCCACAGTAGCAAGCATACTATTAATTATTATTTGACGTGAACAAACGATGGAAATGCAGTTGCATTTCAATTTGCAATCGAAAATGAATAACGTAAATTATTGTATTAAATATATATTTGTACTCTATAAATGTTTTATGCTTTTTTTGCACATCGAGATTATGTTTCTCTAAATAACTATTACAAAATATCCATGGGAATAGGCATTCGTTTCATCCCTGGTAATGAAGTTGCAATTGTACGTGCAACAAGTTAACGGTGCCCTAGAGGAAACCAGTCAGAGCGTTCTTTCGAGTTTACCGAGGGTTTTAAGGGACACGCAGCTTCTGCAACTGGAAGCTTTGGCTTTGAGGGAAAAGATGGTCGTGGTTAAGCAGGAAATTGAAAAGGTCTGCCGCTCAAATATTCTTTCATCATTCGACTGCGGATCTTTATACAAAATAAAAATTGTCTGCATCGATTGCAAGAAATAGAAACCAAATTGCATGTTATTTCTTCCCCTAATGATTTTAATAGAGGAGAAATCATATATATATATTGACATCTTCAATTTTAAAAATTTTCCAACAATTTTGAATTTGATCTACTTAATTTTGGTATAAATGCATAAACATCCGCAGTCTATTCATCGTCAATGGGTCAATCATATACTTTATACGCATTAAATTCATCGAATAGGCTGAGAAAGATTCTGCGTCCTCAATGGCAACTCTAGAGAGAATAGATAAGATAAAAACGGATTTGCAAAATGCTAAGCAGGGTCTACACGAGGCTGACAATTGGAGTGTGTTAGCGAACGATGTCGAAGAGGTATACAGAATAATCAAACAAGTAGAACATCTAAAATGCAATTCCTTACTCCACATTCCTGATATTTCAGGTATTCGAATCCGGGGATGTGGAAGCTATTGCGAATAAATTGTTTAGCATGCAAAAGTCTCTGGCGATGCTTGTGAATGTTGTCGACTATGAGGATAAAAAGTTACAGTTAGAGGGTTTAAAAAATCGATTAGAAGCGATGGCTAGTCCGAGATTAGTTCAAGCATTTACTGCTGCCAATATGGGTAATTTCTATTTGTCTGCGAATAAAATTTCCACGCTTGAAACGCACTCGATTCTGACTCGATAACATGTTTAGAACAAGCCAAAGTTTACGTGGATATTTTTAATAAAATGGAGCGTTTACCGCAACTTTTGAAGTATTATCACAACTGCCTGAAAGTGTCTTTAGGACAGGAATGGCGTAGAACCATTGAGCTAGCGCAGGACGAAAATGTTACTTACTGGTTACACACTTACTACGATAAGCTATTGTCCACTTGGCATGATCAGGTACATTTATTTTATACAAACACTATTATTGCATTAATTGTGAAGATGTGTTTTAATCTATCGATACTCAATGAAGGTGAAATGGTGCCATCAAGTGTTCCCAAACACTTCAGTCGACATTCTAATCGAAGTATACGCCGATCTATTGAAAAGTTTAGACCCAAGCATTCCAGAATGCATAGAATCAGTTTTGAAGCAGCACTCGCACGCGATGCAATTATCTCTGTTGCTGGAACTGAAACATATTACGAGGCACTTTGCAGTGAATCTACACGGCGCAATTGACGCGTCGTTGCAAGGAAAGTTGCAGAATCAAAAGTTGCTGTCCTTAGCCCAAGCAATATATGCACCTTACATTCCGTACGTGGTGAGGTACAACGTGTACGAAACTGCACAGCTCGAACATCAATTGAGATCGATGGAATTTGCGCAAGATGACTTGAGCGAGACAATCAACGCACTTTCTCTGAGTATTTCGCGAGTAATGGAATATGCAAACGAGGCGAACAAAAGGTGCAAATTATTCACAGATGGCTGTGGATACCCTGGCCTGCTGAAGTCTTTAAATGTACGTTCCTCACATAAGTACAGCAAAGTCGTATATTAAGCAATCACAACTTTCTATATTTGTTATAGAGCTACTTTAATAAATATCTCGAAAAGTATCAAGCAGTTGTGTGGCAATTAGAGCGGAAAAAAGTAAAACACGAGGATTGGAATTTATTCCAGATGTGTCTCACTTTGATGCAAAGCATAGGTAACATCGAGTATGGATATTTTTTTATATCGAGAAGCTTGGAAGAAGAATGTTGCTACGCCGTAATTTTCTGAATTCAGGTGATCTCTTGGGGCACGTTCAGCAATTCGAAAAGTCTCTGGTGATCGACATCACCGAAGCTAATAACCAATCGCAAAGCACGGCGGTCAGCGTGTTTTATCAGTATAAAAAGTTTCTTCTGAACGCGTCGAATCAAACCGAATTAGAAAACCTAGTCGCATCTTTCCAGAGAGGTAGATATATCGATAGAGACGCCTGTGAAAAAAGAAATTGTTTTCGTCACCGTTATCTCTTTTCAGAAGAAACAACAATTCTCGACTCGATCATAAAGTCTATACACAAACTCTGCTCGGATCTGCATCGGGCAACGTACGAAGTGATCTTTGCTCCAATTTTCACGCAATTGTTGTTGGTGCAGAAGGCACCCGCGTGGTCAACAGATTCGAGTAAATTGACTCAGCTGAGCGCAGACCTACCCGATTATAGTTTCTCGCCTCAGGAATACATAACGCAGGTTGGACAGTATTTGATGACATTGCCGCAGCATCTAGAGCCGTTTTTACTTAGAGAAAATCCGAGCCTAACGCAAGCGTTGAAGGCTGCGGATCCACACTATGCGCAAGGCTCGACCGAGACTGGTTTCACCGGGATTTTGTTAGACATCGTCGCGAAAAGAACGTGTCAAATGTTTCTGGACCAAACTCTAGGACTTTGCCAGCTGAGCTCTGCCGCTTGCAAGCAACTCGCCACCGATATAGGTGTGTAAACGACAGAGTTGGGCAAACATTATTTCGAATAACGAATAAATCCATTTATATTCAATTCGTTACGCGAATAATGCCTAACTCTAATACGGTTACAACCAGGGATTTAATACCGGTATTACAGCCAAGTGGCTGTACCGAAACCTAACTAATACCGAGATGGATGAAAACCGAAAAAATCGTTAAAATACCGGTTTCGGTTTAACCGATATTCTACCGGAACCGTAATAAATACCGGTACTTTTTCGGGTTTCCCAATGCAAAGGATGCCCAAATAAAAACGGAACTGCGTGCCACTTACCCCAGAACCATCAAGAAGCACAGTCACTTAGATTAGTTAAGTACCTATACACAATAGAAATACCATCCGTCGTAAAATCCTCCGTGCGAAGGGACAACCGCGAGTCCGAATTCAGGTAAATTATTCACCGACGACGTACCTACCGTGGCCGTGATAAAACGTTAAGCCAAAGAACTTCCAGATGTACCTCCCAGAATATATTTTATTATTATTCATAAAATTTACTACATTTGTAACAAAATTAATTATTAATAAGACATGTGAGTCGCGGAATACCTCGTTTTTGATCGTGAAGCAGTTAATGTATCCTATACATTGGAAAAACCGAAATTATTACCGGTAAATATATGCAAATAGTATAAGTCCCTGGTTACAACACGGTCCGCGGTTTACCTAAATGTTCACACTGACAATACGTTATAGATTATCTCGGCAATGTGTTGGAAGAGCTGGGTCTGTCTTTGTCAGAGAATTTACAACACATGTCTCAATTACTGAGGTTGTCGCCCGAAGATTGGCAGAATGGCAGTTCCGGTTGCAATGCCAGAGTGGTCGCCGCCGTCAGGCAAATGAGGAACATCGCGTCCTCCGGTTGAACGATACGCGAGGATGGAGGACCAGGTTCAGATTTGTACAAAACGTATCTTGCGGTAACTATAACTTTGTAGTCTGTTTGGACCTTTTATGTAAAATAGCGATACATAAAGAAGGGCCGATAACTTGTATAAAGAATTACTATACAACGATATATAAAGAAAAAATATATATTTATATAAATTCAGAAGTAATCTTTAGAATTCTTATTTTCACCGACTATTTACGCTACTCCCGTCGCGGTTGTTAAAATCTACGACTTTTGTACTTTCTTTCACTTTCTGTAGAAAAATATTCTTTTCGTTCTGTGTAAAAATATGTAACCACCGGATCGCCCCATAAAATCACAATCACAACCAGCTAGCGTTTCTATAGAACGAGAACGCTCAAAGGTCAAGTTTGTTTTTCTTTTCTTTTTTACATTCTTCGTATAGTGTAGAAGATTGATGGCTGTGATTGTGTTTTTGTATTACCTATAGGGTGTCCTGATAAATACATTTTTCTCCAACATACGGAATAAGTAGTAAAATAACATTTGCCAAAGTCCGATCGCACAAATCTCGCTAGGACTCAAAGTACACTTCTTGCGAAACGAATGATGACAAATCCTGATGTGTTGCTTTTACTTCTGCAATATCGCGTCGATGGCTACGGTTATTGCATTTTGTATTGATCTGAAAAAAAAGTAAGATTGTTTATTTCCGTGTGCAAGCACTGGCAACATAAAACGTACATAGAACAACATACTTTTCCAGATTGGTAATGTACGACTGATCTTGGTTGTGGACTTTGAATGCCAGTGTAATATTTTTAAGTCTATTGATAAGCGTCTTGTCCGGTAATTTCATCATTCTATGCATTATTACCAGCGCCGAGAGCGTGTCGATCTGAAACACATCGCATACGATATATTAAATTATTTTAATACATTATCCTGATGTACACCAAATAGGACATAACATACACACTTTCGTATAACTCGTTATTGTTTTTGTTAGCACTTGAACACTCATCGTTTGATATTTTTTCGTATGTAAGATAATTTTCAATATCTTCTTCGCCAGGTAAGGGAAAGACGTGATTAAGATGTTTTCCTCCGTGACGAACGTGTTCCGGAGCACGCGAGTCATTTCTGTGCTCACGCTGCTGATTGCGGTGTTAAACAAAATGTTGATGTAAGGGAGACACATTTTCTGGTCGTTAGAAGTACTTTTCACAATAGTAAAATATTTTTTGGTCAGTTCATGCAAAACTTTCAAATTCTGTAACAGTGTATACACAATGAAGTAATTCGGCGAATGAATTTTCTCTCCTAGTTTTCACGTTTCTCGTATACTTACGTCCGTGTGTTTCGCTAGAATGTCTTCGTTGTATCTGGTTAAAGTAACCATTGTGACGCACACGAAATTCGGGACAACTATGTCCAGTAGGTTCGTGTCGTTATTCTCGAAAGCCATTTTGCTAAAATCTAGTAATTTTAAAATTGCGTCGAATGCATTGTTCAAGAAAACAACACCTCCTGCGGGGGTGAGGCAGCTACAGTATAAAAGTACTATATCACAACATAGCTTTGGGGTACTGTTGTATTCTTTGATCATCAGGTTCGAGGTATCAAGAGTATGCTTTATTAAATCTATACAAATCTGCCGGTTTTCGGTTTCCACGTCCAGATGCGGTATACACGGCACTACTGACCTATCGTTAAAAATACAACACAGATTAGAATGATTCCGTTATCACGCGGATACTTATGCAAATTCACAATTTTATGTATTAGGTTGAAACCAAAGTTCGTAGCGTTTTTAAATCAAAATTCAAAGATAAAATTAAGATACTTATTCATAGGTTTATTGGATAACATGATAAGTCATCGGAAAAATGGCAGAAACTAATAGAAGAGAATGGAAAATATGTTGTTGAACAAATCTATGTATAAATATTCTAATTTTATGTTTGAGTTTTAATTTAAAAACGCTACGAACTTTCGTTCCAACCTGATACACATTTCAATTAGCTTCAATTTTGCATAAATATCTACAATATAGTCAGCACGTAAAATGTGCGATTAGGATTCTCGAACGTACTTCTTGACCCAGAGCAGAATTTCCGAGAACCGTTCCGACGCGTCGAACACATCCCTCTTATGCAACAAGGAGACCATTGATATGTACTCCTTATAGAATCTCACAACCAAGTCTTTGGATATTAAATTACTCATACTGCACTCGTCATCTATATTCTTCTCTACAAACGTTCTCCACGTGTGCAACGTTTCCCAAAACCTAAGTACATCCTGATGATACTTGTTCATTAAAACTGACTGATACTCGTCATGCAATAAATGCTTTAAAATACGCAGACTCAGTTCCAAGCCTTTCACGTTGATCGTAAACACGTCCGAGGAGTCGCAAGAGTCCTGGAGCAGTTATTCTATTAATCTCAACGTTTATTATGTTTTATTTACAGGGTAAAATCACCCGACTTTGCCACCTCAACTCGATTCATTCGAAAGTTTTGTAGTCTTTTATATTACTTCGAATAAGTTACAAATATTGGGTTGGAACGAAAGTTCGTAGCGTTTGTAAATTAAAATTGAAAGCTAAAATTCAGATATTTATTCATAGATTTATTCAATAACATATTTCCCATTCTGTTCTATTAGTTTTCGCCATTTTCGAGAAAGCGCACGATCGTGAAGATCAGCTAACCTACCTACTGACGACATAACGACCGGGACCGCCATAAAGGACGAAAGGAACAGCCAAAAAATGGCGAGTCCCCCGTAATTTAAAATATTCGGCTAACCGTAAGGACACGCAGCTGACAAATACGCGCGGAACCGTTTTAGAATGTACCTCTATTCCTATACCCTTCCTAATTTTCCACTGCTTCCACCACCGTTCAAAACACACCCTCCAGCCAATCATATCCAATTTCCCAAGACCACCTCTATCTTCGAGCTTTCCTAATTTCTACGCGATTACGACAAGATCAGAACTGTTTCGACTACCGATCGAGTAATAACCTCAAGCACATCCGAGTCTGACTTGGAGCGAAGTGGCAAGCCAAGTCTTGTAACTAGCAAAATAAAGAAACGTGTTCTCCGGAGTTTGACTATATTCGATTCATTTGACTCATTCGCCGTTAACCTGGTCGTGATACGACCTCCAATTCCGGGATCGACACGACGCTACACATATGAATAAATACCTTAATTTTATATTCGATTCTTAATTAAACAACCCAATAGTTTAGGATGGCAGAGTCGAGCAGTTTTATGTCCAGTAATACCTGATTATTCGACATGTTTATGTTCAACGATTCCGTAACAAGTTTCGTCAATGAGAGAAGAATCACTTCTCCTTTGTCCCATTTCACGAATACATGAATAAGTGAGAGGAGAGCGTCATCGGAAGTGTTCGAAGAGCGTAACTGTTGCCCTAGAGCTTCGATGACCTCGTTCTTATTGTGCAAATATTCGATCGGCAATAATGAGAATAAAAATAGAACCGACTCGTTCACCGGGCTGTCCTGAAAGAATTGTTCACATGGGAGGATAGGGCGAATTAAAAAACGACTACCTGGAAATTTACCTTGAAATACTGCGAGAATTCTGGCAAAATTTTCGCAATCGACCGCATAACTTTGATTTCCTCCACGTTGTAATTATCGTCGCTTAGATGGCTCACATGTGCTACGAGTAGCATAGCAATCACGTCGATGCATATTTCTATGTCTTTATAGGTATCTAGATCTACGTCTTCCCAATCGTTCAGATCATCTGTTAATACGATAATTGTAAATGTTAATCGAAGTCGATCGAGTTACCTCTGACACAATAACCCGCGACATTACCATTTCTTCCTGTGCTTTCGTTATTGTTCAATTTCGTTTTTTTGCTGCATTTTTTCTTGGATATTTTTGCTGCAGGCATACACTCCATCTCCTCTTTTATCTCGGACAACATGCGCTCGATTAGCTGCGCGAATCTGTTCGAGTTTACGACGGACTTTGAATGAAGACAAAACCTCCTAATTGCTTTAATGTTGTTCCTTCCTATATATATTATTTCCTCTGTTATTTTATCGTTATCGGAACCGTTCAAGCATATACGCAGCCAAAGAAGTTTTATCAATTCTTGTAGTAAAAATTCGTCCTCTGTTCTCTGAAAAATATTTACGCGCGTCGATATTTGTCGTTATTCATAAATAATTGCATGTAAATGATAAATATGCACCTCTAGTTGATCGAGAATGTACGTTAGCGGCACAATCGTCCAAAATGGTATGCCAAGTTGATTTTGGACATGCCAAAGAAGCTTTATCAGTGCTTCCACTACGATATTGTCTTCGTCGTAAATACTTTTTGCGAAATTTGGTAGGAAGTCCTTAAGTATTCTATGAGATCGATCTTTGATTAGTATTTTCTTCAAACCAATAAAAACATTCGCTCTTATTTCAGCATTATCAACATTCGTGGTATAATGCAATAAAATGTTTAACCAGTTGCGGATTACGTTGGTTGGCACACTATTCCAATGTTTTTCTAATAACCTTAGAAGACCCTAACAATATTTCAAATTACAGAACATTAATAATTATATCAGGAGTCAACGTGTTAAATAATATTCGAAATCTTGGTATCTTGCCTAGAAAATTCAGCTTACAATCATAGTTATGTTGCACACTTCGTGATCTGGGTCATGCAACAGATCGTTTACGGTTTCATAAAATTTCTGGAGATGAAATTTATTTCTATCTTTCGCGACACACGCATATTGTGGAGTGCTGGTCATGAACAGAATTTCCACCGCGTTGCATCTAGTGAAAGAGCCAGGAGCCTGTGAAGTAATTTTATTTATTGCTTACCAGTAACTATATAAATATAATTTTGCTTTACCTTTACATGTTTCCAGAGCAAGGGTCTACACTGGTTGCGAATCATCGTCCTCGCCGCTCGAGTTTTGCTTTCGTGAATAGCGGCTAGAAACAGAAAGAGATTTTTTCCAAGTTTCCCCTGTCCCTCAGAGTCCCGATGCGCACGGAAGCAATGAAAAATAATATTCTGCAGGCAATTCTCCAGAATAAACTTTTTTAATTTTCCCGTTGCTATCGACCACGCGGACACGTACAAATTCGCGTAGCCTGCGATGTAACTATCTTTGACATCTTGTAAAACAACTTTTACATTATTATGAATTCCCTGAAAGAATCACATTTGTTAATACATTCTGTTTTCAACAAATCGATCAAATATGTAGAATTGTAGATGCTACTAATATGAACTGCTCCCCGAGAGTAAACAAATATAATATCAACAATCTGCCTTCCTCGAGTGACATCACAGTGTTTTCTCGAACAAGTTTAAGCAACTCTTGGATATCTTCCACAGATTTTAGTAATGGAATTGCAGTCCTTATATCGTACAGACGTTTTACATGTTGCTGAAAACAAGATCATCAATTTCATGTTTCGTATAAATTAATATTATATGTTTTTATTCGTTTATCTAATGCATAGGTACCAATGAGGACTTGCAACCTTGGATCAGATATTTAACTACATTTTTTATGACTTTCTCCTTCCAAGTCATATTTAATAGCCACCAGTTCTCTAGGAGGTAGGATATTTCATTCTTCGCCTGTTTATCATTGATACTGGGGAACACATTGGAATGTAACAACATTACATTTTGTAGAAGAACATTAGGAATAAACAGTCGTTGTACAATTGTTTCAAGAGCCATTGCAGTTATTGTGCGCATCAGTTTCACCATCGGATCGTATTCCTATAATATAAAGAACATATTTAAGGGGGTAGACTCGTTTCAAGGATCGCAAGGGTATGAATAAAGCATTTATCCGAAATGCGCCTTCTCATTTCTCGATAATACAAAGATGAAGTTTCTCAGTAGTCAGAGCGCTAGATAAAAGATCAATCTAGGCCGCAATGGCTCTCAAAAGTCCTATTTTTATGTTTACGAGGCGTAATTTGCATTATTCGGCAGCATGTAGCTGTCACAGCTTTATGAAAATAGCTACATGCGTAGCTTTATGCATCCGAATAATGCAAATTAAGATTGCAGCCTAGATTGATCTTTTATCTAGCGTTTCTGACTACTGAAACATTCCATCTTTGCGCATCCTGCACCCTTGCAATCCTGGAAACGAGAGTCTATCCCCTTAAGGCTGCAGGTGAGCGAAAGTTTGTAATTGCCGTAATTAACTCTGCCAAATTTCTAATACAGATCCAGAACCCACGTATCTTACTTTTACATATCTGCTCTGACTCTTTGATTTCTGCATGCATAGCTTTTGAGCCTCTAGCAGCATGGTCCTCAGATGCTGCCATAGTTCACAGAGTTCATCCTCCGATAATACAACAATGTTTTTCACATTGTTATTCTGAAATAAGAAGTTGCCGTCAATAATTTTTCTTAATTTGTTTTTCAAACATTGAAACAAACCATTCTACTAATTTGATACAAGGGTTATCTCGAAAACACTGATTAGTATGCCTCTGTGTGTGTGAGTGTGTGTGTGCACAAGTATACACTACTGAAAGAAAGAAGCAACCGGCCATATTTAATAGAGAAACGCGTAAAAAATCAAATAAGAACACAGTAAGTTTTGGAAAAGGATTCCGCTGTTTAATTGAATAGTTCTGAGAATATTATATGTGTTGTTGCGGATTATCTAATACTTTAAATGCAATAAATCAATCATTGTACAATACAATTTCAACATAACGATATTGTTTGTCATTATATCTTATAATTATATTGTGTGCTTCTTTCTTTTGCACAGTAGTGTCTATGAATTGTGTACTATGAACACTATAAACATATACTGAATGGAAGAAAGAAAAGTGTGCACTCTACTTATTGATAGATACCAGTTTCTCACATATGCTGCTACCGTTCGGGCTTTTATTTTTTAAAATACGAAACAGTACTTTATCTCTCGATAATGCACGCTGTCGCAACATTTTTCCCGAACATTAACACTATATTATTCGGCGAAATTCTACGTCGTTTCGTGAATCATTTTAACAAAAACTGAAACAAAAAGAAGGACAGCGGTTTAATAAATTCGAGTTTGATAAATTCATTTTATCGTGCGATAGCGTGTTAACAGCAATGTCAAATGTTAACAATTCAGCATAAACAACAAGCGAACGTGTTTACTGTTGTACACAACATTGGGTGAGAACGCACTGGAATGTATTAGTGGAGTCCACGAGGATTTCACCTCAGGTGTTTAAACATCGAGAAAGACATTGTGATAGATATGTCCGATAATCAATTATTGCAGTGGCGCATGAAGTTGATTGTAAAAGTCAATTCCCATAACAAAATTCACTATTATTTATTATTTCATGGAAGTCGCCATATTGATCTTCCGGTATGAACATGATGAAACTCCAGATGCGCTTTTATATAGAAGCGGTCAAAGCGGATAGTGGCGCCATTTTACGCAGAAATGTGAAACTATAAAATCAGAGGAATTCTGTCTGAAATATAGAAGTTGTTGACCAATCAGCGTACGGGGTTTCGTGTTCAACTGTAGGGACTACTTGCGCTTCCGCGCATTGCCGTGGCGCTAGTGTCGCCTGGTAATAGCCGTATGCGAGCGGCAATCATAGACCTTGTAGTGATGGGCACTATCGACTAAAAACTATCGAATAAGTCGATCTCCATAACAACTGGATTTCTTACGCACTTTACGCTGACGAAAGATGAACATTATACCCAGCCCATAATACAGTCTATATACACATTAGACCATATATACCTATAGACCCGGCACAGATAATTTTCCCCTCGGCAAAGATAAAGTACACTGTGACGTCACATTTTCAAAAGATGTATAAGCTATGCTCTGCTATGCTCATCGACAGTGCCTCAGCTTGGCTTATAGGGGGGTGAGGGGGATCAGTGGGTGCACATGCGCGTAGGTACACAGTATACGGAAAGAATGGACAGGATAATTTCAAAGAATTTAGCATTGTATCATGAAATAATC